>OX460925.1:5681650-6131039 GCA_949788335.1 Salpingus planirostris | reverse complement strand
CCCACTCGTTCCGATCGGAGCTTCGGTTCAAAAGTTATGGTCGATTGAAAATTTCGACCAAAATTTTAACCCAAAGTGATGGATTTTCGAAAAATTCAAAAATCACTAAAAGTCGTCCAAATCAAAATCCGGACACATTCCCTGATAGATTTTGAGCAAACTAAGCGATTCCCGGGCCGTGCGACTCGATAGCTCCACTAATAACGACGTTATGGCCGTTTGAAAATTTGACTCTTTTTTTAACGATACGGCAATATTAGACGCATTTCCTCACTTCGGATGACTCAATTAGAATCCCATTAAAATTTTACATCGATATCTCAACAAATAAAGAAGTTACAGCACTTTGAAATTTTTAAAAAAGTTGAAAATTTGAGAATTCGATCATTTGTTTTTCTAGATAAACCGATACCGGACGCATGTTCCTACTCCTGATGACTCAATTAGGAGCCAATTTAAATTTTTTATCGATATCTTGACAAATAAAGAAGTTAAGTACAGCAGTTTGAAATTTTTAAAAAAGTTGAAAATTTGAAAATTCGAACATTTGTTTTCTTAGATAAATCAATACCAGACGCATGTTTCTACTCCTGATGACTCAATTAGAAGGCAATTTAAATTTTTCATCGATATCTCAACAAATAAAGAAGTTCAGCAGTTTGAAATTTTTAAAAAAGTTGAAAATTTGAAAATTCGAACATTTGTTTTCTTAGATAAATCAATACCAGACGCATGTGTCTACACCTGATGACTCAATTAGAAGCCAATTTAAATTTTTCATCGATATCTTAACAAATAAAGAAGTTCAGCAGTTTGAAATTTTTAAAAAAGTTGAAAATTTGAAAATTCGAACTTTGTTTTCTTAGATAAATCAATACCAGACGCATGTGTCTACACCTGATGACTCAATTAGAAGCCAATTTAAATTTTTCATCGATATCTTAACAAATAAAGAAGTTCAGCAGTTTGAAATTTTTAAAAAAGTTGAAAATTTGAAAATTCGAACATTTGTTTTCTTAGATAAATCAATACCAGACGCATGTTTCTACTCCTGATGACTCAATTAGAAGGCAATTTAAATTTTTCATCGATATCTCAACAAATAAAGAAGTTCAGCAGTTTGAAATTTTTAAAAAAGTTGAAAATTTGAAAATTCGAACATTTGTTTTCTTAGATAAATCAATACCAGACGCATGTGTCTACACCTGATGACTCAATTAGAAGCCAATTTAAATTTTTCATCGATATCTTAACAAATAAAGAAGTTCAGCAGTTTGAAATTTTTAAAAAAGTTGAAAATTTGAAAATTCGAACTTTGTTTTCTTAGATAAATCAATACCAGACGCATGTGTCTACACCTGATGACTCAATTAGAAGCCAATTTAAATTTTTCATCGATATCTTAACAAATAAAGAAGTTCAGCAGTTTGAAATTTTTAAAAAAGTTGAAAATTTGAAAATTCGAACATTTGTTTTCTTAGATAAATCAATACCAGACGCATGTTTCTACTCCTGATGACTCAATTAGAAGGCAATTTAAATTTTTCATCGATATCTCAACAAATAAAGAAGTTCAGCAGTTTGAAATTTTTAAAAAAGTTGAAAATTTGAAAATTCGAACATTTGTTTTCTTAGATAAATCAATACCAGACGCATGTGTCTACACCTGATGACTCAATTAGAAGCCAATTTAAATTTTTCATCGATATCTTAACAAATAAAGAAGTTCAGCAGTTTGAAATTTTTAAAAAAGTTGAAAATTTGAAAATTCGAACATTTGTTTTCTTAGATAAATCAATACCAGACGCATGTTTCTACTCCTGATGACTCAATTAGAAGCCAATTTAAATTTTTCATCGATATCTTAACAAATAAAGAAGTTCAGCAGTTTGAAATTTTTAAAAAAGTTAAAAATTTGAAAATTCGAACATTTGTTTTCTCAGATAAACCAATACCGGACGCATATTTCTACTCCTGATTTTTATCAATATATCGTCGAATAAGGAAGTTACAACACTTTGAAATTTGCGAAAATCCGATTTGACACAACTGTCATCTGTCAAATATTGGAGTACAAACCACAGGCGGCCTCGTCGCTGTAGTCCTCTGGTCCGCAATCATTGATCCCGTCGCATTTCCACAAGACCGGAATGCATCGTTTCGACGTCTCGCACTTGAACTGCGTCGCCGAGCAGACTTTCGAGCACAATTTCGGGTCCTCGTCAGTGCCGTCGACGCAATCTTTTTCCCCGTCGCAGACCCAGTGGCGCGCGATGCACGTGTTGTCGCACTTGAACTGGTTGTTGTCGCAGACGAACTGCCCGCACGGGCCGCCCGCCACCGCCGCCTCGTCCGACCCGTCGCCGCAGTCGTCCACGCCGTCGCAGACCTGCTTCAGCGGGACGCAGTGCCTGCGACCGCGGCACTGGAAGTGGTCGGCCGGGCAGACGGACGCCACTGACGTGTAGTTCGCCTGCTTGACGCACGTGGCGTTCTGCAGCTTGTTGCCGTCCGCGCAGGCGCACACGGCGCCCCCTGGCGTCGGCAGGCACAGCTCCGGGCACGAGGGCCGATTTTCCGTGCAGTCGTTGACTCCTGAAAGCACTCCCAGAAGTTTATAAAGCGAAAGAGTTGTTAACGCTCTGATTTTATCGTCGTACATAATATAAAGTTATAAACACAGCTGGCGCGTGTCATTACCGTTTCGTGCAAAAATCGAGTTATTTTCGAACTAGCTTCGTGGAAAATCGAGATTGATTGAATGTGGATCGATTGCTTGACAACAAACGTATTCTAATTCGTGTTTGTTGAAATTGATCTCTGAACTGCAGTTTAATGAGACATTTGCGAGATCGTTTCTGCCACTAAACGATCAACCTTTGACTTTGACGTCCGCAACTCTAATTTTAATTGAAAGTTACGCAAATCGTTATGGACGGGCGTTTCAGGATCACTCGTGACTCGAACGAAGCGATTTCGGCACATAACCTCACAAAAGTGACGGATGACATGTCAACTTCCTGTCGAAAATGGCGGCCGGAACCGAAAATCGAGTGACCAGGCTGTCAACAAGTTGCCGCCATTTTGAAACCGGAAGTGATCTCCGAATTACTCAATAAAAAAAATCTTTTGGGATTTCTAAACAAATATTTGTTCAAATTTGTAATGACGAACTAACTAGTAATTTATTTTTTTTGGAATTCCTCATTGAAGAATGGACTGACCCTTTATGGAACAATTGAAATTTGTTTATTCGAAATTGACAGGAGGAACGGCTAGCCTAATACGCGATTAAAGTCAAGAGCAATGGCTGCCTAATGAGTATATTTTTATTGAAAATGCCTAGCAACTAGCATCAATTACTTAGCAACAAGTTAATTGCTAGGCATTTTCACCAAAAAACATACTCATTAGACAGCCATGGCTCTTAGCTTTAATCGCGAATAGTCCAAGTCCCAAACAAGTCAGCATACCTGTCAAATGCCAAAATTTGCGGTAGAAATCCGTAGTTACAAAGCAAAAGTAACTAAACAGTGATAGAGTCTAGTTCGTCCGAGAGTTCGTCACTAAAAATCTGAATAGATATCGATATCACCCCAAAAAAGTGACAGATATCGGTCACACCGTCTATGACAGACCAAATCCCAAAACAGAAATCTGCCTTACCTTCCTGCAGGCGAGCATCGAACAGCTTCAGATCGAAAAGCGGCGGATTGCTCTGATCCAGCACCCTCAATCCGGTTTTATTATTGTAAGACATAACGGTCCCTTTTCCGAACTCGGTAAAGTAAAAAGTCCCATCCATCCCTAGGGCGAACCCGAAAGGATGATCCAACCCTTCAGACAACTCGACCCGTCTATCCTCCCCATCGTAATTGACGCTGTCTATCCGTCTCAAATGCCTGTCGCACCAATACAACCGCTTTTTACGCAGATCCAACGTCAGCCCGCTCGGCCAATGAGTCCCGTTTTTCAAAAACACCTTCAAATTGGTACCGTCCATGTAAGCGGTGTAAATGACGCCGTCGTTGGGCGACAGGTTGGACCAGTCTGCCCAGTACATGACGCCGCGTTTCGGGTCCAAGGCGATCGACAGCGGACTGTAGTAAACGTCCTGGACTATCGTGCGACTCTGACTGGAATTTGACAGTTTGAGGACACCTATGCTACCAGTCTCTTGGTCGGTCCAGTACAAGTTCCTCGACATCCAGTCGACCGCCAGACCGTCACAACGCCTCACGTCCTTCTTCAGAACCGTCTTGACGTTAGGCACGGTCGAACTGTCTATTTTTACCGACTCTATCGCCATTTTGTGGACGTCCGAATAGAACAGAGTACGCGTTTTAGCATCGTAATCGACTGCAGTCGGTTGCTCCAACCCGGTGATCGGTAAAAAGGTGTCCGCTTTACCGTCCACTTCTATACCCTTGATGGAGGCGGGTTTGCTTTTCGCGACTATCAGAAATTCTGGTGGGGTTACTATGACGCATTTGTTGTCGGTATCCAGGCGGTAACCAGCAGCGCACATGCATTTTTTTAGCGCGATATCCCCGTTCCATTTCGGGACGCACAATTGGTCGCACTCTTTGGGTGACTGGCACGGATGCGCCACCACTGGCTGTCTTTGCCTGTGGTAGACGTAAACGTTGAAAGGCCTGCTTATGTTCTTGACCACCGTTATGGCTTCGCTTTCGAACTTGTTCAGGCTCAAAACGTTGTTGTTGTACCAGGAGGAGGCGTAAAGCCAATCCTCGAAAACGCTAATACCGTAAAGGTTGCGCACCTTGACTCCTCTCATAAGAGTCTTGCGATTTCTGCCATCATAATCGACGCGTTCGACGAAATCCAGATAAGTGTCGATCCAGTAAATGCGAGCGGTCGGGAAATCGACCGTAACCCCGTAAGGGTAAACGATCTTGTGATCCACTATCGCTTTTCGTTCGGTTCCGTCCAATTTGCACCGTTCCAACATGGGAGGCGAATGGCCCCACTTTGTGAAAAACATGAAACCTCTAGTCGGATCCAAAGCCAACGCTTTGGGTTTACTTAGATCTTTTTCAATGAGGATGTTGCACCAATTGAGGGCTTTATCGCAAATCAGGACTATCTCCCTTTGGTCGTCGAGAAAGTACCAATTGCTCGACACCCAATCGACCGCCATCTGCTGGACGGAGTTGACGTCTAAAAGGCTCGAATTGACCGTCAGTTCGCGCTGCTGACCCAGATTATCCACGTTGGCGCAAACCAACGACGCTTTCGTCACATTATGATGGACGTAACATATGGATCTGTCGTTGAACAAGATCTCTAGGGCGTTGCTGTTGAGCAATTTCAGGGTGTTGTTACCGACTGGCCACTCCTTGCCATCTAAGGTAACTCGCCTGATCTCCGATTGAGTTGAAAAGATCAAACTCGCTGGAGTTGTCAGGGGTACGTTATTGGCGGTGCAACTCCTGGTTCCGTTCTTCCGGTAACCGGAAACGCAGCCGCAGACGTACGAGCCGTCCGTGTTCGTACAAGACTGCGAACAAGTGTCATCCAGTTCGCACTCGTTCGCGTCCACGCATTTGTCCCCTTCCGGTCTTTGACCGTCCGGGCAAAAGCACGCGGGCCCTTCGATCGTAGGCTTGCACCCGTACGAGCACTTTAAGCTTTGACAGGCGGTAGAGTTGGAGCAAAAGTCCCACTCGTCTCCGTCATTGCTGCAGTCTCTGCGACCGTCGCAAAATTGCTTGAGAGGGACGCACTCTAGACCGTCACCGCATTTTGCTTGGTTCCAGGGGCACTTTTGCTCTTTGCGGCACTGCTTGGGGTCCTCGTCGGAGGTGTCGACGCCCGCCTGGGGCGAGGTGCCGCAGTCTGGTTCGTCGTCGCAGACCCAGCCGTTCGGCAGGCACTTGCCGGAGAGGGCGCACCGGAACTGCTCCGGGCGGCACGTCTGGTTCTGGAGGCAGGCGAAAGGCTCGTCGCTGCCGTCAGCGCAGTCGCGTTGCCCGTCGCAACGCCAGTAAGACGGGATGCAAATGCCGTCGTCGCAGCGGAAGTGCTCCGGCTGACAGCTGCTGCCACCTGGAAAAACGACAATCACATTAAGACCCTTCTAAAAGTAGTTAAGATGTCCCTATCCCAATAGTCAGTGGTGCTGATTTGAAGCTTGAAATCTTAGCTTTCGAACGGTATGCCAGTTGATTTCCAAACCTCGACCCGTTAAAAAGTTATAGGCCCTACAGTGAAGTCGTGCACTTCTTCAACCTCACCCAGTCTATTAAGAACTTTTCCAGGATATGAGCCAAATGCTGGTACCGATTTGAAGCTCGAAATCTAAGCTTTCTAATGGTAGAAGATTCCATTGATTGGTTGAAAAGTTATCGAGCTGCCTGGGGTTTTAGTGCTGCTACACTGTAAAAACTAGTTGTCAAGACATCGTAAACTGAAAATGTTTCCATCCTCGATGCAATTATAAACAAGCCATTTCCTGTCATCGTCTCTCGTTTGTTATTGATTACAGTGATGGCATAATAAATACCAACCCGAGTTGAACTGAATCCGTATCAACGACTCATTATGTGTACCAACAATGATACATTAATAACATCGGTGATGAATGCAAAACCAGGGTTATCGACCGATACCTTTACCGATGTAATGAAAATCTCTGGAGAATAAAATTTCGTAATACTAAATAAACCGCATCAACGATTAAGAAAACTATTTCTTATCTATAAAAGCGTATTTACACAGATGGCGCTGAGGTCTTCTATTAGCGAGAACAACGCCCTCTGGTAGCCTTGATCAAACTTGTTCCACTTGAAGAAAATGCTAATAATGATGGAAATGACACGTCTGATGGTGGCATGATGCATATTATGGTTTATTTCCTACGAGAATTCCGAGAGGAGTGTAATTTAATTACAAAGTCTATAGCAAGTGCTCATACAAGTCACACCGCATTTCAGCATGTGCAATCAACAAAACAACCTTAAAAATAAAAAATATCAGAAAAACAAACGAAGGCTCACACGAAGGTTAATGTTCATGCTCTCAAGTATATACGAATAATAATAACGAGAGACTCTTTAGGACTATTGAGAAAGGAAGAAAAGTGAAAAAATAAACATCAAAAGGAGAAAATGAAAAAACTGCACGCACCACTCGATTGAAAGAAATGGAGGACTGAATTGATGTGCATGTACAGAGAGGAGAGAGATGAGGCCTTGAACCCGTCATGTAGGATAATCCTATTCAAACTCGTTATACATAAGTATACCTACTATACGTTTAGTACGTATGTTGTGTTACGTTGTAAATTAAAGTCACTTGGGGTTTCATTAATAAAACCTTTAAGTAGCTTTCGGAACCCATCATTTCCGTACTCATCACCAGCACGAGCAATAACGTTAATGTAAAAACAACTTGAAATTCCCTCTTAATAATTACTTAAGTGCCGCATAATAGAATATTATTAGGTGAGCGTGTTTTGGTAGCTTTTATTCGCGAGTTTGAAAAACTTACGCCACGAGCGCCAGCGAGTGGCGTAATTCAAACGAGCGAATAAAAGCCAAAACACGCGAGCTTAATACTATGCTTTATCCACTCCAAAACAGTTAAAACGGCTCTCGAAAATTCGCTCAACTTTCAAATTCCATTCAAAACAGCTGTGACGGACAGAATGTAGTGTTGTCAGATCGGCGCAGATTTGTGAGCTGCGAACATTGCGAAGGGAACTGTTATAAGTGTCATACCTTCATTCATAGCTCTTTCTGGATATTTCAGGTATCTGGTATCTCCGGAGCCGTTCCTATAAGCTCGTCTCCATTTTCACTATCACTTATATCATAGCTTATATCATTCATATGCATATTTTCAATTAAACGATCAAGTAATTTTCGACACTTCACCACTCGTAACAATTATTCAAACAAATGGTCGCCATTTTTGAATGTCAATTTCGCGATTGTTGCGCTGTTGCCAATTGTACCTGAAAATCGCTCTATTCTGATTGGCCACAGCCAATGCAATAATGATCCCATTAATCGCTGGAAATGTCACTTTATTTCATCGAACTGTGATCTATATCAATAACGCCACCCATTATTACCAAAAATTTCTAATAATAATAGTATGATTATTATCTAGGAGTGGATAAAGTAGCTTTAATGCGCAAGTAGCAGCAGTAGTGGAATAAATTTGATTAATTTTTCAATTGATTTAATTAATTTTTGATCTGGCGTATCTAAGGGCGAGTCCATTTGACGCACCATTTGTTCACTCGTTATTGAATTACATTATCAAAGAGATCTATAATAATAATGAGCACCATCGCATACAAGGATGCGAGTAAAAATAGACATTAGTAATAATAATGTTTCTCCAGCAATTTATGTAAGTAAAGTAAGTACCCAACAAGATTTTGTCGTTTATCAAATCATCTTCTCTCCTTTAATTATCACGTCGTGTAATAAAGTGAAATAAATTCGATGATTGTGTGATAATTATTGTATAAGCAGAACGGAATAATTCGGGAATAATCCTGAATTTAATTATTTCGATTTCGAGGGCACTTGAGGTTATCAGCATTGAATAAATAAAATCAACACAACATTAGAGGGGAAAAAACTTAGAGTGTGATGTCTGATAATCTCATCGCCTCTTTTTGCTATTAATTCGAGCACATGATGGTTCGATCTAGTTTATCTTAATTATTTCAGATTTTTTTCAGGACGACTGCTTTTTAATTCAGGAAATAGAGCTAAAAACCTGTTGCCAATTTTATCTTGCACAGGGAAAACCGGGGAACACCCAAGGAAAACATTCCTAGGTAACTAAGTAGGTAACCATCGAGGTAACCTCGGAGGTAACCATGTAGGAAACCACAGTAAAAATGACAGAAAAGGCAAATTACTTCTCACAAAAAAGTCCTAAAGGAACACCGCTCTAACTAAATTGTTTTTCTCAAGTTAAACGATTAAATTGTTTATTAACGTTCCTTTAAAAGAGCCGAATAAGTTCAAATTATCAGCAATAATCGAAGCAATAATAAAAACAACCACCCAATTAATATTCAAAAGTGACACTCGACGTTTCGTAATTTTGATTATCTCTGTATTACAAATTTCGATAATCACAAAGACAATGGAAAATGCTCGGGAAAATGGAATAAAACTTACATAGACTAGAATAATGGGAAAATGCGCCGATGAAAAGTTATTTCAGGTCATTTTCAGCATAAACAATAATTATTGACAGACGGCCTTCTTTTGTTCGGATTTTTATTTATTCGGTTTCCAACCGTACCCAAGGTGAAAAGAAAATGGAACAAAGAGGCTTTGTGCCGTTACAGTTACCTGTAATTTGGGCTTCTTCGGAGGTGCCCGCACTGGCCAGGCCCACCGCTCCAACGACGAAGAAAACCAACCCGAGACGCATCCCGATCGTCCCTTGGCCGGCGAAAAACCGTTCCATCACAGAACTCCACTCTAATTCGCGCACATATCAATCATAGTCGGTCGTGAGACGCGGAGTTTCGACTTTTCGACCGCCTGCAAATGAAAATCAATCCGCTCCGGGGGCTCCGATCACTCGCACGACACTCCGCAAGGCGTCCTCACGCATCCGGCGACGGCGAACGGGCGACTTTCATTAAAGAAACAATGGGCGCACGGTTCCGTCTCCAACGTAGTAAACCATTGTAGTAAAGCCGCGGCTCGCTCTCTCCTCGCACACACGACTCGTCGACGCCGCACCACAAGGAAAACAAAAATAACAACAGTGGACGGTGGGGATCGGACTGGGGATGATGCGAGGAATCAAAAACCCGTTCAAAGACCAATCCAAACTGAGCAAACCCGCACAAACACCATCTCCATCTCTTTCCCTCTCACAGAAACCGTATCTCCTCTCCTTGTTTAGTATCCGCTGACGTGTTGACTACCAACGTGATCTAGATTCAGCGCTGCCAACTGCCGGGAGGCTGCGGAACTAACCAAGTCCGGTTCACACTAGAACAGAACTGGCTTTACCGAAAATATATTATTTATTTTAGCCATTTCCTATTTTTACCGAAATGAATCAATTTCGTAAAGTGGTCGTCGGCATGTCCGGTGGTGTCGACAGTGCAGTCGCTGCGCTCTTGTTAAAACGGAGAGGTGAGGTAGTTTTAATACAATTTTTGTGGATTTTGACAGTTTGATTTTTTTAGGTTATAATATACAGGGTGTTTTTATGCAGAATTGGGATATTGCGGACGAAACCGGGCACTGCACCGCCGATGCCGACTACAAAGACGCCCAAGACGTCTGTGATATTTTGAAAATCGATTTGGTCCATGTCAGCTTCGTTAAACATTACTGGAACGAGGTTTTCTGTGAACTTGTTAGGGAATACGAGAGTGGGTCCACTCCGAATCCCGATGTGAATTGCAACAGGCATATCAAATTCAATTACTTTTACAAATACGCAATCGATAATTTGAATGCGGATGCTATAGCGACTGGGCATTATGCCAACACGAATTTCGGTTCGTTTTTGGAGAATTACGACCGAAATTCACTGGCCAGGTTATTGTGCGCTCGGGATAGTAAAAAAGACCAGACTTTGTTTCTGTGCCAAATCAAGCAACCGGCTTTGAGACGGACGATGTTCCCTTTGGGGGATTTACTCAAATCGGAAGTCAAACAGATCGCCAAAGAAAATGGGCTGGAAAAAGTCGCCTCGAAAAAAGAGAGCATGGGAATCTGTTTTATCGGCTCTAGGAATTTCCAAAATTTCATACAGGAAGTATGTACAAAAAGTCACTGTCAAAATGACAGATGAGACTGTCCTCCATTTTGAATCCATGAAAATACTTAAATCAGACATTTTCAGTATATACAGGATAAACCAGGGGATTTTGTGGACATGGATTCTGGTAAAGTGGTGGGCCGCCATAACGGCATTCACCAGTGGACCTTGGGGCAAAGGACTAAAATTTCCGGCCTCTCCGAAGCCTACTTCACAGCGAAAAAAGACGCAGAATCTCGAATAATTTACGTCGCTAGAGGGACCACGCACCCGATTTTGCTGACGAATATCGTTTTCACATCGAAACCGCATTGGATTGCGTCCCGCCCTCCCGATTTAGAACAGGGAAACATCATGGCGTGTCAATTCAAGTTCCAGCATACGGAAAAGTGGATAAACTGCTCGATTTGCGAAACTCCTAAAGGTCTAATCGTTAAATTGGACGAACCTAAACGCGCCATAACACCAGGACAGTATGCGGTTTTTATGGACGAAAGTGGCGAGTGTTTGGGTAGTGCTAGAATTCGTAATAGTGGGGTTTCACATTTCTCTTTGTATTATTTACAAAATCGAAACATTTTGAATGTGTCGGAAGTTATGAATAGAAGTAATGAAAACGTGGAAATATGTCAAACAAATAGCAAAGAAAATCACTGTACAGAATGTCATGATGAACTTGAAATAAAATCAGCTTTAGGATGAATATTTACATCATTTTATTTTTGGGTACTGAAATTCACCAAAGATTTCCGGGAAAAATTAATTTCCCCCATAATCGTTTTGTTACTTAATGGTATTACAGTTTTCTGTTTTTAATTATAGTTAAATTGGGGATTTCAGTGAATAAAAAGTTATTCATTTTTCTACAGTGAACGTTCTGTCATCCTCTGTCACTCCTATTTAATTTTGACACTTGGCAGAAACAAAAACTTTCTAGTGGAAATAACTTTAAAATCCTTACGCAGTAAACCTAAAATAGTTATCTTCTAGGAGATGGGTTCCTAAAGTTGTCTCACTTGGCAGAAACAAAAACTTTCTAGTGGAAATAACTTTAAAATCCTTACGCAGTAAACCTAAAATAGTTATCTTCTAGGAGATGGGTTCCTAAAGTTGTCTCGATCTCTGGATCTGCTTCTGGGTCTTCTGGAGAATCTGTCATTTCTTTGCGGCTCTACAGGTTCCTTCTTTACCCTCTTCCGGTCACTTTCTGGTTCACCGCTAGAACTGTCATCAGAAGTCTCAGATTTCCGTTTGGATTTTTTGGCTTTCTTCTTTTTAGACAAATCTGAATCACCATCAGAACTCGAATGATCTTCCTTCTTCGATTTCTTCTTACTTTTGTTCTTTTTTTCTTTTTTATGTTTCTTAGATTTTTTAACCTTCTTATTACCACTTTCATCATCGCTTATCTTTTCTTCTTTGATGACATGAATCGGTAGTCTCCGAGGTAATTTAATTTCAGAACTAATGCAATCGGCCAAAGTCTCCCTGAAATCGTCCGGATCGCTTTTTATGACAATACCCGCCGGTTTATTACTAGTCACAGGTGGTTGGGACAGCGGTACGGCTTTCGGGGCGCACCCTTCTTCGTACAATTTCTTCGTTTCCGCATCTGTCTTTTTCCCCTGTTTCGGCACCTTATAATTGCTGACATGATCGACTCGGATTGTCCGATTGAGGATTTTGATCCCATTGAAATTGTCCACGGCTAAATCCGTCGATCTCTGGTCCTCGTAGCACACGAAACAGAACCCTTTCGACTTGCCATTGTCCTTATCTCGGATTAGGTTGATGTTGACGATTTCTCCGTATCTGAAATTAGGAATTTAAGGAGATAATTGTGATTGTGGGTTGCGCGAATTACGACTCACTGTGAAAATATACAAATTATGTCTCCTTCCGTCAGGTCGAACGGCAGACCGCCGATGAAAACCCACGCACTGTCTCTGTACTGGTCGTGCCAGGACGTTTTGTTGCCAGTGTAGAGCTCCTGTTCGCTGAGCTTGATCACATTTTTCATATTTCTGAAAAAAAAAACGCACATTTCAACCCGAAATTATTATAAACTCTGAAAACTCACGTCAATGGATTCATTTTGATGTTTTCAAGTCGACAGTTTACTTAAATGTTCTTGTATTTATCAAAAATCGAGTCCAAACGTTTCCAAAACAGTAAGCATATTTTGAGGTTAATCAGCTGTCACTTTGACAGATCATTTCGTTACATCAGGTGCGTTCGTTTACTTAGATCATTTGCTGTACTACAACAAAGACAGACTATACGATTATCATGAGTAAGAGAGAGACGCCTACAAATTATTGATTTAGGGACTAAACAGCCAAAATCAAGAGTAGGCAACCAAATATACATATTATTGCGCGTAAAATCAATAAAAATCACAAAACACCTTCATCAACTTTCATTTTCTGGGATGGTTCTGTATTTATTTACACCGTACAGAAATTATGCACAACATAAAAGAACAATAAATTTATTACATTATTAAGTCGTCTATAATATTACTCTAGAGCAAAAAAACACACCGTTTAGACTGGGGCCTTGTGCACGAGACTGAACCAGTGGCCGCATTCGCACCGTCTAGGCTGTCCCTTGTGTAGCCACATCCAGTTCACGCTAGTCGAGTCCTCCTCGCAGACGCAGCCGACGAGACGGGCATCGAAAGCGGAAGGAATTTCGTTCGGTTGAGCTTTGGTACCCTGGCCCCTCTTGATCACTTTCAAATCGAAGGGGTTGTCGTTTCCCGCCACTTGGGCGAGCAGTTCGCGTTTTTCTAAGCCGGTCGCGTGTTCGAGCGGGTCGCCCATGGTCGACGCTGAAACATCGAAAACCGAGGAAAAGTTAACCATCCCAAAAGACCCGAAACCGACCGATTACATAAAACAGACCAACGTTTCATGTTTGTTGGACGGTAAGGGAAGTCCGGAGAGGTTTATTATTGTTTTTCTGGATTCTAGATGAAAAATTACGTAAGTGTCAAGAGATTGAGCATGGGAAGGGTCGCCACGGAAGTGGAGCAGGAATTCTCGTTTCTGGCTAGCGACTACCACTTACCCTTCGAGGCGAACCTGTAATTGGAACACAAGACATTTCTCCTAAGGGTGGAAGCCGCAATCCGTCCACATAACGAAGCCATTCTGGGCTTTTTTCACTCTGAAGTCCACTGACAACGAGACTGACAAAATTATTTCGGTTCGATCAGATAGTTCGGGAAACGGACGCGATAAGCGCCACCGTCACTGATAAAAAAATAATAAACCGCAGAAGAGTCGATTTTACTGCGCAATAATCGAAACGCGCCTCTATAACGAACTGAAACGATTTGAAAATTGCATAATTCAAACATTTTACGCAACCGAATCATGTAACTTATTGAAAATTTGATTTGATTTTGGATTATTTTTGGGAATTTGAATTTGGCGGGTTTTGTGGCGTCCATTTTGAAAATCTCAATTGACACATGCGCACTTGATCTGTCAATTCCTTTTTCCCGTGCGATTGACAAGGTACACGTTTTGGTTCCATTTTTAATCCATTTTAATCGAATTTAAACAAAAATTAGCCCAAATCTCCAATTAATATCGTGACCGATGAATTCGTCATAGTTTTTCACGTGATGTGTGAGCTTTTCCGGGGCGGATGGTCTGCGAAAATCCGGATAAATAGTGATTCAAAATAGTGTAGTCAACAAACCTCAATTTTGTATTTTCCGGGTTTTTACTCGTACAGTTCTCACCCCAACTCAAAACTAACAAAAGACCCCGAATTGATCAAACTACATAAGTGTTCCTTTAAGTTTTCAAGTAATTTCCATAATTTTTAAGTCAGCTGTATTTTTTTAGGTTATAATGAGTAATTCTCGTTTTTCTAATTTTCGTATTATTTTGCAGATGTCATCGAAAATATTGAAATCGGGGGGCACTGACCCTGATCAGTTCGAGACGCAGGTCGCCCAGGCCTTGCTAGAATTGGAAATGAACTCCGATTTGAAAGCTCAACTCCGGGAGCTCCACATAACTAAAGCTAAAGAAATAGACCTTAATAACAAAAAGGTAAGCCTTTCATACTCCTGATTTAGCATTATTTAAATTTTTGTGATGAGTAAGCTTAGGACACCGAAAGATGTGCCCTGATTAGAATTTTTTGAGTCTGATGTAAACCAGTGATTCAAAAATTAATTTTCGATCGTTTTGAGGCTAATTAGATTTTTTCCTCAGTCTGTCATCATCTACGTGCCGATGCCGAAGCTGAAGCAATTCCAGAAAATCCAAACCCGGCTGGTTCGTGAATTAGAGAAGAAATTCAGCGGCAAGCACGTAGTGTTCGTGGGTGAACGCAAGATCCTCCCTAAGCCGACCCGCAAAACCCGCACGAAGAACAAGCAGAAACGCCCCCGCTCCCGCACTTTGACGGCCGTCTATGACGCGATCCTCGAGGACCTCGTCTACCCGGCCGAAATCGTCGGAAAGAGGATCCGTGTGAGGTTGGACGGCTCGCAATTGATTAAAGTGCATCTCGACAAGAATCAACAGACGACTATTGAACACAAGGTTGACACTTTTGCTTCGGTTTACAAGAAATTGACGGGAAGGGAGGTCACCTTCGAATTCCCCGAACCATATTTGTAATATGTTTACAGTTATTTAATAAATAATTGATCAAAAATAAGGAACTTTAATACTCGTTTATTTCTCAAAACAATTCCCACAATTTTTGAATAATAAAATAACAAATAATAGCCTTCGGGGACCTACAAATTTAATAATATGTCAATATTGATGAATGACAGATGCGTCAAACCACAGAACTTCTATACATAGAGAAGCGAAGTTAAACAGAAATGTCATTTTCCTTCACCAAATGTCAAAATCGATCAATATTGACGGTTTGGAAGTCCCCAATGATAATGACAATATAATAACAAATAAGCTTAAAAAAACATACATACGTACATTATATTAATATCTAAATATTTAGAAAAGACATAAGTAGCAGGTTTTTTCAAAATCAGTTCTTCCACCATAAGGGTTCCGTAACGACATAATTATCAGCGTTTAAAAATCCACAAGTTACGAACTAGGAGTTATTTTATCCTCTTCAACTTTCACGTCTTTCTCCTTTTTATGACATTTAATTTCCTTTTTGCCGGTGACGTAATCTTCCAAGTCGACATTTTCGAAAATCTGATTCTCCCCAAAACTGACCCTCTTCGTGTGAGTCTTGTGATTATTATTATCCCTAGTGAAAACCTTACTCGGACCGCCCTCTACGGCCTTATTGATAATTATATAGTTCAACGGAACCACCCCGGACCTCCCATTGCAAATGGCCATCGCCCACCCGGAATTCTTCAACCCCATCTCCTCCTGGATCGAGGTCGGGGCCAAAGTCACCTCGTCGTTGGTCGACAGACTCAACTCGTTGCGATTTCGGGCCACGAAATCGAAAGCCGCTTTGGCCCGGACCCCCGGAGACTTCCAATTGGCCGGATCGCACTTATCTACGAGAAAAAACCATTAGAAAATTCTCAAAATCATTTGACATTTCTCCTGTCACCGGAAAGTGCTTTCCAACTAACGACACAATTAATGAATCTGAATGCGACTAGTTGGAGAGCACTAATAGTGACAGTTCTCCTGTCACCGAGTGACAGCTCAGTACTCACCGACATATTTGGGCAGGAACTTGCTTATGATGTAGGGAGCGGACACGAGGACGCCCAAAAAGGCGAGGGTGGGCCAATTCGAGCCGGCCGCCTCCGGGGGCGGCAGACTACCCTTCGCCGCCTCCCGCCACGCGGCCGAGGTGGCGCTGCGCGGCACCCTGCGCCCCGTGAGCGCCATCAGCTTCGCGTACAACCAATTGAAGAGCCGGAAAACGTTTATCGAGTACCAGATGTGGCCGAACATCGAACGAAGCTTCCCGAAGTTCTCGGCCACGCTCAGGACGGCCCTAAACGAGCTCGTCATCGCGAAGAACGTGTTATCGAGCATCATCGAGATGCTGTTCACCGCACGGACGATGCTCTCGACGCTGGCGAACGTGTTCCTCGAGCTCTCCTCCGCGTACTGGATGAAGCGGCGCTCCGTGTCGTCCCCGTAGCCCCCGTACGCGCCGCCGTAAGCGCTACCGTAAGCGCTACCGTAAGCGCCGCCGTAAGCGCTGCCGTAGCTCGAGTAAGGGGAGCTGCGGTAGGGCATCCCGTAAGAGCTCAGGGCGCCTCCGTAACCGCCCATGCCGCCGTAACCTCCGTAACCTGAAATTTTACATCGATTAGATTAATTAATTACTTAATTTGACAGTCGCATTGTGTTCAGACATCAGTGAACTTAGCTGCATAATTCAAAGATTCACGCTTGATGAAATTGTGGAGAAAGTTTGTTGCATAATTCCTTGATAATCATTATAGCCGAACTGTGGAGTTTTCTAGATAATTAGAAAGGTTTCTCGCACTTTATAGTGTACCGTTACCTCGATTTTAAACCTTCGGTAAACAATTTTGCCAAGGTCGAACTTATAATTCTGAACGTTTAAAGATAGCAAATAGAACTAAAAACGTGAAAACAGTCCGATTTTGTTGATAAATAGCTGAAAAATCCGCTTATAAAACAACCAGTCCGTCAATTATTTACTCAATTTCGAACGGACGTATCTTTCGAGTGCACAAAACGAGTCCGAGATAAGATTTTTACTAAAACAATGAATAGTAATAATTCAATAGGTTTCTCAACAATAACGGAGTGGGTTCAACGGTTCACCGAATGGACTTATCGCGCTTCCTTACCGCCGCCGTAGGGCATGTAGGAGTTGACCCCCGCGGCCGTGGTCAGGGCCGGGGAGCTCCTCGGCAAAGGTGGCAGGACGGGGGCGCTGCGCCCCGTCATCTGGGGGGGCCCTCCCGCGCTGAAGTTAGCGTTCGCGCATCGGGTCACTTGCGTGGAGTTCTGCAGCGTGCTGGTCTCCCAGGGTTTGGTCGGCGAGGTCATTTCTGCCCTCCTCCTTTCCGGTTCTGCGTGAGACTTCGCCCTTTTCTGGTCACTCACATCGTCCTCCGTCTTCGCACGGACATCTGGCGGCTCGAAGCGCTGGACCCGCAAACTTGTTAACGTACGTTCGACGAACAGGACATCAATTAAACGGATTATTAGAAAAACACTGAACTTTGGCTGTCGACAGGTGATTTCACATAAACAGTTTTTTATCGAATGACGTTTTGGAGCAGTTCTGCCAACCCCTCGCCATGAAAATCTAGGGATATTAGCTGTCAGCGTCAGCTGCTTGAGTGACGTTTTGAAAAAGGCGCTAGTTTGTTAAAATTACAATTATTACCGTGATTTAGCCGATAATTCACACAATGAACGCAAATCATGAGTAAGTACACGTATCTGAGCTACAATAATCGATCAATACTAGACTTTCTAACCATATTTCACTCTTCAGTGAAAGTGAGGTTATGTTGTCAATCTAAAGCTTGGTTTACACCTTTTCCGCAGGAGAAATTTGGAAGAGGTCAACAAAATCCTGTGTCTAGCTAAGAAAAGCGAAGACGACATCATCCCAACATCACAGGCGATTTATTTTGCCGAGGAGAGTCTACACGATAACAATTATAAATTTTTGGAACTTGATCAGCACCTTTCCGAAACGTTACAACAAGGGCAAAGTTTATTCATCAAGGGATTAGATTCAGACGACGTGGTTTTATGCACGGGCGATCACACGTATGACGTGACTTGTGCTGAAACTTCCAACAGTCTTCTTCTGACTAAAAATTTGAGATTCTTCAATGAAATCAAAACCGATCAAGAAAGGAAATTAACTGAAACCACAGTGCATGGGATATTTTACGAATATTTAGCAGTGACACCCACTAAACCACATTTGAAGAGACTGAGAGAGATTTTACAGAAAACTGTATACAAAGGTTCGGAACTCGAATATTTAATAAAACCAGAGGATCTGGTCACTTTTGAAGATTTGAAAGATTTAATCCAAGCGTCAGAAAAAGAATTAGAAGAAGCTTTGAAAGCTTTGAATTTAGTCACAATCGACAACAAACTTAGATTATTAGACTTTGAGTATCATTTCCGAGTGCTGTCTCAAATGTTGAAGTTGATTGATGAAAATTCATGGGAACTGGATGAAATAGATTACGACGTTACTTTGAATTCCCTTGAAGAATTATTCCCGAGAGATATCGTAAATTCTCTTTTCGATAAATACGCAGTGGACAGTCAAATAATCGATGGACTGCAACTTTATTCATACAAAGAAGAGGAAATTTGTCGTTTCGTGGCCCAGGCAATTTTATATGGAGCGGGAAAATTTATTTTGGATGAATTTCTGCAAGTTTGGAAGGAATCAGTCCCTGCAGGCATGACAACGCAACAGGAATACTTATATGGAATCGCCATAATTGACAGTCAATCATCTCCCAATAGGATTTTCGCATTTCCTGAAGAAAATCTCCCTCAAGATATCAACGAGAGATTCACTGCTCTATTCAAAGTCAAAGAGAAGTGGACCGTGCCTGAAATTGCACCTTATATACAGTAAGAATGAAACTTTCCTGTCTTTTCTACAGAAATGTCTAATTATCGTTTTTCTTAGGCGATTATCTACTGAGAAATTAGATGTCACTGCCATTTTAGCTAAATATGCAAGAGCTTCTAAGGTCAATGGCGTTACGCACTACTCCGCTAAACATTCCAAGTGATAATTGCTTTTTTACACGTTTTTTATTGATATTTTTTTGAATAAACCTCTTACGCTTATGCTACGTATCCTTGCGTTAATGTGATCTGGCCTTTAAAGTCAAGAAATGCTAACATAACGCAAGACGTAACGTATAGTCTGAAACCCGCATTTTTTCGCTTAAAAATGCCCGATTGCAGTGAAAATTACGATAACGAAGTAGCGGAAGGTAAAAACACCCGAAATGTGAAGTGCAAATTCTGTGATTCCTTGATTCTAACACCGAAAACGGCAATTTTCGAAAGGATTGAGGTTAGAAATCCAAACAGTTTAATGTAATCAACGATAACGGAATAATTCGATTTCAGCATCAACTGCCACTGATCAGACAGAGTAAAGTGAACGAAACGAACCCGGAAGCAGAGACGATTTCGTTATTTTGGAGCGTGAACGACATGTTCGTCTTCCAGAATGTCGGATTCTCTCATACAGTGGAAGAAATCAAATATTTGGCCTGCGCCGATTGCGAGGCAGGACCCATAGGATACCACGACTTGACCACCAAAAAGAGCTACGTGGCTTTGAGCCGAGTAAAACACGGTTAAGGTATCGTTTAAGCAAGAAGAAAACAGAATTATAGAGTCTCCAAAACAACCACTTAATTTTTATTCCACCCTGTATAAATTTCAACCACAGAACAAGAACTTGCAGAAAGTATTCATCGAACTTTGAGGAGCCACTCACAGATGGCGCGCTTTTTTGATCGAGTAATTATTGAGGTTATGTAACCGAATTAGCTGGATGTAGTGTAAAAATATCTTTTATTCTTATTTACATAAATATAGTAGGTACGTAATACATAGAAATCCTAAGTAAAAATACTGCAATCGAAAAAAATAACTTAAAAACAGTAAAAGGGAGGCAGCGGAACTACTAGGTTAGTGATAATTGGCAGGTTAAATACTCATTTGACGCCTAAACGTTGGTTTTTCAGCCACAAGGTGGCGCTTATCAGGCAGCTGGCAGTGAGAATCGAAACCAACAGAACGGAAGACAACAAGAAACTCTGAGTCGACATGCAGATCCCTTGATCCTGATTCAGATCGACGATGACGTTACCGTCGCTCAGATCCTGAGGCAGGAGGACCCTCAACCGTTTCCCCATGGTGACCCCATCGCCCCCCACCAGACTCTCATTGTAATACGTCAAATCACGCTTCCTCCTTCCGGGCTCGAGCTGCTGGTTCGGCTCGGGACACATCTGACAGTCGGTCTTACAGAGCTCTATATTGCACTCGATCATCAAGTCCATGACATCCGGGAACTTGAAGGCGCCGAAAAAGGCGTAGGCGATGATAGAGGCCCCAGTGTTGCCGGTATCTCGCGTCTTCTGGAACGCCCCGAACAGTTTCGGCTTCAAAACGCACCCGTTTTCGTCCGTCAGCGGTACCACGTTATCCCCACTCGAATCAGTCGCCCTGCAGTCCTTCACCTGAACGTCAAAACCGGGGTCACCGCTTACCGAAACGACAAGCGTCATGGCTTCCCCTATTTTAACCAAACCGTTGGCAGAAGGCGCGAAAGGCCCTTTACCCATCTGAATGTCAAGTTTCGCCATGGCTGTGTCCCCGCTGAAAGTGACAATCTCCTGACTTAACATCCCAACGCTGAGTGCCACACTGAGCGACTCTTTTAGATTGCCCTCCCACAGACATCGCACTGAACGAATCGTGTCCCAGACTTCTTGTATACCGGGCTCGTTCTGCAAAACTAGTACGTTTTCCAAGTACGATTGGTTTTGGGTATCGAAAGCGTTAACGAATTCTGTTCCACAAGAGTTGAGGCTAACCGTGAACTCGTATTTCGTCTTACCGGAGTTCTCGTTGACGTACCGACAGTCCGGGTTATTGTAAAAGCCCTTGGAGTAGATAATCCCGTCGAATTCGCGGTTGAACTCTATCGAGATCGTCATCATGTCTTTAGCGCATCTCACGTCGATTTCGTGGATATGAGGGGGATGTTTGAGGTCATCGGGGGTCGGGGGTGAAGGTTCGACCGCCCCGTCCGGCCCTGTGCCCTTCCCGTCGTTGTCTTCCGCCCCGGGGATGATATTATTATCGTCGCCCCCTTGTGGGGTGGTGACAGACGGTGACGTATAATATTCCGTCGGAGAAGGTGACGTACCGGGCGGTGACGTGATCGGTTTACCAGTGGTCACGCCTTCTGTCGCTTGAGTGGTCTGTGACGTTGACGGTTGACCGGTTACCGAGCCGGTTACCGGCGGTTGCGTTGGGTAAACCGTGGTCGGCCCGAATGACGGGTAACCGGTGGGCGGTTGCGTATTGGGGTAACCGGTTATTGGCGGTTGCGTCGTGAAACCGGACGGGGGCCTGTAAGTGGTGAATCCGGGCGGAGCCCCCGTGGGAAAGCCGGGCCTGGACGTCGTGTAACTAGGGGGCGTCCTAGAAGGGAACCCAGTCGTGGGCCCTTGAGGGTATCCGGTGGTGGGCCCTTGGGGGTATCCAGTAGTGGGCCCTTGAGGGTATCCAGTAGTGGGCCCTTGTGGAAATCCAGTGGTAGGCCCTTGGGGGTACCCCGTGGTGGGGCCCTGAGGAAATCCGGTTGTGGGCCCTTGGGGGTACCCAGTAAAGGGCGGGTGGGGCTGGATGGAGCTCGGGTACCCTGTCTGGGCCCCCCCGGTGGGCGTGTACCCCTCACCGGTGACAGCGCCCGTGGTAGGGTTGGTATAGATGGGAAAAGGGGGTTGGGGGGTTATGCTGCCCGCCGGGGGGTACCCGGGGTGCGGTTCGAATTCCGGGAGGGTCCCGGGGCTGACGGGCTCGAAGGGGCGCGGTTTCTGGGTGTTGCTAGGGGGTAGATACTCCCTGAGGGTGCCCTGGCGGACTGAAAGTCAAAAAACTCGTTACAGGAGTCTGCTTTACCGGCGCGATTTCGGATTAGGCCATTAGTTATCGTGCGAGGGGGGTTAGTACCGGTTAGCGCTTATGTACAGGTCGGGTTTTTTTTTTCTGAGAAAATGGGACCTACTACGTCGGCTGTTTTGCGTGTAAACCCCCTGGAGCCACTGGAGGATGTTCTGGACCATCTGGTCGGCGCTCGTCTGCCGTTTCGTCCTCTGGCCTGCGATTTATTTACAAAAAAAGCGTTTAATTTACATTTTTATGTACAGTTTGGGGTTCCCTGGATGCGCTGTCAAATTTTGACAGTTACGGTGCGTTTGATCTACTGTCTAGTATCTGCACCATAGAGCTGTAATAAATTGGTAGAAGGTTGATTTACCTTTCCTGAGGACCTCATTTTTGACGAAAAGGGCCTGCTCTTGGGCGGACGAGACGTGATCTTCGAGAATTATCACCAGAGCGGCGACAATTACGAAAGGGATCTTCATCCTGCAATTTCGAAACGATTTATAATGAGTCGGAAAAAATAGTTCTCATGATAATACGAGACTGGATGCAATTAAGTTCAAGTCTCCGAACGCTACCGAGAAAATAAAGAGTCATCACTTTCTTCGGTCTCATCACACAAAAGTGTTAAAAAGAATTACGCAAGAGTAAAAACCGTCCTCTTCACGAGATATAATATTTTATTACCGCAGCTCGGATATAGAAAGACAAATTTATATGGGAGAAGACGGCGTGAGCAAACATCTGATGAGAGACTCTTTAATAATAAGGAGAGGTGTTAACTTTTCTAATAAGATAAATAAATTTTAAAAGTACACGCGGTGACATTCACTTTTCTTTCAATATGATTATTATCATTTCGCCGGTAGAGTGCAAATTAAACACGTTCTAAAATTCAATTTCATTATAGCGGTTCGCATTCTCCCAATCGGTTCGATATCCCATAATGATATGACTAGCGGAAACCAAACGGAAGTAAGGTGGTTTATGGAGTTTTCGGTGTGTTTCCGGTCGATTTCTGCGCTTCGATGGACCCAAATCGCGCCCAAGTTCAACTACAAAATTCCGTAAAATCTAAACGAGCCGAGTTTTCTGAAAAATTCCTAAAACAGGGGAAAGAAGGGAATTTCAGCTTTCAAATGATACCCAAGAAACCCAAAATCTGATATCTGGAAGTTATGTTTTGTTAGAAAGAATCTGGTGACTCTGAAAAGCGATCAAGCGACGAACCTTTGTGCACCACATGACATAATCGTTCGTAGAATCTGAACCAGACTAGATATGAAAATCATTCAAAAACCAGGTGAAAGAGGAGGCTTCAAGCTTTCTAAAAATACCCCTATCCAGTATAATCGGAGTCCTGTGAATAATTTTCCTGAATTTTTTAAAATTTTCTTGATTACAAAATTTTAGTGACTTGCAACTATCGATAAGTCACTTGGAAAATCGCGTGATCTATGGCCAAGAGAACCTCGATTTATGCCTTTCGGCGCGCTAGAACGTGCAGGAGGAACTCTTCCGGCGGAAGAAAGTGCTCGGTTCCATCTCTCGACATTTGAAAGTGAAATTGCAGGTTGTAGGTGTCTCGAGATTCCTTGACTCGACTCAAGGATATTATACTTTGTCATTATTGCTATTGTGGCGGACGAAACCGATAATTTGTCCCGTTTCGGTGCTAATTCCATCACGACCGCAACCTCCACAATAATCCACCCACTCTTACATCGAGCGGTGCAAAAGAGAAGTTGGAAATAACGAGATTAGGATCAACCTTTTGCAAATAACCTCCGTTAATTATAACAGCGCGGAGCGGATTTTGTAATGAGAACGAATTCTTCTCCGACATCGTTTCGGAGAGCAAAACCGGAGAGAGGAGAGCATCATCTGTTACAAAATATCCGCTCGTGAAACAAGAAAAAATTCACATATTATATTCAGACGATTATGGTTTTAGAATAAAGCGTACGGTTAGTCACCTTTCACAATACTTAAAACGCGCGACTCTCTGTCTGTTCCTTTATCTCGATACGAGCCGTATCATTTGCATGTTTACCCACGATTACTCCACGAATTTTCACACGAAACTCAATTAGCCTGTACGAAAATGTTGGGGAATTTTCGTTTGGGGCTCACGATTTGGCACGCGTTGCCCAAAACGGAGTCCGTTATGCAACAGTAGATCAAATAAACCCAACCAGTCTATTTGAACTACTACATCCACTGCGAAATTAATTGCCGGTTATTTGAACTACTAATCCATTGTAACTTCTCCACTTAATTTATAAGTAGTTCGATATTTCTTCAGGTTTATCACCGGTAATGAATCTGTCATATTATTATTTATAAGTGAAGGTGATGCGATAAAATTCACACGATATTTTAAAATCCAACGTCCTTCGAACCGAATGTTGCACCAGATTTTCAATGGATGGAGAGATTTTGTCAAAACGCAGAAATTAACGCAACGATATGTGAAAATCTGGTATTAATTGAAATTCAGTGAAGCGACTTAAGTGACGTTACGTAGCTCCTAAAGAGGACTAGAGTAAATGTCAAGTCGATAAAGTGGAGACATGCGATTGAAACTAAATAATAAGAGACAATACAAGTATAGGGGGATCTACACGAACAAAAGAGATCACCAGATTAGATTATCCCGCATTATGTAAATAAGACCTCTCTCGTTATTCTCAAAAGACTTTTGCTTTTACTGAATGATGGTCGTGTAAAAAAAATAAAATGCTGAAGAAGAAGAAGAAGAAGAGTGAGGAGGGTGAATTAAAGCCACGGATGGAGTCATGAATCTCACTTTCTCTGGCTATATTGTCTATCATTAGTTAATTGTCTTCTCCATTTAAGAGTTTCCCAAGTTTACATAAATATTCATTTGGAAAATGCATAAGTCATTGTGCCCCATTTTCATATCGTGTGCCTATATTTGCTAAATCGAGAACCTCAATCAAGGTTCGATTGTTTATGAACCGTCCTCAATTCGGTCAGTGAGTTACGTTTTGTCAAGTTGGCAATTACTATTATCTTTAATATTATTGTTGCGACATGATTGTAAATGTATTTCAAACGGGGCGGCATTGGATGATGATGATGATGATCGTAAATCGGTTTCTAGACGTATATCGTTACGTAATCGATGCAATTTTGCATATTACCAACCGCACAAAACCAATTTTTCCCGATTCTCATAATATCCGTTCGAAAAGAGATCGCAATAATTAACGTGGATTGGATTACCCATTTTTTAATGATTGAGAGATTGGCATCGTTTTGAGAAGCAATTTGTGTTTTGTAACGGCGAGCCTTCATTATAAGAACACCATCATTGCCACACGTTCGTTCTTTATGGTATCATCGGCAATTTTAAGAAAATTCCGAGTTCTGGTTCTATTGAACATTTTGAGAGGTTTTTTTTAATCGGGGTCGCGTATTCTAATCACCACTAAATTAAAACTAAATGCTTAGGTGCACTATGCAATTTCCAGATAGAATCTCAATTTATTAAACTTATAATTGAATCCCATTAATTAACTTGAAAGCTTAAGGCTGCTCGAGAGATGAAAATTCTCACTTATTAACGGGCAATTAAACTCTTAATTCTTCATTACACGTTAGGTATAGGTATAATAAAACTTTGGTCAATTTTAGGCCGTAAAGTGGATTTCGGTTATGATTGGCGCTTTTCCACACTGATTTTTCCTCACTTTTCGAGTGTCACTGTCACTAATTTTCACTTGGTCTCTCACCTGGGAATGGCAGTGGCGCTTAGTGCGGCAGAAGCGGATCGTGTGTAATCCTAAAACACAATAAGACTAAAAACTAACTAAATGCATCTTCTCTCATCGTTTCCCATTTATATACGCACACGCTCTTTATTGATGCTTCCATTCCACGAACGATGCCTCCCCCAATTTCACGATTCCCACTCACCTCTTCGGCGGCACCAGAAGCGACACCGTCCCACTCGAAATGACGATCCACCGATTTTGACGACATTTTTGTGGGGTTAGAAATTATCATAAATCATCGGAAAACCGTAAAACTCACTCACAGCTGATGGTAAAGAGACCGCAAAGACGTAATCTATGCCACTTTCGATGATAGAAGTGCGTTTCTTCAAGAATTAATCAATTTAGTCGTTTAATATTTGATTTTTGGTATTTCCGTGGGTAAACTGTCAAATTTTGACAGTTTTGGTTCATTTGAACTACTCGCCTAACAATGACCACTGACCTATTAAAAATTGTAGACTGCTGGTAATTTCGTTTTGTAATGGCCTAATTTGTAACAAAAACGCTTCCGACGTCACTAAAATTTCATTTTTTCATGCGGTGATGATATAGAGGTAATAAAAAGGCATTAACGAATTACGAAATTCTCTCTTGATGATGTTAATTCGATTTTATTTGCACTCAAAAGTGACCACAAAGAGGCGACTAATTGTGTGAATTGGTGTTAAAAAGTGCCATCGTGTCACTCGAAGGGATCATAGATGAGTCGTTAAATATTTGTTCTCGATTGCGAAATCGTGAACGCAATTAAAAACGCGTGCGGTTTCCCCTTCATTATCGCATTTCGACATTCGTATTTACAACCCTGAGCTTCAAAAAAGGCACAGAACCTTTTTGCACAATTCATCCTTCACAGAATCGGAATTCGGAATAAGCGAGATCTTCGAATCAGAGAACGAACAATTTTAAATATTTTCACTGATTTTTTCCTTTCTAAACTTCTTCAGATAGGTAAGTACCATCGAAACTCTAGAAATAATTAAATTAACCGGCCTAGACCTAGAGAAAGATTTTTTTATTAATAATAATAATCGCACGATGCGTCAGTTAATTTCGTCAATTAACCCAATTGAATTTGAGCACTAAATCGACTTTTTATACACACAAACAAAATTAGTAGATCTCTTCATTAATAAAATAATTTCTTCCTGTTAAAAATAAAGTGAACAAGTTAATGTCTCGGAAAAGTAGAACCGGAAAATAATCCGGAATTATTCGAGAAAGAAAGGGGAAGAATCGAAATTGCTCATATCTGCACTTATGTTAAGTACTAGGAAAAAGTGAACAAAAGAATTGCAAATACATCAATCGTCTTGAAATGTGACTTTCTACATCTTAAAATTTAAAATACATGATCTCGAATATGCCCAGTTTAGATTATTGCACATCTCTTATCTCTCATTAAGACAATTAGAGAGGGAAAGGGAAATCGTGTGGGATTTCGGTTATGTGACGTGCGTTAGAGGCGCAAAAACCTAATAATAAAACAATAATCATTTGCGAAATATTCGATCCGAACGAGAATTTCTCTCGATTAATTCCTCAACAATAACCGACGTCTTTCGTCGATGGGATTATGTTATGACTTTATGCCGGCACTTAATTTACGGCCCTCCCAATAATAAAACGGCATAAAGACGCGAGAACATAAATCGCAAATGGGTCGATAATTTTACACCACTATTTGCATTTTTCCATTTAACGACCTCTCCTAATTCTATTATGACTCTATTCCTCTTTTTATCGTCCGCGCGCTAAAAATAGTGATTATCGGTAATAATAATAAAGAAGAGACTTCCTCATTACATTTGCTAACCTTTTTATTTTATACATTTAGGTCCTTTTTTTGCTTTTTGGTTGGTATTACTATAAACTTGTCAATGTGCTGTGATTTCGTTCCCTTTTAAAGGATTCTCGCCATAAATGCAGCGACCGATAACATTATTTTACGATTGTTGAATAGATAGAAAAGAAGCCGCCGCAACAATTAACTTTTAGGTTCAATTAGTGGCGGAAAAATTAATGTCAAGAATTTTTTACCCCACCAAGTATTTCCAACCTTGACCACTTGAAAATCCTCTTCTATGACTTCTATGGACATAACTAATTTCATATCTATCTATTTTTCTCGACTTTTACGGTTTTGACAGTTTTTGAGAGAAACTGTAACATTTTCTAAATCGGTAAAAACTGAATAGATTATGCGGTAATCTCAATTTCTTCCGGTGCAGGCCTGAATTAAATCGTAATTACATAAGGAAGTGTACGACTCTGTTAACAATTTGTTATTGAAGTCGGCACGTAATCTTTCAATTATCCGTCATGAAATTTATTCCTCGATTAATTCATTAAAGCACCGGAGAAAGACCTGAAAATTCTGCACCTTATCGCTTTTTCACCTGCAGAATCTGAACGAGTCGAGATATCGAAATGACCAAAACGACATCGGTTAGAGAACATTTCGAGCTTCAAAAAAACACCCTCGACATAGAAAATCCGACATCTTGAACCGCATTTTCTTTGGATAAAAGGTGGAGACCCCAATAGGCAAAAGACGACGAACCTTTTTACATCTCGTTATAATTTCGTCTGTAAAACCGTAACGAATCCAAATTTCGAAATTTCCGGAAAATGGGACGAAAGGTAAGGGTGTGGGCTTTAAAAAAATACCCCTAATAGTCGATTTATTCGAATTTTAAGAACTGATTCATGTACTTAATTGCACGAGACGCAATCAATTTCGTTAGGCGGATTTCGGAAGATCCGGGAGCCGAAATTCACAAAACTTTTGCATGGACCGAATCTCCACCGCCGTTATTATGAACACAGTGGCCCATTAAAACGTCAAAATTAATAACAATAGATGCAGCGTTATATTCTTCTTTTCGCATAAATGAATATTTAATAAATCATTAGATAACTATAATACCTATAACATGATTATACAATTTCCAGTAGGCATCGACCTACCTACTACTGCCGCTTTTATCATTGGAGACTAGACGAAGGTAGGTATCAAGATGAAATGTGAAAAAGAAATTTCTAAAAGTCTTGACCTTCGTCGTCACTCGCAAAAAGAAAAATTACATAAAAGTCAATTGTAGGTAGTGCTTTCTTATTCTTCCGCCGGGGCCTATTATTGAGACACATGCGGGTAGAAGATCGGACTTTTAGGACTGGACGGATAATAGAAAGTGGCTGAAAACGAAACGAGTGTGTACACAAACCGCATTATCGGTACGATCGTGAGGATGAAATAACGTAAACACGAGCCAAAACCATAGAAATCATCATGCAAATGACCCATTACACTTTCCCCCGAAGGCCAGCCTACCATTTTATCGTCTAATCTACAGATATGATAGCAAATAACAGCCGTACGAGATAGGCCGGTATTACAGGGAACTGTAATCCTCTTGAAATAAATAGATAATTAGAGAACAGCTGTGATTTCTGCTAATTGGTCCGTTCGGCTAAAAAGGCACCGCCAAGTTCAACTAACTAGACAGATGACATCCAGGAAATGACAGTTAGGTGACTAAAGGAATAAATTAGCACAATAATCGCCACAAAAGCGCCGAAGAACGCGGGGATTTTTGCAATGAGGAAATAAAAATTTAGAAATCTTTGTGCAAATAATCGCATCGAGATCGATACTTCATCCGTTTTATTTATTGGAAGTAGACGGTGCTCATTCATAGAAAAAAGATCGACAGAAGAACACGACTGAATAAATATTTCGATTGTGTGCATATCGTGGACTTTTATCCAGTGAAAGTCTCAAATTTGAAAGAGGGCATGTCTCTCTTGACCCCTATCCTATTCTCTGGACTGCCTCTGGGTATAATATCGTTAAAAAATGATAAATAACGATCGATTATGGGAGAATTGGAAATATTGGAATCGCTTCCTCCATAGAAAAGCACGTTATTATTCCGTTCGCAATGCCGGATAAGGCGATCAAGAGCCATTCTCATGCCTCGGATCGCGTTCGTAGTTTGTAGTACAACCAGCCGTGTAATTAATCGGATTGGCACCTTATTTGAAGATGATGTTACGGAAATCCTCGATTTGAACCGCATGCGGCGAATTAATTGAGCAATTTTCCCATTGTCAGTGACAATGATGACGGAGTTGATACTTGGGACCTGAGGCAGGTGAAAGAAAGTGAAGACGGACCATCAATTATACTCAGCAGCTTGTTTGGTGACTCTTAAGTGATTAATTTCGATTTCGGCATCCAGGAATTTTATAGATTTTTTTTTCAATGTTCAGAGTCTGATGGATTTTAAGACTCCGGACAGTCCAAAAAGTGGTGGAACTCGTTGTTTTTCAAAGTGTTTATATTTCCCATAGAAATGCGATAAAATGTAAAAATTTTAATTTTTTTTTTTTATTTTTTTTTTCTTACATTTTGAGCATCGAGGCTCCGGGAGGTGGGAATCCCATTTTTCATTCGTATTCCAGTATTCTAACGATTGGACGAGTATTACGGGGTTAAAAACCGGTAAAAATAAATTTTTCGAATTTTTCGAATTTTTCCATTTTTCAACTCCGGACCCGGACTTTAAATCCCGGATTTTCGCTTCCGGACTCCACTCTAATGACTCCGGGGTCCCTTAAATATTATGTAGCACGGCATTTTACCGCGATTTCGTCGATAAATCGCCCTGCTTTCGGTCGGTTTCGCCGTTTCGCCGCCCAGGTGGCGCCCCCGGTTACAAGTCGCAACTCTCGCGATCTCTTCGGGCTTCAAATACGGCGTTTTATTTAGCAACGGCATCGCTTCTCGGCCTATGGCTAAGATCAAAGTGTAGTATCTGTTCTTATCAGCTTAATATCTGATACGCTCCGCATGCGGAGCCAGTATATTAAACTGATTTTTGGAACTTGACGGAGGCTAGGGGCTTGCTCCACCTCTGTCACGGGTTGGCCTGGCATTGCAGTACAGTCAGGATCGGCCCACCTTTAATAATCAAACACGTTTCATTGATATTTACCGGAATAAAAGTCCGGGAAATCCGGGAAGTCCGGAGTCGGAATTTTAATTTTCGACCCCGGAGTCAGAAATCGGAATTTCGTGAAAATGGTCAAAACACCCTGAAATGACCTAAAAATCCACGTGTTCCCATAAGTACTCATATTCACCCGGATTTCGGGGCTCTAAAGTCGATAAATTGTGGAAAAAAAAACAATATACGAAATTTCAATTTTTAACATTATTTCGAGAATTTCGAGAAAAATCCGGTGCCACTCGTAGTCGAGAATCGGACTTTTAGACACCGGAGTCAAAAACGGTCAGGATCGACCCAACTTTGATAATTAAGCATAATTTATAACAATTTACCGGAATAGAAATTCAGAAGTTTTGCCCCCTTCTACTCGAATGGTTCGAAATACCCCACTTTTTAAGGTATCTGAAATCCGGATACAGTCGGAGTTCTCTCTAAGTTACTGTAATCATTTTAGGCGAATTATTTGGTTATTTCATCAAAATTCAGGTTAAGGTTACTCAACCAACATGTGAAAAGCTTTCAAGTTTGTAACAAAATTAATCCAAGATTTTGACCTTTAATTCATCCATTCATTTTTTATAAGTATACCTACTGCATTTTTTTTTTCAGTAGGTATATCTATAGAGTTTGATTTTGATAATTATCGTTCATCTTTCAATGACTGAAAGAAGGCGGTAATTTATTTTCGTTACTCAACAGTTTTTTTGCAATAAATAATTTGAATCCTCATATCTAATTCGTGCAACCAGAAATTTTAGCTGGTGTTAAGTGTCGCAAGTTCTTTCGCGTTTCGATAAAATATAGAAAGAGTCTAATTTAAACAAGATTATTTTGTTTATATCCCAAACATGATTCCAGTTTTAAGGTAACAGGGTAAACTTTCTATCGTTCTTTATTTATTATCACGGAAAATGAAATAAAAATGGAGACGTGTGGTTATTATTGTTAAATATCGCCATCATAATCGTCGTCACATAATATTTTGTCAACGGTTTTTTAGATTATCCTTTTACGATAACTTATAGAAAGTGCACACACGAGCAGAGGGTCTAAAGTCGGAGTTGGAACAAGCAATGACAGCAACAATAACTCATAAAATAATTAAAGAACAATAAAATACATGGACGTCTTTATTTATAATGGATAAGAAAATAAGAGGTACACGCATTTTAACCGTAAAATTGCGAGTTCCTCGAGCTTCGGGGCAAAATGGTAAATTTCCTTCCTTCCTGACGATTTTTCGATGGTGCATTAATTATTATTGGCGGGGTCGCGGTGTCATCTCTTCAGTGAAAGTGAAGACTGTCGAATTCTATTGCACCGCTTGGCTCTCTTGTCTTTTTTATTTCTTAATAATGTTTATCGTCATATTTGAATTATATTTTAATTACCTCAAGAACTTCTCACGGCACAATAATCTCACAGAATTGAGAGTCTCATGTTAAAATTGCGCCTTGTTTTGTATAATTTACATTTTTTGATTGATGGAAGCGATAATAAATCCATGTCTCCGTCTCACAAGAATCATAACAACACTCGTATTAAAAAACGTTTTTTATTATAGTACTGCGTCAAAAAATGCATACATTTACTAATAAAATTATCTCGAATAATACAATCTTACAAAATCTTGATGTTTTAGTGAATTCTCCACAACTATTATTGCCTCGTTCCCGAGGCGCTTATTCCTGTGTGCCCTGACTCGATTAATTACGTTTTATTTTGTAGTACAAAAATAAAATCACCAGATTTTAAATAAACTTTACAGTTTCCTTTTTTATCTCGTTAATATAAAATCACATGTTTCTTCCCTAACGAAAAAGTCTTTGTACTCGGAACCTATTTGCTTCCGCTCGAGTCGTCGCCCAGGAGCTGCTGGAGGTCCACACCCTCGAATTTCGACGAGTCTACGTTATTGGCGGCGTGAGCGAGGAACAGTTCTTTGAGGAAGCCGAGTTCTTTCGTCAGCGTTTTCACTTTCTCCTCGAGGACCGTGTTCTCCTCCCTCAGACGGTTCACTCTGCTCAAGGTCTCTTGCGTTTTCTGCTTCGATTTGACCCTACTTCGTTTGACTGCCTGAAATTCGAACCGAAATAATTATCGGGAATTTTCTAATAAAATTTCCACTTACGAGATTGTTGCGGTCGCGCTTTTTCCGGTACTCGTCGGAATCGTCCCCGGAGTCGCCTCCACCCTCCTGCTTTATCTGACCTTTATTATTTCTGGGAGCCATCTGAAAAACAGATTTCGCAATGTGACCTCACTTTACAATTTGAGTAAAACCGATCGACAATCATTTCTAAATGCCCGGTTAACTTCAGCTAATGTCGGGTAGAAGGAATTACCTTGAATTGAGGCCTTTTTATGCTGATTTTCACGAAATTACGCACAAATTTTCACATATGTCACAAAACTGACAGCGGAAAATGTCACTTTGACAGACGACGCCCTGAAGTTCGTCTGAATCATTATTTCAAGTTTGCCAACATCAAAGTTCTGAGATATTTAACAATGGGTACTCAAAGAAGCATTTGGAGAGACACTTCAAATCACAAAGTAATTGTTCTCGATCGAATAACAACCACGAAAATAATGGGTCGTTATAAAAGCGCCGTGATTTTATTTCGGATTTAGTAAGTTTCCGGTCGGTTGTCGGCAGTGTGTCATGTCATCACGCAGTGTCATCTGTCAAAAGCGTTCTAACCTATAACTGTGTTGACGTCGGCGTTTTAGCGTTTCGTCACTTATTGAGTAATTGATAACAAAATTTAAAGATAACAATGCTCTCTTTAACTATACCGAGAACCATTTGCGTTTTCGCTGTGATATACTACGGTGCTATACCGCTAGGACTCGTGACAAAGTAAGGTGAGTTCCGACATAGCTAAAAACTTGATTTATTTTCTAATTTCGGCTCTCGTTCTTATTACTTTATTGCACGTTTATTAGGTGGATTTTCACACAGGAAACGATGAAACCGAACGGCACTATTTTGGTAACCGGAGGTGCCGGCTACGTGGGCTCCCATACTGTCGTGGAATTACTGAACAATAATTATTCCGTTGTGGCTATCGACAATTTGGTAAATTGCTATGCCGAAGCGAACAGTAAGCCGGAATCGCTCAAAAGGGTCGAGAAAATCACCGGCGAAAAGGTCACATTTTATGACGTGGACATCAGAAATCGCGAGGCTTTAGATAAGATCTTCAAAACTGTAAGTGCACAAATTTACCGCATTCTCGAATGGGTAAAACGGATTTTTCTAGCACAAAATCGATGCGGTCATTCATTTTGCGGCCCTAAAAGCCGTAGGCGAATCCGTTCAAATCCCTCTCATGTACTATCAGAACAACATCGCCGGATCCAGCACTTTGTTCGAGGTGATGCAAAGTAACGGGGTGAAGAAATTGGTCTTTTCTTCGTCGGCGACAGTTTACGGAATCCCACAAAGTCTGCCCATCACTGAGAGTCACCCGACTGGTCAGAATTGCACTAATCCGTACGGAAAAACGAAATATTTCGTTGAAGAGATCTTGAAAGATGTTTGCACTTCTGATCCTGTAAGTATTTTTTATCTAAATTGCGTAATTTTTTTTTATCACATGTAAACTGATACAGACACTTCACTTCGACCTTTTTGCCCTTTATTTGTTATCCAGATGGCGAAAACTTCCTCTTTTGAGCGCTTATCTGGCATCTTGACCTGTCAATGATTACAGAAATCTGTAATTTAAAGTGTCGCCATTTTATTTATTATTAATCTGATTGTGTAGAGTTGTTATCTCTATATTTCTGTCAATAATTACGGAAATCTGTTTAAAGATTAATAATTATGATGGTTCTTTCATTTTATGTCAATTACAGAAACCTGTATTTTGAAAATTTCAGGAATGGAAGGTGATTCTGCTGCGCTACTTCAACCCGGTTGGGGCCCACGAATCCGGGCTGATCGGTGAAGACCCCTCAGGAATTCCCAACAATTTAATGCCATACATTTCTCAGGTGAGTTGAAAAAAAGCAAGAAAAATCTAAAATTACAAATCTATTATCATTACACACTATTGCGCTTTTTTAAAAACATTGAAGAAATAATTCTCTTCGTTTTGTAACCTAGAAGTGAGACACGCAAAAGTCCCAAACGAGAATTCGATAGAAAACAGCTTCCCTCTGGTATTGAGAGTCAAAATCGGTTCGAACTTATGATTCCCGTTATTATCCGAATGATTCTCCGCATTATTTTGACCCAAATCCCAAATTTTGACAGTCCCATCGGCACCGGATCCCCCGCAAATCAATTTCGAATCGTCACTACACGCGATACGAGTAATCGGTTCACCTTTCACTCGAATTTCTGTCACAATTTTCGAAGTTAGGACGTCCCAAACTCGCAACTTCCTGTCGTCACTACCACTGACCAAAGTGTCACCGGAAGGGCTGAAAACCACAGAGTAAACTACACCTTTAGAACCGTGGAAAAGTCTCAACGGATTGCCGTTGTCGATGCTCCACAATCTGAGGTTTTTATCCACAGAACCTGTCGCTAAGTACAGGCAATTCGGGTGGAAGTCCACGCAGGTGACTGCGGCCGTGTGCCCTGCGAAAATCCTCAAATTAGCGCCATCTGCCGTTGACCACAAGCGCGCGATCGTGTCTTGAGAACCGGAAGCAACGAAAGTGCTGTTACTGCTAACTGAGACGCAATAAACGGGCCCCAAATGCCCCTCGCATAGATGAGTCAGCTCCATTTTGTTCAAATCGTAAATCGCCACGAATTTATCGCCGCTTCCTGTACATAAAATAGAATTATCTTCGCTCAAAGCGATCGAGTAAATTAGTTCCGAGTGGTGGACGAATTGGATTTCGGCGCAATCGTATTGCCCCAAGACCGCATCGCACTGACTGACCGAACGCAACTTCAGAACGTTCATCTGATTGTAGGCGATCAGTCCGCACGAGCGCCGTATTATACCGGCAATTACAGGTTCCTTCAAGTTCGCTAATTTGGCAACGAAAATCTGTTTCGGCTCTTTCTCGAGCTCCTCCAAGGCTTCGCGCAGTTTCCTGAACTCGTCTCGATCGCACCCGCCGTTCATTTTGGGGCTTTGGGGTTTCGGGGCTTCCGGGGGCGAGGTCTCTTCGCGGTCGTTCTCTTTCGGGTCGATTTCTTCGATTACGAACCAGTTCTGGAGGATGTGGAGGAAGACGACGTGGCAATTATCGGCGACGAATTTCTGTAAGGCTTGGACGCTTTCCGTGCACAGTTCGGTGAAGTATTTATTCGTTCGGAACTCTTCTCTCATCGAAGTCGAATCCGAATCGGTCGCAATTAAATTGATGAGTTTCCCGACAAATTCGTCGCATTTCGTGCGATCGATCGCCTGTAAATGCGACTTGAAGAAGGTCGCGGCTTTTTCGCTGTGCCCTCCTTTCAGAATATCCAAATAGAGGTGGCAAAATAGTGGAGCGATCAAGTTTTCGATATCCTGACAAGCCGATTTATTTCGGACCAAATCTCTGACCCAGGCCAGGAATTTCGTAAAATTTTGGTCGATCGCTACTGGATCGCTGTTGTAGCAGCTGTAGAGAATCGAATTTGGTTTACTTATTGCCGTTTCCACCGACGAATAGGTGAAATGTTGATTCGGGGTGATTTTCTCAAGGGAGGCACTTGTACTGGCGTAATTCCGCCTCTGGAGGTACGAGGTGACCACGTTACGAATGTGGTCGGTTTTTGAGCGTTTCGTCTTGTTTTGGTCGCGTTTCGTATCGTCCATTTCGTTTAAAAACGCGTTTAATCACTTTATGGAAAAAGTGAGGTTAGGTCTCCCCGATTTGACACGTTGATAAATAACGAAACCGAATCAAAATGGCCGATTTATGCGGGAATTTTAAAATTTTCCTCTTTTTCAGGTCGCGGTGGGTCGCAGGGATAAAGTACAAGTTTTCGGTGACGATTACGACACGAAAGACGGGACGGGAGTCAGAGATTACATCCACATCACGGATCTGGCGGTCGGCCATTTGAAAGCGCTGGAGAAGATGTCCGAGCCGACTTTCGAGAGCTGGAGGGCTTACAATTTGGGAACCGGACACGGCTATTCGGTTTTGGACGTGATCAAAGCATTCAAAAAAGCCTCAGGACGGGAAATCAAATACGAATTGGTCGCTAGACGTGAAGGCGACATCGCTAGCAGCTACGCGGATGCTTCATTGGCGAAAAAGGAACTGAATTGGGTGGCCGTCAAAGATATCGACGACATGTGCGTCGACACCTGGAGATGGCAGAGTCAAAACCCGAAAGGCTTTCAGAAAAATTGATTCAATTACGCGACTTTTATAACGGTTCATTCATTTACCGCATTTATTTACTTTGTAAAAGGCTAGGCCGTCTTTTTTTGATTCCTCGGTGATTATACACTTTTATGTCTGTGCTATTAATTGTTCGTTTTTATGCCAAATACATATCTATTTTTGAATGTTAATCATCATCTCATTTCTCATTACACCTGAAGATTCATACCCACGCATTTTTTTGAATACAAAAACAGCTTGATGGGATAATAATGTAAATATTTCCTTTCTATTTCAGTGTGTGTTATACAAATTTACATACATATTACTTAAAATTAGAATCATTTCGTTAGTCACTCGCCTATCCTGTGTAGAGGATGAATTTCGGTTTTATTTCTTTGATTAATAGCTTTCTTGACGTCATCGATTAACACTTGAGGTATGCGGAGTACTTCGCATTCTTCCGGTTCTCTGAAATAATCTCTAATGGCGATAAGAGAGCGATATCTCAAGCTGTAAACGGGTAGAGTTATGAAGGCCCTTTGCCGAAATTCCGGAACGTCTTGGGGGATTTCCCTCGCGACGAAACGCTCCTGTAGGAATTCCCGGCTGGTTTTCGGGTAATAAATGAAGTTTTTGTCGATGTGGAGCCGGTCTTTGGTGCTGTGATCGATGGCCAGCCAGGGGTGCCTTTTGTACGTGTTGATTTCGACATAATCGCCGCCCCTCAATATCCGATAGCTGACGTACGAGCCGGTAAAGTTGACCCAGATTATGTCGACGACTTTGTCGGTGAGATTCACGAAACGGATGTAGGCTCTTTCGGCAGATCTGACAGACTTCGGGATTTCCATCGAAATCTGAAAACGAGACGGACGCCACTGGTTTGAGACGAATTTATCCGACCCCCAGTTTCAGCCGCCGGTAGGACTACAATTTGACAGGTGAAACAACATGGCGGTGTGTGTCGCAATCGTGGGGAAAGATGTAAGTCGAGTTTTCGACCTCTTACCTGAATTTCTCGCTTATTTCTATAATCACACAATCATTTTCGAGATTGCTCTTGATGAATCTTGAGTAAATATTGCACAATTATTCCATGTTTTGTCTTTTTACGGTGGCATCACTTGAATGACATTTTGACGTAACACAACGTAAACAAGAATTTGTAGTCGTACCAGTTCGGCGAAATCGCGCCTAAAATGAACGTGACTTTTTTCAGAACTCGCAGAAATATTTCTGTTGCTTGAATCCGGATGAAGAATTGCTTTTCCAGTACAAAGTCTTGTCCTCGTTGGATATCGTCGAAGAGAAATTGAATAATGTCAATAAAAGCGCCGGAGATTTGAGGGATTTATACCTAGGAATGCTATTTTCATTAGAAACTCATAAAGTGTAATAATTTGCGTCATCAATAGCAAAACAGAAATAAATTTTCAATTTCTAGATATGGCTACGCAACAAATACCAAGATCAAATTCATAATTGTAGTGGATTCCACAAATATGGCTCTTCGAGATAACGATTTGAGATCTGTAGGAAACACTTATCTTCGAGTATCAAAATAATTAATTTATTTCAATTTATTAAATTTGTAGATGTTCAGGAAACTGCATTCCGAGTACGCCGATATTGTCTGCAATCCTTTCTATATTCCCGGTGAAGTCATTGCCTCAAAGTAAGATAACAGACGATAAGCATTGTCTTTTTTATCTTTAGTAGTGGATTTCAAGGGGATTATTCCGATAATTATGAAATTCTGTTAATTACAGGGCTTTCGACGTGAGTGTCAAGAACATAATGACTGGAACTGTTTAAAATGTATCTACGAACTTTGCAATTATTATTTATAAATTATATTTTAAGTAAATAAAGTTTTTTTTTTGAAATCACGATGTCTTTTATTCCCCGTTTTACTTTTGTGGTTACTACGCCACTGACTTGTTGGCTGTATCCTACTCCTTGGATTGTGTTTCCGTATTTAGATGTCTCTCTATCTCGCTCCCTCTCGTGAAAAATAGTATCTCCTTCTCTGTTGATTACGTCAACATCAGGATTTCCCACCTTTTGCTTTTGGGGATATCCTTTTCTTTTCAGTAGTTTATTCGGTTTTCAGTTGGTAGCTGGCTGGTGTTGTAGCGTGCGTATTTACCTTTTTATGTTATCGTTCTGCGGATTTTTGCATTCACCTTATCACTTTTAATTTGGCACCAGCAACTGACGAAACGAAACCGAGTGCACCGCATTATCGACCAGTTCAGTTCTAGCAATTCGAAATCGAATTTTTCTAATGGAATAACGATAATGTGATTGTTGCTAATAATATGGCCGAAGATTGTCCAGTGGTGCGCTTCTCGAGAGACCCCTCACTGGCCCGGATCGAGAACGTCACCAAGCCCGCCGCCTCCGAGTCCCCCGACAAGCTCTCGGAGAACGTGCAGCACTTCGGGGCCTTCTACGTGATCTGCATCGCCCTCTCGATCATAACCTACGTGCTCGACCTGGCCCTCGTCTGCATCCTCCTGTTCTACTACAAGATCAACGGGGAGGGCCTGTATTTCGCCCTCACCATCACCTTCATCGTCGTGCCGGCCCTGGTCATGACCACCGTCAGCCTCAGATGGTAGGTGGGCCCCGAAATGGGGCACCGAAACGTGACAGCTCGATGGTGTGTTGCAATAATCGATGGAAATCGACAATCTTCATAAATTTTTAATGTTGTTGGGTTGAACTTGATGACTTTGAAAGTGCAATATTTGATAAAAAGTTGTTTACCACTGTTTACATTTTTAGTTCAAACTTGGCTGCTTAATTGCCGAATCGATTATCGTCAATTTACCTACCATATTTATTAGAAACACATAAAATTCCACGGGGAATTTCCATAAATGCATCCATAATGCATCATAGATCATAGACATTGTTGACAGTTGTGTGTAGAAAAACAACGAGTCTCTGGTGGAGCTGTCATTTTGACATTTCTAATTTGGAAGAATTTTGGATTTTATCCTCTAAAACGCGCATTTCGAGCTGAATTTATTGTGTTGTATGTGTGCAACTGGCAAATATTTACAGCGAGCCCCCCAATAAAGTATTTTTAGGTGTTTTCGCACTCTCGCCCGTACTTTCGTGGTAAATTTATAGAGGTACATTGGCAAAATTCCCGTACAGTTACCGGATAACTGGATACAGAAATAATCTGCGCACTCGAGATATAATAAAAAGTACTCGTAATTTTCAGTCACGACCTTCACCGAACATTTTCCGCTCAGAAATCACCCGCCGCGAAATTATTATGACATTTCACGCACGCAAAGCCGATAAAGTAGAGCACACCACTTCCTGAGTGGTTTTATCTTGAAATTAAACCACAAACTATACTTCCCGTTCCCCGAATTTGACTAAAATCGGATATTTCTCGATCGTTAGGTACATTGTGGACCACGACGACCCGTCTTTGGGCAGGACCTCCTCCTGTCATTGGGTGGTCCGCATAATCTTCCTCGTATTCCAACTGGCGCCGCTTTTGCGCTACATCGACACCCTCATCTACGGAATAAAGAGCAAAATAGCCGCGTCCACCGATAACGGCAACCAACAGACCACTCTGTACCGGCGGATGTTGGACGAAGACACGAATGGGGCCCTGTTGAGACTCTTCCACTGTTTCCTGCACGCCGCCCCCCAGGCCATCATCCAGTTGATGATTTTACTGAACTACGTCATCCACCCCGACAGCAAACCCATCGTGCAGATCGGTTAGTAAAATTACAGGTTCCTGTAATCGCGCTCATTGACATGTCGTGATTCGGTTTGCAGATTTAGCGGTGATCCAGTCGTGGACTGTCATCGCGGCGCTGCTGTCGATGGCCTGGTCGCTAACTTCATACCACAGATCTGTCAGATTCGCCAGGGACGACAAGGATAAGGTGAAGTGGAGCGGGACTTTGGTCGCCTTCTGTTGGCACCTCATGAGCGCACGTAAGCCCTCCATAACCTCAAAAATTCTTGGGATAATTATATGGCTTTTGACAGTTTCGAGAGTTTTGGCGCTCAGTCTTTTGGGGGTTATTTTCCCCGTTTGGATGGGGTTCGTTTGCGCCCTTCACTGGGGCGTAATGTCGATCTGGTTGGCTCTGGGTCAACACCAGACTGCGGCTTGCTCGAGTCGCTGTGAGGAGTTGCTCTTGTCGATTTCGCTCGGATTCGCCTACGTCTTGGCCTTTATTTCGCCCCGAGATGGGCCCACTCGATACGTTTATCTCGCCTATTATTTGGTCTGCTTCATGGAGAACACGGGCGCTTTAGTCGTCTGGTGAGTCCGCCATTTTGGTGTCACATGTCAGATTTTTGTCATTCGTGTTGGATTTATTTCAGGTGTGTCGCGAATAATTCGGCGGAAAAGCCGTTCGTCTACTACGGGGCGGCCGGCGTTCAATTGGTGGGCTTCTCGCTGGCCATCACCTTCCTGCTGGTCTACTACAAGTACTGCCACCCGTCGAAAATGAACCGGACGAAAATCCCCGAGCTCTTGGACCAGTCCGGCGTGTTGGAAATCGACAAGCCCGGCTACAGTAAATCGTACAACGTCAGGGCGAACTCCTGATCGGTGGTTTTCGTGTAAAAGCCGCTTTTACACGTGAGACCGCCTTCCCGTATCATGTCAGCACCGGTCGAAGTGATGTTTGTCAACAAATAACGAGTGAAAACCGATTTTCCCACGCGGAATCGTATAGCTCATCAGTATTTTTAACAAAAAATGTGATACGTCCTACATTCACTCCACGCATATGATTTTCAATTTTGACAGCATCTGTCAAAGTGATGAGTGATGTTTTTTCGCTTATTGAAATTCAGAAATCAAAAATATTGCCTTAAGTGTGACTTCGATAATTCCTATTGGAGACTTACTATACGAAGCCGCCATTTGACTGATTTTTGACGTACGCTCGGAAGTAAACCTTAAACAACCAGAACTCCACACATCTGTCAATATGGCGATGATGACATCGCATAGTTACTATTGTTGACGCGTTTGAATTTTATCTCTTTTATATTAATTTATTCTCTTCTCTTCCATATTTTAGTTTAGTTTTAACTTTAGTGAGATTTAGATTTGAAACATTGTACTTACTTATTAATTTTAATTGCAGTAAGTCAGGGTATTTTAGCTCATTTTACGTGCACTAATTTCTAATTAGATGTGATTACTGCGATATTTGTGTACCTACCACAGAACTCTATTTCCAATATGGCAGCTGTCAGTCTATTTGACACCTGTCAATTGGTAGTTTTGACGTCTGTCGCAACCGCCTATAAAAGTTATTTTGAGGGAACAAAGCTTACATTGTAAGTACTAAATATATTTTTTACTGTATCTATTTGCAAATATTGTATTATAAGAAAAACAGAAGCATTGTAAATGTATTTATTATAAATAAGTGTTGGTTTTGAATAATAAAAGAGTTTTACCACGGCAATTATACTTAAAAGAGTCATTTATTAAATAAAATTATAACTATTCACTTTCATTAGTGCCATTACTTTGAGTCAGAAAGATCTGTTGAGGTCCTGAGCTTTGTTGTGCGACCTGGAGAAAACAAAAATTAGCACAAAGAAAAATCTCAACAGAAAATTACAGGTACCTGTATTAAATGCGGCTGAGAAGTGGCAATCGGCGCCGTCTGGATAATGACCGGCTGTGACGTATTCCCTTGCAATTGCATTTTAATCATTTGCAGCTGTTGAGGAGTCAAATTTATCTGAAAATCGAAAGGAACCAATCAATAAAAAGGCGAAAAAATCGCGTGGTCGGTAATACAGGTATCTGTTGAATTTCCCCACTGGGTGTGACGATCTGCTGGACGATTTGTACATTTCCAGGTTGATTTTGAGCGATCTGCTGCCCAGTCTGGATGAGCACCGGAGCGGATGACGTATTTGGCGGCGAACCACCCCCCGCGTTCTGTCAAAAACATGTCAAAGTTGTCATCTGTCAAAATTATGACGTATCACTCACCTGATCTATGGTGTTCACCTGCACGGTTTGCACCTGTTGGGGCTGCACGATTTGAATGGAGCCCTGACTTTGAGCCACGTTCGTAGGCGATGTCGCCTCGGTAGTAGTCGTATTCTGCTGCAAATTCGCGTGATGTTGCTGCGCCAATTGGAAATAGTAAACTTGGTCGTTGTTGGTGGTCCGAGCGGTCTCCTCCCTCGGCTTATTCGGTTTCATGTCATCTCTCGGCACGATATCTATGAGGAAGTCGAACTGATCGTACTTTGAAATGGCCATAGCGATGTCGTTCCTCTAAAATCAATGGAATAACGTCAACGAATTTGACAGCGGTATTGCAGGAACCTGTAATGTCCGCCTTTTGTTATCTTCGGTGTGCAACCAGGCTCGAAGTGTCAATTCCTGTATGAAGATTTCTGCGGCTTTGGCGAATAAGAGCGGCGCTTCGGCCGATATCATTTTGACGTCCTCGTCCAGTTTCATGATTTTCTTGATCCTGGCGAGCGGGAGGACTTGCTGTTTCAGGTCCATCTGAAAGATTCGCTCCCGTTAGGATTATTTTCGTTTCGGGGTTAGTGACAGTGGCTGACGTTTCGTATCGCTTTGATTTCCTCCAGGGCTTTCGGCCAGAACTGGTTGAGGACGCTCTGGGCCTCGCTCTGGGTCTGGCATTGGTCCTCGACCAACTGTGGCTCCGGTTTCTCTTCGGCGGGCTCGGTTCTGAAAGAGGCAAAAGTTCCCTGGTGGATTTCGGATTCTCGGAGCGTTTGGGGTGGCGGGACTTACGCGTTCACGTAGTACACGGCCGACATGGCGATTCGGGGTTTTCCTCGCGAACGAATTAGTTCTTATTCGGATTGTTTAAAGCTAAATCAACCGCCTCGAATAAACCAATCACTATTTACTTGACCACTGGCGAATGAGCGAAACATCCAATCCCAGTCTGGTTGCTACAAAAACAATATGGCGACGATGTAAACGCAAAACGTGAAAGTCCCTAGTTCTAGCGACTACTGATAGAGGGCGCTCATTTACAGAGTCCTAATTTCGCAATTCAAAAAGAAAAATTTAATTTTGTATTATTTATGTATGAACAAATTAATGAATCGACTATTAAATTAGATATTTCTCCCAATTTAGGTCTTGGTTCTTTTTGTTGTTGTTATAACTTCATTAACTGATGATTTTCTTTTTGCGGTAGATTCTTGGCTACTCTCATCAGCGTCACTCTCATCATCTTCATCACTATCATTTTCCTCAATGTCTCCACCTAGAAATGCCATTTTTATTAGAATTTAATTAAAGTATAAGAAAAACTTGCCTTGTGTGGATTTTTCTTCTTCTACTAATTCGCTCAGAAATGTGTTCACCTCTTTCTGAACGTTTTTCAGGGACGTCCTGTACGTTTTCCAATCTCGCGTGTCTAAAGGCGCACTTATCGTTTTCAAATTTGAGTTATTTTTGAAAATTTGAGCACATAACCTATCTTCCGGCATTTTGATGCTTACAAATCATAGAACTTATACTAACGTGAATATATAGACCTATACTGTAAAAACACCGTCCAATTTGGATTGCTTTACTTAAGTAATTAATATTTGGCTGTCCCTGGAAAGTTTCGCTTAATTTTAAACCATTTCTACAATCAAATGAACGTAATAACCCCTTTGGTTCTGCAATATTTTTCAAGATTTTGGACATCTATTTTAGTTATTTATTGTTCTGTGAGTGATATCTAGTGACACTAAATATGAAAACCCAATCAAATAATCAAATTTCAATTTAAATTAAAAATTGTTAATTCCTTGACGAATGCGCCGCTTGTGCTTATCTCAATAGTATTTATTTGCATGATTATATAAATTCAAATAATTTGTTATTCTATTATCTTATCTCAATTCACCCTCTTCGTGGGGATTACAGTTATCTACCCTGAATTTTTTGACAACTTGGCTGACAACCCGACATTGACAATCCGTTTGGGCTTGTAATCATGACTGGTTTGAATTAATTCATCGAAATAAATTGAATAAGTGCAGCGGCGATGATAATTCCCATAAGGGAAAGCGTTTATCTAATTTAGGAGCGAGGCCCAGCAAACCCAACTCCAGTGTTTCCGGTTCGAGCGAGTGAAAAAGGTCCCAATCTGTAATCATCCAGAATATTATTTATCCGACGAAATAAAAACATGATAAAATAAATAACAAGCCGACTACTTATCACGGAACGGTACTGATAACGTGTTAGGATGTGTCTATTGTTCAGCGCGTAAATAATAGACGACTCCAGAAGGAAAGAAACGATGTGATTGACGTGAACATGGCGCAGACGAGAATCCGTTTTGTCAAGGGGGCCCTCTGGTTCGTCCTCCTGATCTACCAAGTAGCAGGTGAGATAACCTCATCGCCCGGTTTCCGGATAACCAATACGGAATTCATTTCCAGGCAAGAGCTGCGACAGAAATGATCTCGGTAACGACACCCGATGCTCGGAGAGCCAGGTTTGTGAAGTAAAGACCAATCTGTGCCGGTGCAAGCCCGGCTTCAATTTCGTCAACGACACCTACTGCGTCAACGCGACTTCGCGCGGGAGCCGCACCCCCAGCCAGTCCAGTCTGGTCGGGGGCCCCAGCAACGGGTCGATAGTCGCCGGCATCTTCATCCCCCTCATACTGATACTGGTTGTGATAGCCGGCGTTTACGCGGCAAGAAAGTACAAAGTCTACAGCTGGGTCCGGAAGAAAATCGGCCGTAGGAGCGGCAACTACGACGAATTCATGATCGGACAAGAGCCGGTCGACGATGACGACCCACCCCTGCGCTAATTTCGTGCCATTTTACTCGAGAAAACTAGAATTTCATTTCAAGCACTCCCCATTATTATTATTGTCGAGTGACTTGCGCCGGCGCCATATTGACAGTTGTCAAAAACGCGTTTTTCAATATGGCGCCGCTCGTTTGTCACACAATCCAATATGGCGCTTTCGCAACTCTCAAATCTAAGGAAATCTGACATACCAAAGCTGATTTGTACATTTTACTCTTAAAATCTAATAAAATTAATTTATTACGAAAACCGGTTGAACTTTATTGATACTTTGGAACATAATTAACAAGTGAGTAAGTTATCTCTTTCGTTTGTTCCTCGGAACGAGCGACACAGCTGGTGGTACGGGGATTTTCAAAACCATGAGATTTTGGTTCTTGCTTCCCGGGGAAAAGCCGAGGACGCGACACATGTCCTGGACCTTTTTCACACCTAACTTTAAATCTTTCGAGATGCTTTCCACGTCCAATTCGTAGTTGCAACCGATCATCGACAGGACCAGGATGTAGCAGGTCGCCTTATCCCTCATGGAAAACGGGCGAGTCCTATATGACAATCAAATATTAAAAGCTGTCATTTTGTGAGACTTATAAGACGGCCATCTTGAGATTTGAAGATATTCAAGTCAAGATGGCCGCCTTAAAGATTCAAAATGGCGGCTTCACAAAACCAACTGACCTTCCCGTGGACGTAGTAATCGAGAAATTATCCAAGATAAAATCGTTAACGTCTTTGGAAGTCTCACAAATTACGAACTTTTTATAGGAGACGTTCCTGGCATTAGTAGTAATGAAAGTGATGAGATAATTGACGAGTAGAAGGATTTTTATCTTCTCAACGTCACCAGAATTGAACTTAATTTGCTCGATTTTGATCTTAATAAAAGGAGACAGCCTGAAATTACAAAATTATCACTAAAATCCCGAATAAATGCAGTCTTAGATAATACTTGTGATCGTTGAGGTCGTCCGAGGATAAGATCGCTTCGACTTCGTCATCTAGAGCATCCAGGATGCGTTCAGGGACGATTTCCTCTAACGGATAGACCTGTTCTTTGGTCGAGGCGTCTCGATAAATCGGAGGCCTGTAGTCGGACGTGGTTTCTTCGGCGTGAGTCGGGAATTCGGACTCGTCTACATTGACCGAGGCGACGGTTTCTTCTAGCTGCTCTTTGACGTTCTCTATGTCCATCTTGAGCCTCTCGGTCTGTTCGGTTAAACGTTTGGTCTTTTTCGAGCCGAATTGTTTGTTCAACTCGTTGACCGTGCTTTTGTTCAGGTTTTGCTTCGCCGCGTCCACCACATCTTCACCTTTTTGGTTGATTTTCGGCGCCAAAATCGCATTATCCATTGCTACCAATCGTATCTGCAATCAAAGAAATGAGTAATTCGTTATCGAGATTTCGGAAAACTCACTTTTCCCGTATTTCTGTTGTGCACGACTAGGAAATTGTTGAAAAAGTCGTTTTCTTTGTTTACATTTCCGGTGTAAATCATCTCCTTGGTAGCGACGACCGCTTGCGTTTTGTTTTTCCGATCCCGGTATACGCCGCTCCGTAATTTCCTCTCTTCGCCTTTTTGGAGCTTCCCATTTTGGAATTGGACTGGAAATGGGTCGAGATTAACTAAATTTGGATTTTCACGGATATTTCCTGTCATCAAACTTACTTAAAATCGGCCTTAAAGCGTCCTCTTCGAATTGTACTTCGCTGATCAAGCAACTCATGATTAGGCCTCGAAAAGACTCATACAGAATTAAAACGTATTCTGTTATAATACGTTCGAAAATTGATGATTTTCCTCAATATTCTTGATAATAAGAACACCGCTTTTTATTATTTTGCCAAAGAAACTTGGAAACGCAAACTCCTTAAAAAAATAACCTCACTTTTTGAGCTTTTTTGACAAGTGACATTTAACCCACATCACACTTGAAAAATCAATTATTTTACCATAAGCCGAGTTTACACCAGAGAAATAAAGTTTTGAAAATTAACATTCTGCATATTTAATACAATAGAACAATTACAGCTTCATTTTCTTAGCATCCAACCGATTTTGCGCTTTCCCTTTCTTCTGAACGGCCCCTTTCTGTTTAATCTGAGTCCGAACTTGCTCCTGGAGTTGGGTGAAGAACGCGGTAGAAGACTTGACGCTCTTCGAACCGGAAGACTCATCGATCTTATCGACGTTTCTATCTTTGACGACTTTATCCAACATCTTCTTCGCTTTCTGCTTACCGAGCTTATTATTATTACCGGATACTCCCGCTTTCGCTTTAGCAATTTCACGTTTTTCCTTCTCTTGGACGTGCGCCTTCTGCTTCAACTTCTTCCTACGCCGTTGCCGCTTCTTGTCGGTCGAGGTGCGCTCGGATTCGCCGACAATTTCGCCCCCTTTGGTTTTACCCTTGACCTCTTCGGGGGCCAAAAGAGTCGCATCGCTCGTGGCTATCGGCGCCACCTCTTCCATGTTAATCGCAGGTAGATTACTGACGATTTTCAATTCCGGGGCCGCAGGCTTCGGCGTGAAATGGAAATTAGACAACGAATCCAACTTATGGAAAAGTTCGCTCATCATCGAGTTAATCTCCTTGTGCAATTCGGGCTCTACGTCTGGTTTCTCGACTCCATCCTGGACGTCTTTCTGCTCGAGATACTCCTTCTCGTAGATTTGAGCCAAAGACTCTTTGCTCTTTTCCTGGTTCAAAACCAACTTCTTCTTGTATTCTAAAGCGGTTTCGACCGGTTTCGCTTTTCTTTCGACACTATCGAAGACTTTATTCTTAATTCTCTGTCTGATTATGTCCTCGAGTTGCATTGTGGTCTGTTCGGTTATCACGGGAGCAGGTCGAGAAGTCATATCGAACTCTACGATTTCTTCTAAAAGCGAGTTCTGTGGTCGACCTTCTGCGGTTATTTCGCCTTTCAGTTGCCACGGTTTTTCACCGGTCGCGTTTTCTTCCAGTTCTTCTATTTTATCGGCCAGGCGTTCCTGTCTCAACTCGAACGAAGATTTCGGCTCCTCCTGGTCTTCGTCTTCGTTATTCGCATCGAACTCTTCGAGGAACTTGTTGCGTTTCTCGGGTTTATTACGCTCGTCTTGAGCGATAAAGAAATCCTTATAGCGAGCTTTGATGGTTTCGTCGTCTTCGAAATCTTGATTTTGTTGGCTCGGTTCAAATAAATCGACGCTTTCTTCGGATCCGTCCGATTCGTTTTCTTCCGAGTCGTTGCCCGAATCGGGTTCGTCGGTTCTACGTTCTTCCGCGTTCAAAAAAGCCTCCATTTCGTCCAATTTGAAGAAATCGTCATCGACTATCGACTTGCGGTAACTACGACTGGGTCCTGGGTCGTTTCTGATATTTTCCTCATTCGAATTGTCATCGTCTGATTTTCTATCGTCCAACTCGACCTCTTCCTCGTTTTCGATCGATTCGTTATCATCCCGGTCGGCTTCCATGTGTTCCTGGTCGCTTTCCATTGCTGCGTCTTCGTTCGTTACATCTCGACTTGGATTGTTCGCTTCGATTTCGGATAAAGTTTGTTCCAGATTTTTGAAAACTAACCGATCTTTCCCCACGACGAATCTGGTGACGTTGGTGAGCGATTTGGCTAGAAGGGGTTCATTCTGCAGTTCGATCTGCTGGAAAATCTGTTCTAAATCGAAATTCTTAAGGATCAGCTCCGGTAGAGCATCGGATTTCGCGGTTTTAACAATTTCTTGACTTTTCGTATAATCGTAACATTCCTTTACGCGTTCTTTTAGCTGGTTTATCGTCTGGTCCTTTCCCCTGAAACGATTTATTAATGAGAAACATGATTTGTTCAGATTTAGTTATTGAATTCAACTTACTCTAGGAATTCTTGAGGTTTTTTCAATATCAAATTGAAAATGGCTTCATCCCTTTCAGGAATTGTGAAATTATCAGTCATCTTGGATTATTATAAACAAATTTATTAATAATTCACGAAATTGTTGTCTTATTCGCACATGTCAACATCATCAACATTTTGAGGTTAGCTGTCAAAGTTTGACGTAAGCTATGCAAAGTGACCAACCTTAGAAAAAAAGTTTCCCCTAACTTGTCACGTGTGCATGTTGTTGTATGTCATTTTTGAAAATTTCAAAACTTAAGGAAAGACCGTTAAAAGTTAGCAGTTTTTGCATTTTTCGTGGTAAAAACAGTGAATTTAATCGAGCTCAATATTAAGAGTAAGTCCAAATCCTAATCTCATCAGTTTGTGATGGATGTTATGAAATTTCTGCGCGTTTTTAAATGAAAATCCTAAAATTGTTTGCTAGGTTAGATCTCCCCGACTTTCCTGGATCAATTTGAAAATATGGCCGATTTCGATTTAGTCGAGTACGGATACAACGCGGCCGACGAGACCGTCAATTTCGGAACGAGATGTCTCTCGGCCGGAGATTCGCTTTTCGAAGTCGTAACAGTGGCGTCGATGAAATGCTCGCAACACCACGAATCCCGAGTAAAACGAACGAACCCCCTATCAGACAGATCTGTACAATTTTCGACATTACAGGACAACGTTCCGCCCAAAGTCAAGTCCGAAATCGTCAAGGGGCGGTTATTCATCAGCGTCAACAACACTTTTCGGGCTGTCAAGGAGCGCGAAGAGTTCGGGATCCTGTGCAACATCTCCTTTGACGCCGTCATCGATACCTTTTCGGTGTCTCGGAATGGCGACTACGTCTTGGTCGGATTGAGGGATGGGAACGTCTGCCTCGTCGATTGCAATGACGAATTCGCTTGCGTTTTCTCGAGGTTTGTTGGAATCTTCAAATTTGATAAATTCACCTAACACCTTACTAATGACACTGAATTGCAGCTGTTTATCGAAGGATGTATGCGGTCCTGGGCACTTTATTGACTGCTTTTTGGAGGTTGAAAACGAAAAATCCACCGCGTTCTTGATAGTATCTCAAAAAGGAGCTGTCTACAGGTATTGCTGCTTATTATTAGTCCAGCAATTTTCAATTTTTTTTTCGAAAATTAATTAAAAAACGCTAAAATGCGAGTGAAAATGTAGTTAAATTTTCTGAAGGAATTGTAAAAAGGGAGGCAACGACACGCGGTGTTCCCAAGCGGTCACCCATCCAAGTACTAACCGCGCCCGATGCTGCTTAGCTTCGGTGATCGGACGAGAACCGGCGCATTCAGCGTGGTATGGTCGTTGCCTGACGGAAAAACCAAAAAACTAACCTATAAACAATCAAATTTCGAATGCGCATGTGCGATTTGAACCAATGAAATTCGACATTTCGACCACGTGGACTTTGTTTACTCGTGTGAAGTGGGCTCACAGCTCTCAAGAGCTGAGCGACACTGAAATTGTACCGTAGTATTATCGCTTTGTTGGGTTGGCAACGCTGAATGAAGGTGATGCGACTTCACACTAGTAAACAAAGTCCACGTGGGCAAAATCTCGAATTTCATTGGTTCAAATCGCACATGCGCATTCGAAATTGTATTGTTTATAGGTTAGTTTCTAGGTTTTTCCGTCAGGCAACGACCATACCACGCTGAATGCGCCGGTTCTCGTCCGATCACCGAAGCTAAGCAGCATCGGGCGCGGTTAGTACTTGGATGGGTGACCGCTTGGGAACACCGCGTGTCGTTGCCTCCCTTTTTTCCCCTTTTAGACTTGCGAGGCGGCCATCTTGTATAATTTTGACAAGTGCGGCCACCCATTAAAATTACCTTTTCCTATATTTTTATTATTTGGGTTATAGGATCGGTTTTGACAACGGATTAGGGAAAGAAATCAAAGTAGAAGTCGGAAAAATCTCCGATTTAGCGACGGAAATCACTCAAGTATGCCCGAATTACCCTCTGGTCTTCCTGAGGGGACAATCCAGGAATTTCGTTTTGAATTTGAACGACCACAAAGTCATCAGCGAACTGAACTACATAAACTTGAAGAAAATCTTCTCTTTCGATTAGTAAGAAAAATCAATGAAAACAATACTTAAAACTGAAATATTTTTATTCAATCAATTAAAAAACTTTCAGTTGCACTTTTTTCGCCTTGGAGGAAGACAGTGGCGAACTGGTCGAGATTTGCGGCTCTTCACTGTTGACGTTTCCGGTGAACGACTGTCCGAATCGCTATGACGACGTCCTATTTTTCAACCAATCGAACAGCCGCTACCTGATCGCCATAACGAAAGAGGACGAGATCGCCCGCGAGAGATTCCTGCAGATCCTGTCGTATCCGAGCTTCGAGGTGACCGCCTCGTTGGCGATCGCAGACGAGATCATGCTGATAGCGCCCGAATCGATCAACGACGAACTCCTCTTCATCTCGCGACTGAAAAGCGACGATATAATCAGGGAGCTGCGTCTGCACATGGTGTGCGAGACGGAGCCCGAGCAGCGGCTCCTCCGGCTGGTCAAGAAGCAGAAGTTCGCCGAGGCCGAGAAATTCGCCGACATTTTCAAGCTGAATCCGGACGTCATCAAAATGGCGAAAGCGCAACTGATTGTGGACCAGGACGTTTGCGACTCGAAGGACGTCGATTCGCTAGTCGGCCTCCTCGAGGAGATCGCGGGCGAGTTCGAATTTAAGTTGAATTGCTGTCTGAACGTCGAGCCCGGCGATTTCGAGGACGTGCAGAGGGTTCTGAGTTACGGGTGCTCGCTCGCGCCGAAAATAAAACAGGTAACTGTAATTCGGGTAGTTCGTGGCGTCCCTAGCAACCACCAAACAAGGCGCGATGTTTGGTTGTTGCGCCGTTACTAACGGTGTCCGGGGAAAGAAGTTTTCTGTAATATCGACTTGAAAATTTCCAGGTGGATAATTCGTTGATTGTGGACGCTTTACAAAAAGAATTATCCAGATTGATGTTCAGATCTGACACTTTCCTGTCACTCAGCCGGATTTCCGATTACAAAACGCCCCAGTGGAGCGCGTTTTCCCATTGCGATCTAATCGAGCAAATTAAAGCATACCTGAAAAATGTAAAAATTTCAAAAACTAATTTTTTATTTAAACACTGATAATTTTTTTTTTTAGCATGAGATCGATGAGGCAATTATCGTGTACAGTCATCTGGACGAAACCTGCATCGATTCGCTGACTCAGGAAAAGATCAAGGAAGTGATCCGCGTCCTGGATCGGGTAGAAACCTGTAATACCGACAATCGATTATCGTTGAATTTCTGTTTTTTCAGGTGCCCTACGCGACTTTTCGGCCGTTTTTGACGGTTTTCGTGCACGTGACTCTGGCGAATCTGCCGACGACCCTGTCGCTCTTCGTCGATTGGACCTTCGAAAAAGTCAGCCATTTCGAGTTGAAGAACAAGGCGCACTTTCCGGAAAACGCGATCGAGGTGGTGATCAACATGGCGCAGCTTTTGCGGCACAGCGAGATCGAGTCGTTCCTCTTGGATTCGTCCTGGAGCAAACTTCATGAACTTTTCGGGTTTTTGAGGCAGCTGAAGCAGCTGAAGGACGAGTACGGGATCGGCGTGCCCTTGAGGGATTATCTGACTGTAATTTTTTCGTGATCGGGCACCTGCGAGGCGGCCATCTTGGATAATTTTGAGATCTGTCATTGGTTTTGCCTCTGCCGGTTTGTCCGTTTATTGGGGAATTTTATGAGTTTTGTTATTTTTCAGGGTCCTAAAGCGGTCGTTCGTCAATTACTGAACATCCAAATGTCCCCTGAAGGATACAAAACCTTACTGAAGGAGTTTCTTTCGAATTTCATGATCGAGAATAATCTGAATTTGAATGAGATTTTCTTGACTGAAATCACCGTAAGTTACGAATTGACCGTTTTAGATACTTACTTTTTAATGTCACTATTGTGTTCTATCAGAATATCATGAAAAATTACGAGGAGAGTTACTGGATTAAAATCGTGGGTTCGATTTTGGATTGTATCACTTCGGTCGAAACGAAAACGGATGCGATTTTGGTGATTTTGGGGGGCGCTAAAGTTCCCTGGACCGATAAAGTCCGTCAAATCGCATTCGATTCGTTGAAATATTCCCATTCGAACGTGAAAATCATCAAGGAGAAAATTCAGGACGAGCCGATTTCGGTCGTCTTGAAAAAGCCCATATATAAAATCAAAGAGAGTAGAATTGCTGATGTGGACGATGTAACTATTTCATACTTTCAATTTAATTCGATTTTTACAATTAAGCGAAATGTGTTTTTGTAGCTCAAATTCTTCGTAAACAGGATTATCTACTGCAACGATGAAAATATGATTGAGGATGTTTATACGATCAGTGAGAAAACAACAACTTATCGACACGAGGCTTGTAAACTTCTCATGAGACATTTCATCAAGAAAGGGTGAGTTTTATATTTAGAAAATTCCAGAAATTAACGAATTCGATTTGGATTTTAGAGAAATTCAACAAACACTGGCAGTTTTAGATAAAAACGACGATAGAGAAGTGAAGAAACTTAGTGAGGAGTTCTTGGGCGAAGCTGAAGTTTTCATCAACAGTTCGGTGAGTAGCAGTATTGATAACCCGAAGAAAAAATTATGAAACCAGACAATATTACTAAAAAAAAACGAGATGAACATTAAAAAGTAGTTCAATTTTCTGAAAGAATTGAAAAAAGGAAGGCAACGACACGCGGTGTTCCCAAGCGGTCACCCATCCAAGTACTAACCGCGCCCGATGCTGCTTAGCTTCGGTGATCGGACGAGAACCGGCGCATTCAGCGTGGTATGGTCGTTGCCTGACGGAAAACCCCAGAATCTAACCTATAAACTATCAAATTTCGAATGCGCATGTGCGATTTGAACTAATGAAATTCGACATTTCGCCCACGTGGACTTTGTTTACTAGTGTTTATTCAGCGTTGCCAACCCAACAAAGCGATAATACTGTGGTACAGTCCGAGACACAATTTCGGTGCCGCTCAGCTCTTGAGAGCTGTGAGCCCACTTCACACTAGTAAACAAAGTCCACGTGGTCGAAATGTCGAATTTCATTGGTTCAAATCGCACATGCGCATTCGAAATTTGATTGTTTATAGGTTAGTTTTTTGGTTTTTCCGTCAGGCAACGACCATACCACGCTGAATGCGCCGGTTCTCGTCCGATCACCGAAGCTAAGCAGCATCGGGCGCGGTTAGTACTTGGATGGGTGACCGCTTGGGAACACCGCGTGTCGTTGCCTCCCTTTTTTCCTCTTTAGACTTGCGAAGCGGCCATTTTGTATAAATTTGACATTATTTCCAAATTCTCATTTTACCCTGTGCCATTTTCACTGATTTTCGTTTTTTCGCCACAGAGATGTCTTCCGAATTTGAAGGAGAATTACGAGAACATCCTGGGCGCCCTGAATCGGCGATTGGGCACCGAATCTCACGACTCGTTCGCGCTGGAATGTCAAACCGAAAGAGTGGACCGCATAAAAGCCGTTTACAAACTGTCGAAACACTACGGGAATAATTTGACAACGCACGACCTAGTCACCCCTAATCGAAAATGGCTCATTTCCGAGAGCCTACTCGATTCGATAATCGACGACTACTCGAAAAAAGTCCTAGACATGGAAGGGCTGATTGAAGAATGCGAGAAACTGTCGCACGGTCTTTTGGTCGATAAAGAAGAAGTCCTGTTGAAACTTTGCGCCAAAGTGCCCGAATTCGATTTGATCTTAGAAATCGCCAGGAGGTTCAATTCCATATCGACTTCGTGTAGGAATCTGTGCCTGATATCGGTCTTGATACTGAGAAATGTAGGAACCTGTAATTTGCGGTTCGAAGATGTCGGCGAAGGCAGCGTGGACGACACTTTCGTGCTACCGAACGTCGAAGTCCCAGATCACAATTTGTTCGCCAGAGGAATGGAATTGGCTCGTGAAAACGTGTCGAAAGCGATTTCGTACGCCAAAAGTGACGAAATCGGCGCTTGCATGGCGACCGTCAATTGGATAAATGTCACAATGCTGTCAAATTTGAATAAGAACGAAAACGGCGCCCAGAATTTACTGTTTGGAGAAATCCATGGAGACGACGGCATTTTCGGTTATTCGACTGTCACGGGCGTTAGGACTGTCTTTAATCTCTACTGCGACTTTATCGGTAATACAGGTTCCTACGCTTTTTGAAACGATTTAGCCAATTACTTGTTTCAGGTCAATTCCGCAATCCAGATTTGAGGTATTTGACGTATTTCTGTGATAAATCCAACGCTAAATCGCTCCAGGTGAGGATTTTCACAAAAATGGCGGTTTTTTTAGGTTATGTTGTTTAATTTTCAGGATTTCCTGCTTGGGATCAAGATGTTGCCGATAACGGTCGATGATTTGATCAAAGAAGGCCAACATTTCACCGCTTATAACCTGATGAAAGTGTTGAGCATGTCGATGTGTCACTATCCTGACAAAAACGGGGAGATCTGTCAAATTTTGACGAAAATCATGACAAACTGTTGCGTTCCTAAAATAATCCAAACCACTTTCGCGAACCCGAACGTCGATTCTAATTTGATATACAATTTACTGTTGTTATCGAGCAAGGAAGTCATCGAAAGGACCGTTTTGAATAATTTGAAATTCTATAGGCGCGAACCTAAGAAATTTTCGACAATTTCTCAAATCGGTATAAGATTGTGGCGCCATCTCGGAATTACCCATTATCTGGATAAACTGATCAACGCGAAATTGACGGTCAAATGGTGGGAGAAACTGAAAAACGCCGAATTTCGATATGACAGCTTTTTCAAGATGTCCGCCCAGCAACGATTCGAATTTATTGCAGGCGCCAACTTACCCAACTTCACCGTACAGACGGTCCAAGAGTATTGCAACGATTTCGGGCTGAAATTGCAACTTTGTTATGTGGTCTACCTGAAATCGACTTTGAGCAGTTGGAGGCCTCGATTTCAAATCGTTGACGATTTAATGGATGGCGGGAAATTGGTCATCCAGAATGACGAAAGCGAGATTTTGAAAAAGTGCCGGAAAATCGTGGACGTCATCGAGGATAAGGCGAACATTTTGGACGTGGTCAACTCGATTTGGAGCTCGGTGAGTAAATTTCATCTTTCATCTGTCAAAGTCGCCATTTTGAAAAATCTAAATTTGTTTCAGACCAATTTTTATTACTACGAGACTTTCCTGGCGATTTTGGCGCTGACTTCGGACCTGAACGTCAAAGCCGACACGGAAGACAAGAGGAAGATGTTGAGTTTCTTGAGAAACTACCAACGAGTGAAGAAACCGAGTCAGATGGAGATCGAGCAGTGGTTTTCGTCTTTTCCCGACACCCAATCGGTGGATCCGCTCTCAGAGTTTCGATTGCCGTTCACGCCGTCACTTTTCACGCCGGAAATCTGGAACATCATCCGGCAGGAGATCAATTTGAAGACTTACAAATTCTGGTTCGAGTCCATCGACTTGGTGGAGAGGTCCTTCCTGAACGTCGACGAAATATGCAGCTTCGTTATAAAAGATATCGTAAGTAATGTCACTATTCAAAATGGATAATATGCTCAAATCGACATTGATATTATTCAGGTTGCTAGTGGCGTTTTGGCCGATAAAGAAGGATGCGATAAGTGGATTTTCCACCAAAAGCACGAAACTCTGCTGAATCAAGTCGACGAATGCATCAGTAATGTCTTGGATTTGGAAAAAGCGACTTCCGCCATTTACCATTTGATGACTAATACACCAAGCGGTTAGTAATCCCATAATCCCGAAAAATTATAAGCTCAAATCCTTTATGGGTTTCAGCACTTCATTATTAATGACTTTCTTTAAATGTCAATTTTTTTAGGGGCCGACCAAGTTCACGCAGCTAAACTCTGCTACAAATATGGCGTGAAGTATCAGAAAATGCACTCGGAAGACCCGAACGTCCAAAAAGCTTTCACAAAAGTGAGGAAAACCATTTCGAATTCGGAAACCATGCTTAAATTCCACGATTTTCTTCCAGATCGAGAAGAAATATTTCAGTTATTCGGTTCTCCACATCCTCCACTTTTACCAACTCAACGACGAAAAATACGTGAATTTGGTTTCACGCCCAGATGAGCTGATCATGGCGCTTTACCACGATAAACGCATCTTCAAGAAAGTTGATTCAATCCATTCGCATTGTCCAGGTAACTTGGATGCGCCGCCATTTTGAATACTGTTGACATCTGTCAAATTTTCAAAATGACTCATATTCGTTTTTTATTCAATTTTCCAGATATAAATCTAGCAACCGACGAGATATCGAAGCTATTCAAGATGGACGTTCACAAAATCCGAATCGATTTAGTCAAAAATTGGCTCAACGATAACGCGAACTACGCAAGCGATTTCGATACGTCACTCATAGGGAACCCCAACGCCACCGTGGATTATTGCGACAGGGCTGAGGATAACTTAAAACGGTATTTAAATTTCAATTACAGTTTTCTGTAAAAATAAGTTGTTGTTTTAGGGCGGCTTACGTGTGCTCATCTGATATAATGCACTCGTTTTGGTTGCCGTATTTATTCAAATTGGGGATGGAAGTTGGTGATAAAGTAGCAGTCACCGTTAAAGCGCGAGCTTTGAAGGTTCTGGCCTCCATTACCAGTGTCGACACCCTCGAAAACGTCGCAAATGTCACCTATAACGAAATAATGTAAATTTTTGAATAACCCGAACTTAAAAGTAGGTAACTTTTTCGGATTACAGGAATTTCATCGATAAATTAACCCTCGTTGCCGATTTGCAATACTTGGGGATGAGTTTCGAAATCGAGGCTTTGGATCAGAGCAATAAAAAGGAGATTTTCAAAAGTTTGGCCCTCAGAATCGGTAACGCTCTATCGGTCAAAGCCATGGGAATGTTGTGCATGACGTACACCATAGAAGATGCCAAATATTGGGAGTTTATCGTCAATAACGCGATCAAACACTCGATGGTCGGTATTACAGGTTTCTTTTCGAGTAGTTGTTATTGAAATATCGAACTTCCAGTTTTCCGAGCTCAAGACGTATGTGAAATTCTTGAAACAAGAAAAGTTCCAGAATAAACTGTTTTACGTCAACGCTTGGCAAAGTTTGTTGGATTCTAAATTTGGCCTGTTGAGCGGATTAAATGGTGACCAACTTCAGGCCGCTTTGATTGACAATTTCTTGATGATTCAGGTATACCAACTCAACATTATGACAGAGAAAGTCCCTATAATTGGATATTTTCAGTCTTGCCCAGTTCGTTACTCTTTAAACTTCAAAAACTCGTTCATGAAGTGTGTTCAAGTCAGGAAATTCGAGTTTGCTGTTCTTTTACTCCAATACACAAAAGATAAGAACTTGAAGCAAAAATTACTTTCAGTAAGTACAAAATGCATTAGATCTAGTAACTTTTTTTTAGATTATTATTCAATTATTTCTCTATTTCAGGAAATCGGTAATATTGATGTTCTTCCAGCTTTAGACAAGTTGGCGATTGTCGGTTTATGCGGAGTTCCTGTGGTCAAATCGATGCTTGAAAATAATTTCATGTAATTAATTCTACTTTCCTAATAAAACTAATTTATTTTGAATAAAAACATGTCTAATTCCTTCGTAAGTCTAATAAAGTATCTGTGTTTTTTGTTATTAAGTTGGTAATTATTTATTAATAATGCAAAAAATGTGTGGTTGGTAATACAGGTCATAAATATTAGTCGAAATTCGAATAAAATTATAAACGAAAGCTAAAATAATCGAAGCCTTGCGACGCCGCCATTTTAAATTTCTGACAGTTCCGACATATACGCACGTCAAAATCCCGCATCGCAAGCGCCGACATTGTAATACAGTTAATAGAAAAAATGCGAAAATACCCAACTACTCCATCCTCTGCTCCTGCTGCACTTCGGACGGAGTCGCGGGTTCGTTCCCACCACGTTTTTTCGACCCCGAGACGATATCATCGATACGCAACAACAAAATGGCGGTCTCGACCGCAGTTTTATACGTCTGCAGTTTGACAGCCAGCGGTTCCCACAGTGCGTTCGTGGTCTGCTCGACCAGCTGACCGGACTCCCCGTCGATGCCCCAACTGCAGGGGGCGCTCGCGTCGGTGTGAAGCGCGTGTTTCGCCCTCAAAGCCGTCAGCGTTTTGATCGTATTCGCCCCGCAATTCTGCGCCAGAGTCTTCGGGATGATTTCCAAAGCGTGGGCCAGCGCTCTGTACAGGCCATGGGTGGCCTTCTGCAAAAGTTTCTGGGCCACGGCCATTTCTATCGCCCCCCCACCCGGCACGAGCCTCGGGGACAGCATTATGTTCCTCGCGACCTGGAGCGCGTCCTATAAACCGTTTTAAACCGTTAATTACCTCAAAACTACGAAAAACTGCTTTATTAGTGACAGTAGTTCAAATCGACCGGTTTGGGTTATTCGAACTACTGACAGCGGTTACAGTAGTTCGAATGACCCAAACCGGTCGATTCGAACTACTTTCTCTCTGACAGCGCCAGGAGCTCACATAACCTAACTTTTCGCGAAATCGGTGAAATTACCTGCAGGTTCCGCTCGGTCTCGTTGAGGATGTCCTTGCTGGCGCCGCGCAGCAGGATCGTGCACGCCTTCGGGTCCTTGCAGTCGGTCACGAAGCAGAAGTACTCGTCGCCGATCTTCTTGATCTCGAAGAGGCCGGCGCCGGTGCCGACGTCCGACTCCTGCAGCTCCTCGGTGCGGTTGACGATGGTGGCGCCGCAGGCGCGCGCCACGCGGTTGTTGTCCGACTTGCGCAGGCGACGGACGGCACTGATGCCCGCCTTGATCAAAAAGTGCTGCGCCAGGTCGGAGACGCCCTTCTCGGTGAACACGACGTCCGGCTTGAGCGCGATTATCTCGTCGCACTGCCGGCGCACGTGCTCCTCCTCCAGTTCCAACAGGCGAGTGAAATCCTTCAGAAAAAATCACTGTGATGAAAATTCCGCCGGTTTTTTTCAATCGTGTACTTACAGTGTTGCCCGTGATTTCGACGTTGGTCTGAGATTCGCCCTTTTTGTACTCCAGGGAGCAATCCAAGAGGATGATGCGAGGATTCTGTCGGAAAAATTCAAATTGTGACTCAAAATTCATGACTTGACAGCTGCTGTCAGAAATTCAAAATGGCCGACCAAATCGGTTAATTTTGCATTTTCAGTGAATAAACCACTAATTTCGTCAATTTACCTCGATGTAACGCTTCATTTTCGGGTGCGTCACGTCCTTGTTGATCATGACTCCCTTCAAAATTTGAGATTCTTCGATAGAACCGCCCGGAATCTTCTCAATTTTGGCATACCGTTTAATGTCAACTTCAGTGCGGCCATTTTCCTCCAACAGGACCGTATTAACGGCATCCAAAGCGATATTTACGGCCAAATCGGACCAGCGACTTAAGAATTTCGTCCCGACACAACCTTTAACCTAAAAACCGACCAATAAAATCGAGGCCACCCATTTTTTTTTATAATCGAGACTTACGACACTCGCTAGGGCTGCCTTATCGTTTCTGTCGATCGGGACGCTCAAAGGGCCTTCGAGTAGCTCCACCATGTCCTCGAGCGCCTGTCGGTACTGCCGAATTATGACAGTCGGGTGCATCTGCTGGTTCAGGAACTGCTCGGCGGAGGCCAAGATCTCCCCGGCCAAGACGATGACCGAGGTGGTCCCGTCGCCGACCTCCTCGTCCTGGGTGCGGGCGATCTCGATCATGCTCTTGGCGGCCGGATGTTGGACGGTGATTTCGCGTAGAATGGCGTTTCCGTCGTTGGTCATCACGATGCCGCCCATCGGGTCCATCAGCATCTTCAGCATGGCCTGGGGCCCGAGACACGTGCGGATCACGTCGGCGATTTGCTGGAAATTTCGAAAAGATCGTGATTGGCGATTTTTCGGGTGTGAGCACGTGCTGGTCATACCTTCCCGGCGTTTATGTTCTCCACCTGAACTTTGCGACCGGATTCCCGCTTCGTGTTCTGACCTAAACGAGACGAATTTGCGGTCAGTCGATGGGACGCGGATTAAATTGGGGGTTTGCTTACTCAAGACTAAAATCGGGGCACGTCCTCCACCAAACATTTTGATTTTTTTACGAAAAACACGGCGAGAACTCACAAAAGAATCGAAATCTGTCAGATGTCAAGTAGCGACTGTAACGCCATCTACTGAGAGTTTCTATTCAGTCGGTAATACAGCCACCGTAATCTTTTTATTTCGCAATTTTGATGATTATTCACGATAATTTAGACCGAAATCTTGTAACGATTTTAATTTTCCAACAAATATTCTGATTTTCTGTGCAGGATTAAGGAGAGAACTCGATCTAGGGGATTTTGCTTGAAGCAGCGCTCTCTGTTGACAATCTTGGGAAGTTTGGATCGGCCGGTAATACAGGATGTTATAGGCGAAATGTCACCGAATTTGAATTTTGTCATTGCGTTTGATTTTTCCATCGATGTTCAAGAAAAATAAATATGTCGTGTTCGTTCTGGGGGCCCCCGGCGCAGGCAAGCGCACGCTCTGCCAGAAAGTGTGCGAGGATTTCGACGTCGAGCACATTTCGCCTTCCGTTCTCTTCCGAAACGAAACGCAGGGCTCGGACGCCCATGCGATCCAGAAATGTCTGGCCGAAAATAAACTGGTGCCTGCCAAAATAACAGTGAAACTCCTACAGAGAGCGATAAACACCTGCACCAGACAGAAGATCATCATAGACGGATTCCCGCGGAACTCGGAGGGTCGCAAACTGTGGGATTCCGCGATCGGCCGGAACATCCAGCTGAAATTCGTGCTGTTCCTCGAGTGTCCCCTGGAGGTGAGCCTGCAGCGGTGCCTTTCCAGGCCGGGGAAGAGACTGGAAGACACGCAGGAGGTCGTCCAGAGGAAGATCCAGAATTATATCGACGAGACTAATCCGCTCCTGGAGTATTTCGGACGGAAAAGTCTTTTGAAGACCGCGAACGGCGCCAAAACCCCCAAAGAGATTTATAATGACGTCAGGATATTTTTTGAAAATTTTAATAAAGAAAAGTAATCTAAAATAAATAACACGATGTTCACAACAATAAATATTCCAGTTATTATTAATCTAATCACTGTCATCGCTCGATAAGATCAATTTCCGCCTTTTCGGGGGCTTCTGAGATGTCTTCAAGTTTTTCCTTTTGCGTTTATTCTCTTTTAATTTCATTTCTAGTATTTCCAGTTCGGATAAATCGTGTAAAGCATCATCATCTGGCTCTTCGGCGTCTACGCAAAAAGTGTCCTAAAGGAAAAAAATAACGATTAGTCATACCAACTTTATAAAAAAAAAAATTAAAGAGTACTGACATTAAGATAAGAATTGTCCACATCATTGACTGGTTGTGAAAATATGTCGGTGTAATTATGTCTCGGTTTAGCAGGAATTTTGAATTTTCCTCTAGAGGCTTGTGGACTCCTGAAAATTAAAATTTTCAAAGACCACGCACTTGCACAGCCGCCATTATGACGTAACTGTCAAAATATGACAAGTCTGTGATTTGTTCCAAGCACCTGTCAACGTCATTACCTTACTGATTTCAAATATTCGGCGTGAAGTTGGGTATTGTGGAAATGTTCACTTTCGTCCTCAATAAAACTGGAATCGAAATCGCCATCTTCGGTTTCTTCATCCTCCGACACCGATCCATCATTTTCTGATAGAACTGCTTCGTGTTCTATGAATTCACAAGTTTTCTTCGCCTTCTTTCGATGTTCTCCATTATTACCCTTTGACACTTTTTCGAGCACTTTTTTAACATTTTTGGGTTTAGGTTTAACGAATACGCTTTTCTCTTCAAATTCGTCGTCACTATTGGAACTGATAACCGAAGAGATCATCCTTCTAGGAGGCGCTTTAATTTTAGTAGGTCTTTGACTAATTGAGTACTTTTTCCTAATATTAGTTTGTGATATTATCGGACTTAGATTGTGGTTCTCCTTTTGGCTATCATTTCTCGATAATTCTTCAGAAGATTTAACCGGACTTGAAATTTCTGTCAAATCTATGATAACAGGACCAGCATTTTGACAGTTTTCAGTAAAATTCAATTTTTTATTAGATCTAGGTGTAGTAGCTGTCAAACATCTCTTATTTATTGACAGCGTTAATGGACTCTTGGTTTTTCCTTCTGGAGTTGTTTCCTTTTCGATCAAACTCATAATCTGAGTAATCGGTACTTGACTCGTCAATTTTCTGGACCCTTCTGTCAAATAATTGGAATTTCGACAGCCAGTTGATGCTTTTTTGACAGAAGTGGCGGGCAATTTGCTAATTCCGAACATAGATAAGTCACAAATGTCATCCAGTTGCACTTTATCAGCCGGTAATGGTAACTTTTTACAGGTTCCTGTTCTAGATTGTGGCGATAAGCCGAATTCTGACAGATCGCAGAGGTCACTAATGTCAAAATCGACTAATTTCTTATTAATCACCTTCGGTTTTTCAATATTTTTAGTACTTTTTGAGCCTAATCCAAATTGCGACAAGTCGCAAAGGTCACTGATTTCCAAACTGTCATTTTTGACAGAATGTGACTTCTTAATATTATTATCGTCATTAGATATCACAGGTAATATTGGGTCATTTTTCTCTTGAAAATATTTAGAATTGTTCAGATTTGAAATCGGTGATGTTAATTCGTTGCTTTTTTTTGGTTTCTTCAATGAGGATAAATTCGGTTTTTGGATTTCTTGAGACGGTTCGAAAATCTTTCGTTTAACCTTCATTTGTGATGCGCGAAATTGTTCAAAAGTGCATAAAATCGGAGATTCTGGATTTTGAATAACAGAATTTTCGATGACCGAATTTTGACTTGTTGTCTTCATGGGAGAAGTTGAGTCTTCAAAGATATCCGGACTAGGGTTTTCCAAAATTTGAGATTTTTCCTCCCTTTCTTCTATTATTGTTTCAGTAGGATAAATCACAGTTTTGTCTAAATCTCCGTCTTGATTATCGACGAATAAATCTTCAAATGAGCATAATTTGAAGAAATCTAGAAGTTTTTCAACACTCCACTCAGATTCTTTCTCTTCCAAGATTGAAACTTTATTGAGGATTTTGTTCAAATTTTCGGGCGCTTGAAAGGCGAACGATTTTTCGACAACTTCATCATTTACATCATCATCATCGCAGAGATAATCATTTTCGATTTGAGTAAACTTGACTTTGGAAAAGTCAAAATCGTCATCATCATCCATGAACAAACTGTCATTCCGACTATTATCAATTTCTGATGATTTGAGAATCGTAGGTTTCGGAACCAAAATGTCGGCAATTTTATCAAAATCCTCACATTTCATCGTGTCAAAAATCGACAAACTCGGCTGAATCCACTCTTTCAAATCAATCGAAATGACACGTCTATTAACTGTCAAATTATTCTGACAGTTGAAGAAATTATCACAAATCCTACATTCTTTATCGGCATAATCTCGAATCGATAAGTAGCTAGCAATCTCTGAATACAGATCATCGGGGAGATCGTCGACGTTAGTCTTATTTTTGACAGCAGCCGAAGAACTTTGACTTATTTGACTGAGGGAAGTCGCTTTAGAGGCGAACATATTTCTGATATCGCCCTGTTTCAGACTCCGGTGTTGCGAATAAAAACCCAAAGAATCTGCAAAAAATGACAGCTGTCACTTGTCAAAAAACTAAAAATGGCGTCCACCTACTTGTATTTTGAGTCATGGGGAGGTTGAACCGTTTCGACTCGGCAAACTGAAGCAGATCCCCCAAAAGTTGCGACTTTTTCGAATGTTTAACAAGAACCGTCGGTTGGAGCACCCGGTGTTGCTCCAAATTTTTCGAAAAATCCAAAACGCCATTTGGGATAATTTCCGGATTAATGGACGCATCACTCGGCTTATTCCATAGAAAATCCGGTTTAGGGAGACGTTCTGTCAAAGTCCCCACATCACAGACATCGTAATTATCTAAAATCGAAGTGGACGGTTTCATTTTCTTCAGCAGATTCTTCAAATTCCCGTTCTTCTTGTTATTTTTGGCCGCCGGTTTATCGTCGACGGTTATGTGCAACTTCAGACACTTCGGCTGGATGCCATCCGGAACCATCCGGGGACTCTCCGAGTACATCCCGTCCAGGAGCGTCTTGGAATTCAGGACGAAAGCGCCGACGTTGTTCTTGTAGACCATGCAGTCCTTCAGCGTCTGCTGCTCCTTGCCCTCGGTCACCAGGACGACGACGCGCCCCTCGCGTTTCCGCCCCGTCCGGCCCATCCGCTGGATCATCCGGATCGGGGACTTGTTCGAAATTTCGAAACAGATTATCAGGTCGACGTCGCCGACGTCCAGGCCCTCCTCGCCGATAGAGGTCGCCAGCAGCGTGTTGCAATCCCCGTCTCTAAAGCTCTTCACCACCTGAAAAACGTAAAAAAAATCGGATATGATAATAAATTGTTTATTTCTTGCCGTTACCGGCTTTGAAAGAAATACGGATATAATTCCGAATTTTCTTTTCTAGGGGAGGAAAAAACTCTCCTGTCAAAATTATACAAGATGGCCGCTTCGCAAGTCTGAAAGGGAAAAAAGGAGGCAACGACACGCGGTGTTCCCAAGCGGTCACCCATCCAAGTACTAACCGCGCCCGATGCTGCTTAGCTTCGGTGATCGGACGAGAACCGGCGCATTCAGCGTGGTATGGTCGTTGCCTGACGGAAAAACCCAGAATCTAACCTATAAACAATCAAATTTCGAATGCGCATGTGCGATTTGAACCAATGAAATTCGACATTTCGCCCACGTGGACTTTGTTTACTAGTGTGAAGTCACATCACCCAATGACATTTCATACGGATACAAGACGGCCAACTCCGAGAAAAAAGTGGGTCCACTTGACGTCTAAACTGGGGGGCAAACCGTCACTGTCAAAATTGATTTAGGTTATGTTTCTAAAACTCACGTGTTTCATAGTTTTTATAATTACAAAGAGTTTTTCTGATATTTATCATAAAGGAAATACTTGTTTTATGTTTACGACAACACGGGCAGTTTGAAAGTAGGACGGGTAGCAAAAATTACAGATCGTAAAATTTATTCAGATTTATGCTTATAATTACATACCGAAAGTAATGTACCTTTTCTCGTTTAGGGTGTGATAACGGTTATCATAACCGGGAATAACCGATATTTTCCCCATTTTTACAGCTTGCATCCAGAAAATAGTAAAATACCGAAGAGAATTCAAAGTCTCAACTAATTCTAGAACTATAACGATTAACGGAACAAAACGAACGAAAACTAGAAACAGCACAAATTAAACAAGAAACCCGAAGCACAATTAACAATAAATAACGAAAACCCTGCGGAAATCACAAAAAAAACTGGAAATAAGAAATCAGAAACTCAAACTTTTTTTTAAATTGACGAGTTGACGATTTAAATATTCGATTGTCTTGGTTACCACCTGACGTTTTGCCCCCCAGTTCAGTTGTCACCAGGGACCGCGATTTTGTGTCAAAACAGGGGTTGTTGAGTATCTAGTATAAGTGTTTGACAAATCGCTGACATCACCTTTATTCAGCGTTGCCAACCCAACAAAGCGATAATACTACGGTACAGTCCGAGAAACAATTTCGGTGCTGCTCAGCTCTTGAGAGCTATGAGCCCACTTCACACAAGTAAACAAGTCCACGTGGTCGAAATGTCGAATTTCATTGGTTCAAATCGCACATGCGCATTCGAAATTTGATTGTTTATAGGTTAGTTTGTGGGTTTTCCCGTCAGGCAACGACCATACCACGCTGAATGCGCCGGTTCTCGTCCGATCACCGAAGCTAAGCAGCATCGGGCGCGGTTAGTACTTGGATGGGTGACCGCTTGGGAACACCGCGTGTCGTTGCCTCCCTTTTTTCAATTCCTTCAGAAAATTTAACTACATTTTACTGTTTTGCCTCGTTTTTTAGTGTTATTGTCCGATTTTATTATTATTTTATGACGAAAATCATCAATTTTTATTCATTAAGTCGAATAAAAATCTAATATTTTTTGTTCATCTCTTTTTTTTTTAATGTGATTTCGTTATTTCCTCATTTTTTCATTCACCTAGTCTAATTTATTATCACTATTTCCATTTCTTATAATTTTCCTACTCACGTTGATCTGCATCTTCTGGGTGACCCCGTCGCTCTGGCCGACGAAGATCCTCGGGCGGATCTTGGGCGCGTTCTGCACGAGCAAAGCGTGGGCCTCCTTGACGCACTCCCGGTACTCGAAGAACACGATAGCGCGGGACGACTCCCGCGTAGAATCGAAATGTTCGACCAGGAGGTCGCGCAGTTTGTAGAATTTCGGGTGTCCGAACCTCGTCGATGGGTCCATCTCCACGAACGAACCGTCCGGAAGAGACCTCACCTCGGCCTCGGGCCCCAGATAAGGGCCCACGTCGTTCACGATATCCTTCAGTTCGACGATGGACTTGAGCAGCGGATCTTCGATGTGAGCCTTCAAGTAATTCACCAATCCTCTCAGGCCGTTCATGATGAGCAGTTCGAAAGCGTGGTAGAGGGACGACAGAATCAGGAGCGTCTTCATTATTTCGTTAAAGTGAGGGGTGGTTCCATAACTGAAAAGAAAAAACATTTTTGAATAAACCCAAAATCACATAATCTCGAAAATCAATAATTCAATTTCTAGATATTTGGGGTTAATAAGAATTTGTAAAAATGCGAACCTTTTCGCTTGAAACTCTTTCCGAATCATGAAAATCCTCCCCTTGCTCAAACTCCCCACATTCCCTTTGATGACGTTGTATTTCAAAAGAGTCCTGGCGTACCGATCGAGAATCTTCAAAAATCTCTCCCGAATCCCCTCCAGTTTCTCCCCCAAAGGCACGACGACAGTCTCCAGTCGTCTCTCGAAGATGTACGGCTTGACGTCCGGACTCTCCTCGGACCGAAACTCCAAATGCGAGATTTGCAGATTCCGGATGATCTCCTGGACGTCTTTTATGCTGCTCCCGGGAGTGGCGCTCAACGCCAGCACTCGAAATAATTTATTCTTAGGGACGAGTCTTCGGATGACCTCGCAGTAAGCGTGGTTGCCTTTCGCACGGTGGGCCTCGTCGAAAACCAGGCACCGGATTTGGGCCCCGAGGTCGCCGACCGTTTCCAAATCGTTTTGTAAAATCTGGGGGGTGACAAAAAACACCCGCTTGTCTTTCCAGATTTGACAGCGAGAGGTTTTGAGTTTGGAGCCTGTCATTTCGGCTGTCACTTGTGCCGGAATGGCCGTGATGCTGTAGCAGGCGTCGATCTGTTGCTTCACCAGAGGGCGAGTCGGGGCCATGAACACTATTTTGCCTTGGGGGTACCACCGGTAGAAATTGAACATTATCACAGCCGCTATGAAGGTTTTCCCCAGACCAGTCGGAAGACTAACCTAAAAAATTACATCATTTTAATAATTTCTTTACCTGATTGATAATAGCTTAATAGTGGGTAAAATCACCAGGGTGTTTTTAAGTAATGCCTCTTTGACGATATTGTACTGGTAGTCTCTGATCGGTAAATTCGTGGGATAAATCCATGTTTCTCCTGTATCTAAATCGAACCCTCTGGTTTCCGAGTCTGTACTCAATTTGGAAGCCCTAAAATACTGGAACATTACTAGAAATACTGAGGCGTTTATTGAAAACTTACTGGGAAAGCTGTGGAGATGGATTTTCATTCATAATGTAGAAATTCCATGACTTACACTACCAATTGATGAAATGTATGTTTTGTGAAACGCTATTAATGAGAATCACGATTAATTAAGATAATTTGAGCTTAATAAAGAAAAATTTTGGATAAGATTTGAACGAACCACAACACAACACAGCTGTTTGACTGATGACAACTGCACTGCTACCAACTGTCAATTTGTCAACTGCACTTGTGTGAAGTTAGCGTCGCATCCACTTATCACTACAAAGTCCGTTCTACACCCTAAACTTAAAATAAATTTATTGGGTATGCAACCAATTATACATTAAATTTGAATTAAACTTTTAATAATCCTTATAAATAAGTAAATGTTCCTTAAATACTGTTATCAATTATTCCTTATGTGAGAGTTTCTTTATATTCGGTTTAGAATAAACTTCCTGAAATGTTAAAACTCATTATGCGATTTTTAAATAATTAAGGGTCAGAAATCTTACAAAATCTTGAACGTCTTTTTGAAGAGAAATTAGCGGAGTCAAAGTGGGTCTACCGTGCGCGCATTGAAAAGGCAGGACACATTTAGATAAATCTTCCAAGTGTTTGCAGCATTCGCTTTTACTCAATTTATCCCCAAATTTAATCGCAGCTAAAAATAGTTTTTTTTAATCAATCTAATGTTTTTTAATTCCTTACTTCTGCAGGCCTCAGAATTGATAACATTTTGAATTAGCTGAGGATATTTCACTATAACCCCGTTGTTTTCTTTGAGAGAATCCATAACTTGCCTGAATAATGTTTGAACTAAAGACGACAAATCGAACTGGAAAATCAGAAGAATTATAAAAAAATCAATGTAAAAGTGAAAAAAACCCACTCCTTTTTTAGATTTGTTGTAGAGGCATAAAGGAACTTTGAAAATAATAATCCCATTCGAGAAAAAATCGTAAACTAGTCCCAAACTCGTAAAATAATTCTCATGATTTTTCAAAATATTTAAATCTTCATTCTGCAGAAACATCGTAATGGTTTTATCGATATCTGCAGCAACGCCATCATAATCTAGAGAGTCAGGAATCATTATAAATTATGAAAACCTTATAAAAGCAGAAAATTACTTTCTAGAAGCGATTCTAATCTGACTCTTTCGTGCACAGCATGCTGGTCAAAAAGCAGTAACAAATCCCTGGATTTGTCAAAAACTGCAATAAATTTGCAATCCACTTGTCCGATAATTTCCAGATTTTCAAACAAATCTTTAGTGAAAGTCGACCCTTCCAAATTTCTTCTACCCTTTTTACTCAAATCGGGAATCGAATTTTCGATCAATTTCGATTTCTCTCGATAAATTTCATCAAAAAACAAATTAGGGTCTTTATCCCCGATACAATTTTTCCATTTCACCAACAACAACTCATCATTATAAGACTCGAAAATCGCGTTCTGTAGAGTCTCTTTGGCTTTAGGGGAAATCTCCTCCACTTCGACCTTTTTCAAAATCGGTGACATCCCTTTAGGCACACATTCGAGTCTATCCGAAAACCCAAAAGTGAAACCACTTTTCGGACTGTACATCGAACCGATCCCCGTTTCGGTATTCAAATAGATCGGCACCCCAAATTCGTTGAATTTTTTTACCCAGTTGATCCTCTCAGATTTTATTTGCGAAGGGAACATTAAAGATTTCGAAGTGTTCAGAGTGATCAAATTTTTGTTCAAGTCATTTTCGAAATTTATGTCATTCTGAATCATGTTCTCTTTATAATGTTCATTCGAGTCATCTTCAATGGTTACGATTAATTTTGAGTTGTCCTCCTGAGATTCGTCTTCGATAATTTCGATTTTATCAGTTTCTTCGTCAAGTCTGCTGATTATTTCTGATATGTTGAGTTCTAATGACGATTTCGATAAATCGGTTGGGTTGAAGAAGCGGCTCACCGTTTCATCAGCATTGGCGGTTTTTGTTAATTTTTGAGAAATTTTTATATTTTTGAATTTGTTCAAAGGTTTTTTGAAAAGCTTCGTATCTGGAGGTTCTTTGTCGCCATCCGGTGGTTTGATTTCTTTCGCGCCCTTGGGAAAAAAATGAGGCGAATGCGATAATTTCTCTTCTTCAATGGACTGCTCCTTGATAAAACGAGCCCCGAAATTGAAAAAGTTCAAATTCGTCTCCTTGGGAACGAAATATTTACTGGTGACAGTCTCATCAGCCTTACAGACTTCTTCTTTACCGACCACTTTTTCGTCAAAACCGAAAGGATCATTTCCCTGGATTTTTGAATCTTTATCGATATCAAAATTTGGAATTTTGAAAAAGCCATTTCTAAAATTCTTCCCAATCGGACTTAATTTAGTATTTGTCAAAGTAGTGACATCTTTTAGAGGTCGTATCAGCGTGAAATTCGCATTGTCGTTCAAACAGAAGGTGAAGTCATTTTCGTTGTAGAAATTCGAATAATTATTGTCTTTTCTCGAATCGAAGAGCTTTTTTGGCTTAACTGGCAAAACATTTCCGACGAAAAAATCATTGTTATGTCTTTGAGGGATATGATCAGGAACGTTGTCGAAATTCGAATAATCGTAATCGTAATCGGATACAAATTTTTGTAGAGATTTTCTTTGAATAACATCTCGAGACTGTGGTCTCAAAAATTCATCCGGATGTAAGTTTTGACCACCCGTCTGAACTCCTATCGATACTTTCTTCCACATGTTATTTTCGCTGTTTTGAATATTCTGAAATTCTTGAGATACCTCATTTTCGTTGCGAAAATTCGAAAAATTATTGGTTTTCTTCGAATCGAAAAGCTCGTTCTGTTGGTCCATTGGTAGAAAATTCCTGCCGAATAATTCAGAGCTATCATAATCTACCACAAGTTTCTTGGAAGGAATTTCACGAATTTTGGAAAACTCAGGAAATAAATGTTCATTGTCCTTATTTTTGATAATTTGCTGTTTTTGGGTGAAAATCTGACTTTTTGGCGATTCAAATAAAGTGAAATCGACCTCAGTTTCCACTTTTTCGTCCTTATCTAAATTGATATCAAATTTAGGAACAAATCTCGAGTATTGGGTAGATTTTTGCGCCACCATACTGAAATTAGTCACATTTTTATTATTCTCATCGCAGTCATCATCATAATTTTCAGATTTTCCAGAATTAAAAACGTCGAGTGATTTCAGAAACAAATTCATTATAAAATTCTTCCCGCTATCCTCGCTTTCCGGGAAATTCGTAGTCAGAGTCAAATTATTCCCTTCCACTTTTTCAATTTTCGGTAATTTTTCAGGAGTTACATTTATTTCCTCCACAGTTTTACGCTTCTTAGCGATCCCTTTAACGGCCCCAAAAATCCGAGAGACCCCGAACTCACTCCTAGGAATATTTTCATCATTTTGAGCCTTTTTGGATTTTTCTTCAATTTGATCCACCCCAAAAAAATTGGCCAGCAATTTTCGAACACATTTCGCAACGATATCGAAATTCTTAAACATAACCAAAGTCTTAGCCGGTTCTAAATGCACATCGACCTCACAAGGAGGGCATTTGATATTCACAACGAAAATCGGATTTTTCTTATTGAAATCCCCATCATTTTTTGGCGCGAATTTCGCGAAAAAGTCACGAATCAGATTCAGAATCAAAGGACAATTCACGGGCCTCTGATTGACGTAAACGTACTGGAGTTTATTATTGTTGTGCAGGCTTTTACACAACAACCCCTCGATTTTAAAGGCTTTTTTGCCCACTTTCAAAAAAGTGAATCGATAATCCTCGTCGATATCCCCATGGACGTCCTTGAAAGACTCGATTATTTGATTCCGCTTCTTGCTGCTCAAAACGATCCTATTGGAGGAGCAATCGTCGCGTAAAGATACAGAAATTTGGGGGTTGATGATTATCAGGCTCTCTAAATTCGCCCTGACGCTTTCGAGCTCTGTGGTTTTGTTGACGCACCGCTGTCTGACAGGGAGGTTGTTCATAAATCCCTCGACTGTCACCGTGGTTCCGAAACTGGGTCGCCGATTGGCCGAAATGACGTCGCTCTCTGTTCCTTCGATTTTCTTTTCGTAAGTGCGGTCCGAGTCGCGTTCGCGCGAGACTATTTTCACGCTTTTCGAAATTTTGCAGATGCTGGCGATCGCCTCGCCCCTGAAACCGTACGTTTTCAGGTTCTTCCGCAAATCGGACAGGTTGCGGCACTTGTTCGTCATGTAGCGGTGGCCGATTTTCGCCAGATTTTCCTTGGAAATGCCTTTGCCGTCGTCGACCACTTGGATTTTGAACGTGTCGAGGTTTATGCGGACCGCCACCGCGGTGGATTTCGCATCCAGACTATTCAGAACCTATTGATTTACGAATAATGTTAATGAAAATTTCAATTGTTCGGGTTTACTGGCATACCAGTTCTGTGACGCATTGGGGGACACTTTTTATCGTGAAAGAGCTTCGTATTTTACTCACTACATTGGAATCTAACGGTCTCACATTCATTTTTGCTAATTTCGGTGAAAAACTGAAAAACTTCAGATTTTGACAAACTGACAGATACGTCAAAATCGCAGCCAACTTGAAAAAAGAAAATCTCATTTCGTAAATTACCTTCATAAACATTAATTAATTATACGATTATACTTAATTTAAATTCAAATTATTTAATTAGTATGAGTGAGTGTATTTCTTGGGCCATTTTAGGTCGTCAATATTATTTTGGGATTAAAATTTGACTCTTTCATATTTCAAAACCGCAGCCAACATTAAAAATATAAATAAAAACGTCAAAACTTGACATTTGACAGGTGAGAAAGTCGCGGGCTACTTGGTGCTAAAAATCGAAAATATTAAGTTAATTAACGTATTTCGCAGATTAATTCAATTAATAATCATCCATTAAGTCGTAATAAAAATATGTGGGTCTAGTTTCAGTTATGAAAATCCTTCTAGACGATCGCCTCAGTTTTTATGATTGTTTAGGTTTTTTGCCCTGGCTCTTTATCTCTTTCCAGGTAAAAAAACGCATGTAAAATAGTCTCGCAGTGTCTAGTCTAGTTGAAACTCTTTGTTTTGGTGGGATATTCTCATAGAGTTCGGGAAAATTTGTGCGCGAGAAGTGCCAAAAGGTCCCTAAAAAGGTAAAAGTCGCCATCTTATGTAAATATAAAATATCTAAAAGTTTTTTTTTCACTTACCTCAGGTACCTCGAGTGAAAGTGGAGTGAAGTGGGTGGTACGAGTCTACAATAAGGACCTCCAGACACCAATGAAATAAAGGGTAAACACGAAATAAGGTTTTTGATATTTCGAGTTATCATTTATCTTGAAAATTTGCAGTAGGTTCCAATCAGAAGCAGATGACCTCAAAAGATGCCTCATCGTCAAAAGGTAGGATTTTTCAAATCCTTCCAAGCCGAATAATCGAAAAATCGGTAAATTTTGTCAATAAATGCGTAAATAATTTTATTAGCAACAAAAATGCGCGACATAACGGTAATAATACTCAATGAAAAAGATAAAAATTTACTCTAAATGACTAGGCGAAAAATCCGTGAAAAATTCTAATCGTTCTCAAGAGATTTCTGTTGCATCCGATACGTCTCTTTGAGCATACTCAAATTCTCCCTCAACGAAGACGCCTCTTCGAACCTCTGCGCCTTTTGGGCCTGCTCGATGTAATTCCGAACGATATTCATCTGCTCGATCAGCGGATCCTCGGCCGAATCCGCGCTAGCTTCACGCCTGTCATTGACATTGGCAGGGGACCAACCGGTGGTAACCGCGACTTTTTTCACGACGTTACTGGGCCGATAGTCTTCTTGATACGTCACTTTCATCGACCGCTCCCGTTTGATCCGCTCCAAGTCTTGCACAGTCGGCGGCGCCGGAAGCGTCAACAGAAACTCTTTTATGTAGTGTGAAGTTGCCCGCCTTATGCTCGTCTGCAGGGCCGCCAACTTCGGAGCGTCCTCTTCGACAGGCAATGAAGCGATTTTCTTACTCAAAGTGTCAATCATTTCGCCACTTCTCGCTATCGTGGAGCGCAGAGATTGCGCCTCTTGTAATTGGAATGCGTTTTCACCAGAAGTCAACGAATTGTACATCTGCAATTGAGAACCGTTAAAACTTTTGTGACAGACAGTGATGCCAACTTACTTTTAAATACAGATCGACGGAAATTTGAATCTCCCCTTTCATTTTCTGTAAATGCGTATACAATTGGACTACGATCGGCTGGATCATTTGCTCGATTTGTATTCGTCGTCGGTACTCCAAGAGATCCAAACAGTGGCTACAAATTCTTACAGTATCCGAGTCTTTTTTAGGTCTCTCCTTATCGTTATTTACGTCGACGGAATGAACGGGGGCTACGATAGTCTCTAGAATGTCAGCAAATTAATTTCGTGATCATTTCCGAGAGGTTTCGCTACTTACGGGCGGTTTCGTAACTGAGAAAGTACGAGCAAGAGTTGCACATGATGCTGCCGCAAAGTCTGCAGTGATGTTGGCGCCGCGTGAAGTTGAAACTGGAGGCGCACGAGGGACATCTCGAAACTGTCGAGCCGTCCAGCCAAGCGACCAATTCTTGCTCCTGCTGCTTCCGATCCGAGCCGTAGGTGCGCAGCAACCGGTCGAGCCGTATTATCAGTTTGTTCGTTTCGGCCGTCCGGTGGTCCAGTCTTTCGCGTCTGACCGCCTTGAAGTAGTCGGTGTGGGTCCGCCCGTGCCCCGGGTCTTGCGGTTCGCTGTACTCCAGATAGTACTTTTCTAGGGAGATTTCGTTTTTGAACGTCTCGATCTCTTGCTCGTCCAGTTTCAGGATCCTCTTCTTCGCCTTGCCGTAGAAATCTGGCGGATTCGGGGGAATTAGGGGCGAAAACGTCGAACCTAACCTCACCTTTGATCGATTTCAGGACGTCCTGCTCTTCGCTGTGGAGCTCCTGGAAGTGGGCGATCAGGTTTCTGGGGGAGCGGAGGTCCTTGTGGCACATCGGACACAGGAAGCCCTCTTTTATTCCGTCCGCTTCTGCCATTTTCGAGCGATTTTGTACTATTATTTTGACTTACGAACTTAGGACTTGACAGTAGATGTCATCGCTGTCAGGTGTCAAAAATTGGGGGAAGGGGCAGTTTTGCCAACGCATAAACTTGACGGTTCGAAAGTTACTGGATTAGTGGAAATTCGGGGGTTCACCGGTTTTGGCGGATTGTTGGAATGAAAATGCGTAATTTTGATTATCTCATCTGTTTATTTACAAATGAATTGTTGATTCAACATATTTACACGCAATTTGTCGTACTGAATTACGAAATACAATCTCTTTTCAATTTTGCAATCAATAAATTAAATATCGTGTCGTTTTTATTTGATGTTACAGAGAGCGCATCATGTTCTGTAAAAATATCATGATACATCCGCAAAAATGCACATTATTTTAGGTAATGTATAAGGTAGTAGGTAGTAAATCTAAGAAATCAATAACATCTACTGAAAGGAAATCGATAATAATGATGATAATTAATTAGCGCGATAAGTTATTATTATTAAGGTAATAACAAATTGTACAATTACATTAGATATAAATTACAATATGGTACAAATGTTGTTTTGCTTAATGTTATTTTAGTACAGAACGATCGTTTTCTATTTTTAATTCGTCACTCTTTATCCAAGACCACCCCTTTCATCCAATTCGAAAAGTATTATTCGCCCGTTTCAATAATAATGATGATGACAATAAACCAACAAAGAAAAATAACTTTTTGTCGTGGAATCATACGTCTAACCGACCAATAAAAATAACGTTAATAACAGCCATCTATTCGTAAAACAGGTAATTACTGGAAATGGAAATGACGAGCGAGGATATGTTTTGATCTTTCCAATTCTCTATCGGAAAAGCCTCCGGAGTATCGTGCGACGTCGATCGCACAGCAGAAAAGAGGTCAGAGCGGGTGGCGTTCGATCGATGGTGACGGCGGGGGGCGGCTAGTTGCGATGGGAGTGTTAGGGGCTGGCCGGCAGGCTCTCGTCGCTGTCCAGGTAGGTGACGTAGCTGTCGGTGCTGTCGGGGTGCGTCATGACGTCGGAGGGTGGCGCCGCCGAGGGCAGCATCCCCGGGGGCGGCCCGGACGCCGGGCCCATCGACGGGGGCGGCAGGTCGTACCCGTGCATCTGCGAAAACGTCAAAAAAAACCGACGGGAATCCCAAAAAACGTCCGAAATTCTCGGGGGGCTCACCTGGTTGACGAGCTGCTGGAAGGCGGGCTGGTGGGGCTGTTCGAGGTCGGCGTGCAGGGCGAAGTCCGAGAGCGCCTTCCACGGGGGTTGGTACGCCTGCACCTCGAGGGGGTGGACGCCTATGGGGGAGTCGTGACGTACGGGGGACGACGCGACCATGGGGATGCCCTGCATCGCCCCGTAGCCGAGCTTCCGGCCGTCCTGCACGTAATACTGGGTTATGTTAGACATCAGACGAGAGGAAAACGAAAATTAAAATACAAAGTAAATTTATTTCGAAAAATGACCTTCTATTTTTGTTATAAGTCTGTGGGATTCGATCGAAAGCCCCGGTAAGGGGACTCCGTCTATTCTGACACATTTCTGTGATCCATTCAAAGCAACTGTCACTTTTCCGATTTCACCTATGAGCCGCTTGATGGCGAATTCTTTACAAGATTATTCGGATTTCAGAGATCAATCTAATTTATAGGTTATTTATTTGACATCTAACTAAGTATAAAGACTCAAAACGCTCTATGATTTTGGAAAGTTTATCTATGATTTACTCAAAGATGGATGAAACTGTCACTTGTGCATTTTATTGACATCTATAAATTTTCAAACCTCTATGATCGATTCGATCGATTCAAAGATGGCCGCAACTGTCACTCGGCAATTTCATCAACATTCACCGATTTTCGTCGCGTTTTCGCATTTTCCACCCGAATTTCCGAAACCTGAAGCTCCCAAATGGAAGCGGCGACGAAAAAGCACGGAGAATTGATCCGCACGGACCGCAACGCGCCTGCCCGCTCCCACCGCTACATGATGCACGCACAATCACGGAATGCACACACACACGACTCGTCGCATTTTTGCGCCTCTCTTCTGCACTCGTGCCTCCGCTTTTGTGTGCCGGTCCACGGTGCGCCATGGTAGTCGATTGGTCGACATCGAGGGGCGGAACGCACGACCGGGTGGCCGACGAGAAACGCCTCCCGAGATTTACGACGAGTTTACGTGCCTCTCGCCGCGGACGCCCCACCGGTGGGGGCCTCTCGTCCCCCCGGACCCCACCGGATCCCCCGTGGCACGGAGCGCGAACTTACAGAAGGAGAGAAAGAGGGACTTCGGTTTCTTTAAAGTCCTAATTGGCTCTCCACTCCGGTGAAGCGCTTTTCGGTTTTGGCATAGTGACGTCCCGGCTCTCGGTCTGGTTATGTGGAGGCGCGATCGATAAGACCGACACGTTTCGCTCTCTCGGGGGAAAATGGCGGCGGTGGCGGCGGTTATAGCGGCCGCCACCGGTCCAAACATGGCGCGTGATTTTTGACGTGGGAACGTCATACGAGACGATAATCTTTGTCGATATACTGATGCTCATGGGCAAAAAAGAGGGGGAAGGTTTTAAATGAATTTGACAGTTTTGACAGATGTCATTTCTGCAGTTGAATTTCGCCTCTTTTTTGCCTAAATCTTGGATATTTGGTTGAATTATCGTCTGTAAGTACCTGAGCACTGAAATTGATTTCGTGTTGGGACGATTTTCCCGATTTACTGATGCGTTCCCTATATGACAGTACTTATCGTGTAACTAAATGGTAACTTACTAACTTAGGCCGGTCTTTTCATCTCTGGGTTTTCTCCTGTTAGGCAACTGGAACCTTAGACTGCGACGATTCCGGTTGAAGTGAATAGGAAAGGATCACATTTAAAGTTTCAGTTAGCTAACCGGGGGTTTAACCTTTAACCAGAGGTGAAAATACCGGGCCTGAGGGTCGGTTTATCAATTAATGCTTAGTTATCTTTTAGCAGCAAATTTTTGTTGATTTTCATTGTTGGAACAATGGTAACCTAGGAATGCAACTTCTAGTCAAACGTTAACTGAGCATTGATAAACCTATGATAAAGCGAATATGGATTTGTCGAAAAACATAACTTCAACTTTAAAGTTGGTTCAAGGTTGACTCTTTTCAACTGTTGTTCCAATTTTTTTTCTCCAAAATTGCATAAAACTTTAGAAAGAATGATAGTTAGTTATGAAATACTAGAAAAATGAGGCAAGTACTCCCATGCCCGGCAGCACTCGAAACATGAAAATTTGACTCCTTTTTCAATAATACGCCAATATTAGACGAATTTTTCCACTCCTGATGACTCAACTGGAAGCCCTTTAAAATGTTTCATCGACATCCCGACTAATAAGGAAGTTACAGTACTTTCTTCTTTCTTTCTTCAAAATTTTTCGAAAATGGAAAAATCACCAAATGTCGTCTAAATCAAAATCTAGACACTTTACCTGATAGATTTTGAGCAAACTAAGCGATTCCCGCCTCACTCGACTCCATAGCTCCACTAATAAGAAAGTTACAGCACTTTGAAAATTTCGGAATTTTACTTTCTATACTTTTTTTCTGGGGTTGCTAAGATATACTGATCACGTGATACGCTTTTCCTGTTGAAAAGTAATACAGATGACAATATATGACAATAAGGACAACTATAGGGTATAATATCACTTCAATGTCACTTCCTCTTATACCAACTAGGATAGTCCAAAGTATACCGAGTTTTTGGCCAAGCTTCGAGTACTTCGCGCATGCGCATTATTCTCCTGTTCGAGGGCTTTCGATCGAACTTTCCCTACTTAGTGGTTCTCGTTCGAAAATCGTATTAGGTATATCATCGAATAATGTATACCAACCTTTTCCTGTTGCATCTGCTGCTTCATGAGGATGGTCTTCTTCTTGTCCTTGCACCGCTTGTTCTGGAACCAGACGCGTATGACGCGCGGCGACAGGCCGGTCATCTCGACCAGCTGCTCCTTCATGAGGGCGTCGGGACGCGGATTGGCCGCGTAGCACGTCCGCAACGTGTGCAGCTGCTTCTCGTTCAGGACGGTCCGCACCCGCGTCGGCTTCCCGTCGCTCCCGCCGCCGCCGCCGCCCGCGCCCTTGCGCACGCCGCCCCCGCCGCCGCCCTTGTGCGACCCGCTCTCCGAACCGGAATCTGCAAAAAACGACAAACCATCAGTTAGTAAATCCACTGCCAACTTCATCCTGTACATGTGTGTACTATCAGGTCCAGCAGTTTTCCCCAGTAGAACTGCTCGGTCCTTGTCTAGTGCCCCCCACCACTAGCATAGATTAGAGATTTTGTATTGGCTGAGGAGTTGTGGTGGGGGGCGTTCGACAAAGAGCGAGCAATTCTACTGGGGAAAACTTCTGAACATGATAGTACACTTATTAGGTTTGTTCTTTCAACTGAAATGCGGACCGTTTGGAAACGGTTTGCAAACTGTCACTGACTGCTTTCGGATATTTCGGTGGGCAGAATTGAGTTTGGAACTGGTCAGACTCGCAAAAACTCGTTTTCGGAAGTCAAATCTGTGCATGTCACAAACTGCTAATCCATGCCGAGAAGTTCTGACTGCTTGGACAGTTTGCAAACAGTTAGAACAGTTTCCTGCAAGAACACCGGACCGCCAGTCAGAAAGTGGTCAGAAAACAGTTCGTATCTCTGCTAGAACTGATCCAAGCCTCGTATGCCTTAGAAACCGATCACAAACTACTGCACGATCAAACTTATCATCTGTTCACAGTTGTGATGAAGAACTAAATACATAGTAATTTAGGTTTTGTTATGGTTTTGTTACTAAGGCATGGTGTTTTCATCTCTGGTTATATCCTCCTGTTATCTAACTGGAACTTCGACTGTGACATTTCTGATTAAAATGAATAACAAAGGGTTACATTCAAAGTTTCAGTTAGAAAACCAGTTTGACCCGAGGTAGAAATACCGGGTCTCTTATCAATCAAAATAAAACAAGAAGTTGGCTGCTGCTCCAAAATATTAAATGTCAGAAAAATCTTGATTTTGACATTGGTTGTCACTTGAATTTTCGACACAGTAAACTTTATCTGAAATCCGAATTACGGTGCATGCGTATCAGGTCCTTCCTCTCATTCGAAATCCACTATTATTGCGGGAATCACCATTTCGAGTGCTTTAAATACATCGGTAATTCCGAGTGGCCGAGGCGGCTTTGATTTTCGAGTGTGCCGCGCCGGTCAAGTAGTTATCTGTTTTTCGGTTCTGTTTGGTTTGAGTCTTTCGTTTAGGCTCCATCTCTCTATAACTGAGCCTTTTTACTATTCAAATATTTGCGGTCGGTTTTAAAATCGAACTTCAAAGGTGAGTGGGCCGGTCACCCTTTTTCGAAGGAACGGGCTCGCCACTTATAGGTTCGAGCTTAAAAAGTTACAGGAATCGTAGGTTTTATTTATATTTTAAGCATGAGGACCGTCTATTCACTTTTATACTCAAGAAATAGATCTATAGTAACTTTAATGACTTTATTATTTATAGTTCACAAAAGAATTGGCAATGTTTGAACAATAGATTTCCAACTTCCTATGTATTACAGCAAATTCTTTTCTCTAGTGGTTAATTTCTATGAAAGCTTAATTTTTTACTGAAATTTACACTGTACACTGTTTTAAATTACTCAAGTATAAGCAGATACTAATTTTTTGTTGTAAATCTTGTTGGTGAAAGATAAGTGATGCAAATGATTTCTTCTCATTGTTAATTTGTGTCTTCAGTTCTTCACACATTCAACTTTGTAATTTGTAATGCTTTTGAATGCTTCTGTTCTTTCATTTAAAATTGTTCTTATATTTCAGTGAAGTGATTGAAATCAAAAACAGAAAATTGTCCAAATGCCTTAAAAATGTTTTCTCCGAATCTTAGCTGATTTCTGCAATATTTGTCCATTATTGAGGTTTCATTAAAGGTTTGTTCACAATTTAAAAAGACTACTAAGCGTTTTTCATGACAGTTCTAGTTCAATGAAGCACAATTATGCCAACAGTCCAACACAAAAATCCCATCAGACTTTGTATAAGGGTCAGAAATCATGTTCAACATTAACATTATCTACATCACGGTCAAATTCCTCCAATTTCTAGCACTCTGCATTATCGGCGACCGTACAGCGCATTGTCTTTGTAAGTTATGACCGTTCTAAAATAGAAACGAGTGGACATTTGTAATCTTGTCCGCGCGTATTATAATACTCTATCCCAGTCCAGTGCGCGCTTTCCATTTGATATAATATTCACAAAGGTCCCTCCGACTTTAATCAGCCAAATCTGCATTGACCAGCGTTTCGCGCCTTACTAATCCACCCCTGACCCGAGGGGCTCCCGATATGATGATGCCGGAATTACCGGACTCTGCTAATGGACTGTGCGGATACATCAAGACGATTACGCTCGGAGATTAGGAGACTTTTCGGGATTACGGACTGGGCTTAATCGGACTTATTTAGGAAAAAACTTGACACTTTGGTCAATGTTGGGTATATCGACTTTTTGACTTGAGACTTCAGCTGTATAACAGCGGCATTGCACACAAATTTTCGAGTTTGACAGATGAATGACAGAATTTTAAGTTTGACAGAATTTTGAGTTTGACAGATAAATGACAGATTTTCGAGTCTGACAGATAAATGACAGACAAAACACAGTTTCTTCTATTGGTTGGTTCTTACCGGACATGCATCCCAGTTCGGTGGAGTTGCTGTTGTGGTTGTTGTTGCTCAGGCTGGTGTTGTTGTTGCTCTCGGCGTTGGCGGGATGGGGCGTCGCCGGTGCGGACGTCTTCTCCATGACGTCGTGGTCCTCCTTGCAGTAGAGCGAGCCGCCGTCCCTGAGCGCGAACTCGTCCCCGGGCACCAGCTGCCTGCTGCACGCACAACACCTGAAGCACTCGATGTGATAGATTTTACTTTTCGCGCGCATCACGAAATCGTTTTTGCTGAACGACGAGCCGCACTTGTCGCACTTCGTCCCGAACATCCTGCAAAAATAACACGAAAAACATCAAATCAGTTATTCCGGAACGCTTCGAGGTGAGCCGATGAACTTTTTTTACCCTCATGGGACTTTTTATCGGGTCACATTTTCACGAGAGGCCGTGAAATCGGTACCGATTCGACGTTTTTACGAGTTTTTATGATGAACGTTGACGTTAGCGGCCATTTTTAGGAATCTGTCAAAAATCAGGTGCACCAACCTAAATGATAATAATGCGAAAATTACTAGGATAATAAGTAATTCTCAATGACATTTTATACGGATACTAGACGGCCAGCTTCGAGAAAAAAGTGGGTCCACTTGACGTCTAAACTGGGGGGCAAACCGTCACTGTCAAAATTGATTTAGGTTATGTTTCTAAAACTCCCGTGTTTGATAGTTTTTATAATTACAAGGAGTTTTTCTGATATTTATCATAAAGGAAATACTTGTTTTATGTTTACGACAACACGGGCGGTTTGAAAGTAGGACGGGTAGCAAAAATTACAGATCGTAAAATTTATTCAGATTTATGCTTATAATTACATACCGAAAGTAATGTACCTTTTCTCGTTTAAGGTGTGATAACGGTTATCATAACCGGGAATAACCGATATTTTCCCCATTTTTACAGCTTGCATCCAGAAAATAGTAAAATACCGAAGAGAATTCAAAGTCTCAACTAATTCTAGAACTATAACGGATTAACGGAACAAAACGAACGAAAACTAGAAACAGCACAAATTAAACAAGAAACGCGAAGCACAATTAACAATAAATAACGAAAACCCTGCGGAAATCACAAGAAAAACTGGAAATAAGAAATTAGAAACTCGAACTTTTTTTAAATTGACGATTTAAATATTCGATTGTCATGGTTACCACCTGACGTTTTGCCCCCCAGTTCAGTTGTCACCAGGGACCGCGATTTTATGTCAAAACAGGGCTTGTTGAGTATCTACTATAAGTGTGACAAATCGCTGGTAATTCTTACTATAGAAAAGTCGAAATAGAAGCATTCTCGTGATAAAATACGCAATTTATACTGGTTGAGTATTATAAATGTCTACAAATTAAGCCGGATTTTCCACAGAGACTCGTGAAAATGGAGTAAATTCGGAATTTGCTGCAAATTTATCAAGCAAAATTACTGAACAGACAGTGACTATTATCATAGAAAAGTTGAAATAAAATTATGCTGAATTTGTGATACCAGACTAGTGCAAATGTAGAAAAATTCTCAAATTTTCTAAATCACTGACGTAGGAGGCCATTTAAAAACGGCGCGATCGAATAACTTTGACATTTTTAACAATCTGTCAAAAATCAAGTCCACCAACCTAGATCGCAAAAGGCACGAAATCACCAATACAAAAAGTGATCGTGACTACAGAAATCAAAAGTACGATAGAGGACGTTATTTAAACTTGACGAGTCAAAAAACCCCAGATTTGCCCAGACTGAATCTGACCGGCAAACGATTTTTGTGATTTCCTATCCCGAAAACGAACCATTTGGTGATTTTTTTGGACGGCTCTGCGTGCGGTAAAGTCGAGGTGACATCTCCTCGTGTAATCCGAGCCCCGGGAAAAAGCCAAGAGGGCGCCCCATTTGGCCGCTCGGTGCACCGGAGAGAGAGGACCCACCTGGGCCACCCTCGTGGCGACGCCGTCGCATCAAAGAGGCGTTTTGCCAAAAATCACGTCGCCGTCCTAAATAAATAAACACGACGTCCGTGTGTACATAAGCGTGTTCGGATCGGAGGTGAACTCGGCAGCTGTCAAAACTGTACGAACCCGACCTGAGATTCGTCTCTGCACGATGATGGGAAAAAGAAAACGCGCCCACCTCCGATTCCCGCTCCTCAATTAGCCCCGGGCGTCGGGTTTTTCACGTCCCGAAGTTGGCAACGGTCCCGTTTCCGGATTCCTATGTTCGTCACCACGGGCAACGAATAAACAAACCGGTCGCGCTGATGTCAAAACCGAAATCGCCGTCGTAATTTTCGGAAGATTACGGCCTCTTTTAAATAGACCTAGCATTGTCTTTTCGTTGGTGATAATAAATCGTCGAGTTTATTATACGTGGATCGTTTTTGAGGTTAGTTTTTGTGGTTTTTTCGTATACTGACCTAACATAGTCCCGTTTGCAGTACGTTTTCCCTTCCCGGACGAAGCACGTACAGGACTCGTCCAGGAACTGTTGACACTCTTGACATTTGAGGCAGGCCGCGTGCCATTCCAGGTCCGGCGCCACCCTCAGGATGTACTGGTCGTGGATTTGGCCGCCGCATCCCACGCAATGACTCAACCGTCGCGGCTTCTCTACGAACAAACCAAACAGATACAAATTAGCAAAATTTTGAATCACCCCCCGATTTTTTTTTCCGTCGAAATTCCTGTGTGTGCCGCCCTTTTCTAAATATTATGGCCGCGAGACACGTGTTTCCATCAATATTTACCGATGACGGTGACGGATAAAGAGGACGGTGCATTAATTCCGTTCCGTTTTGTTTATTTCTGTTGGTGTGAAGCTGTCAACGCGCTAAATGCATCCAGCGGAGCGGCGAAATGCGTTCAACAAACGTCAACTCGCGCTCCGACTCGAGAACCAAACCGTTTTCTATAAACACACGGGTGCACGTAATGTTATGCGCTTTTACGGATCGTAATCGTCGGCGAAATTGACGTAAGACGCCATTTTTGGTAATCTGTCAAAAATCAGGTGCACCAACCTAAATCAAATTAGCACGAAAATTACTAGGGTCGCCATAGAAAAGTCGAAATAGAAGCACAATTTTCGGCTGGATCATAGAGCTGGATTTTTAATGCAAAATTTTTACTAAGCTCTTCCTTTTTCGATATCTCATCCGGATTTTATTCGCTGTTATAAACTCCGCGTAATGTAATGTCATGTTGAATGCGTGATGAGGATTATTGGTGGTGTGTGAAATTCCTGGCGGCTAACGTCACATTTGACATTAATCATTGGCGTCCCGACCCAGACTCGTGAATTCTCCGGGTGCACTTTTATATCGAGCGTTCAATGTAGAAATTGAAGAAAATCACTGATACCGGAAGAGCACAGCGATATGGGTTTTAATGGTGCGGAACACTCGGTACATTATGACGGAGCATATGTGCATGCACACTTTGATAGATGATTTTTTTTATAAAAGAAACTCCATTAAAACCACTTCAAGTTTTCGATTTATGTGTTCTCTCGTATCGCCTGCTCTCTCTGTGGTGTTTCTGGTTAATTTCTCGGGAATTATCACGTGGGAAATTTCAATACTCTGTGACAGCATTTTCTCGAATTCCCATGAGATAATTTGTAAAAAAATTACAATTAATAAATCGCCCTTTTCTCGTCATAAACCACTGAAAAACCGCGCATAATACGAGGGAATTAGTGGGGTGTGTATAAGGGCCGGACTGTCTTTTAGGGGCGCTAATTGAGCATCGGGTGGTGTATAAATATAAATATATTTGTGGCGGCGGTCGAGTCGGTAAAGTCGGGCGGCACAATGATCGGCGTATCCGGTAGCCGGTCGGCTAGACGGGGTCCTATTAACACCCCAGTGTGAACTGCGGGGGCTCCGGCAAACAAACGGGCGAGTTCACGTCCCCGGGGCCCCCCGAGATCGCCCGAGACCACACCGACAATGTAAAGTACGAAAAAAACCAACGGTTTGCACGAAATTCGAAAAAACGAGATCTGTCAAATGTCAATAAAGAGTGCGTTCGAAAATACCGAACCGCTATGACAGCTGTGACGCGCCAAAGTGAAGGTCGATTGGCTGGATGAAACGGAGACGCGTTTACGAACAGATTTTTTGCAAATTTCAGGCAAGTGGAAAATGTCAAAATATTCGTGAATTTTCTTTCGTTCGATCCCCTCCTGTCACGAATTTCCCGATCGAGTGCCTTATTTACAATAATGATACAGCTTATTATCTATCTAATGGAGATACCTAGCTACGCTATCATTATTATTATTATTATTGTTATTTTATGGCATATGGTAGCAGAAAAGTGGACCTAATGGTGACAGCCTGATTTAGGTAATGGAGTGGTTTATTTAGTTCCTTTTTTTTACGATACCGGGTAATCGGGGTATTGTGTGTGTGTGCGGACGTAATTATCTTAACGTTAAATATCTGGGGTTCGCGTGTACTCACGTATTATACGTTGTTACGTTTTGTAGATATAAAAGTCGTATCTATCTCTATGGGTATGGCTGGGTTATGGGACGCGTGCTTTTAAGTACACATTGCGATAATGAACGCTCTTCCCCCTCGTCAAATGGTACGCGTTACGTAATTATGCGGTTACGCACATAATATTTACGATACCGGGTCTGATTTCTGCTAGAGACGGTAAAATCGGCGACGAATCGAAGAAAAATTGACGTGAGCGGCCATTTTTGTCGATCTGTCAAAAGTCAAGTGCACCAACCTAAATCACAAAAATCCGAAAGTTACTAGCCGCGCGTCATTGGGATCCCATAGAAAAGTCGGGATAGAAGCATAGAATTCCTTGGTTCTTGTAAATTACACGGTCACGCATTATGAATGTCTTCAAATTAGGCCAGATTTTTATTAAAAATGCCGTGAATTCAAACTTTAACTTCTATAAAGCAAAATTGACGGGAGGGGCCATTTTCAACAAACTGTCAAAAATCAGGTGCGCCAACCTATTTTGCGAAAAGATGAAAATCGCGTTGTTTCAAACTTGACGGCTGGAAAATCCCCAGATTTTGGTGGTAGCAATTTGTCCGCCGAGCTCGACAACGATTTTTATGACGTTTCTATCGGTAATGACGGTGCCTTTGTCGCTTCCTCCGAATTAGAAAACGGTCGGGTAAAAGTGAAATGACACCTCTCCGGTCGGGTCGTTTTGTTTTTTTTCCAAGGGGACCACCGCGTCCTCATTAGGACGAATTTTTTCGGTTATTTTATTTTTAGGGACCGCGCCGCGGCTCTTATTTGCATGATGATGCCACCATAATACCTGATCGGTCTCTCCGCTTATAAATAAAAGTCGAACATATCGCTAATTGTTTACTTTATCTTAATTTATGATCTGAAAAGTCCACCGGCTCCCTTTTTCTACCGCCTCTCTATACCTACTCCTTCTTTTAAAGAGTTTTATATTATAATGACATCACTTTTTCCGAGTGAGTTATTTCCAGTTCGCATGCCACACAGCTACCTTTCTTCATCAGTCTTCGGGCCTTTTAGAAATTAAATAATTAAAAAAATTATCTGTAGCTGTATCAGGTAATTAGATTATTTACTAGAGTGATGTGCAAAAATCCAGATTTCCATTTATACATACACATTAAATTCGTAATAATGATAGAGGTGGGCCCGAGTCGGTTTAATTAGTCTTTATGCGTCTATTATAATACAGATAGGTACGCGCAGATATGTGCAAGGTAATTGGATAAAGGTGTAATTAAGCGATCCACTCACTATAAATAAAATTTAGGTCCGTGTGAGTCAAGGAGAAATAACGATTACGAAATTACAATGCAGGCGCACATATCCCCCGGGATGGACCGATTCGATTGAATTATTTCGCGCGAGAGGATACGCCCAATGACTTTGCCAATCTTTTAACCTTATCATCATCGTTATGCCTACCGTATAGTTCGGATGGTAGTCGAGAAACAAAACGGTTTCCCGTCGGATAAAACTCGTCATCATCATCATCATCGCAACCGTTCGTCGGTCATTATTACACGTTCAGTGAATACGACTATCAGAAATAATTATCTGGAAAGTTCTTCTTAGTAGTATTATTATCTTATTATGGGATAAAATAGGGGAATTTTGCCAAGAAATTCAGGTTGGTACACGTCAAAACCACTAAAGAGCTGAATGTGACGTTTGACAGCTGGGAGACAGGTCAAGTCTGGTTCGATTTAGAGAAAGAGGACATTAGAAATACGAAAATTAACATATTGACTGCTAATTACTAAGAAAATGTAAAAGTGAGGTTATATTCAGCTGTTTCAGATGTACTGTCAACTATAGGAGACGCTTAGGACTTCCAACTGGTAAGTTATTCTCCTACAGATTTCTTTACAGACTCGGAAAGTATAATTAACATTACCCGATCGTTGTTATCAGATTCACTGAAAACGAGGGGATTTTTGTTGAAAAATTCATGTTGGTAGACGTTAAAATCCCTAACCATCTGACGTCACATTTGACAGTTCGGTGACAGGTTGAGATTGGTCTAGTTTTAGCAAAACGACATGAAAAGAAATACAGAAATTCAAGTGGGTTCATTCCATCAAAGTTTTCTGTGCACATACAAATTACTCCAAAACTACCAATAAATTACAAAAGTAGGGTTATAAATCAGCTGTTTCAGTTGCACAGTCAGCTCACAAGTGATCTGGAGTCTCTAATGTAGATTTGTCTGAAAACCACGTTCACTCATAGTAAGTAATCTCTTGCATTATTATTGTTGAAAAATTCATGTTGGTATACACTAAAATCCCTAACAATCTGACGTCACTTTTGACAGTTGGGTGACAGGACAAGTTCGACCAGATTTAGAGGCTCAGTCTTAGCAAAACATTATAAGAAATACAGAAATTGCAGTCTATTCATCGCTTCAGAGCTTTCTATGCATACGTTACCCTCAAATCATCAAAAAATTCGCAAAAGTGAGGTTATAATTAGCTGTTTGAGTCGCACATGCAGTCAGGTCACAAGTGATCTAGGGCCTCTATTGTAGATTTGTCTGAAAACCACGTTCAATCGTAAAAAATAATCTCTTGGATAATTTTTGGTGATAAATTCATGTTGGTAGACGCTAAAATCCCTAACCATCTGACGTCACATTTGACAGTTTGGTGACAGGTTAAGTTCGACCTGATTTAGAGGCCCAGTCTTAGCAAAACATCATAAGAAATACAGAAATTTCAGTCTATTCATCAGGTCAGACTTTCAGAGCTTTCTGTACACATGATATACCGTCAAATCCGCCATGAATTCGCAAAAGTGAGGTTATAATCAGCTGTTCCACTTGCACCGTCAGCTCAAAAGTACAGAACTAGAGGCTTTAGTTGCTGCCAACTGTCAAAATTCTCGGTTTTCGATGCAGATTTCACCAAAACCGAAAAACGAAGAACTTCTTCGACTTTACGGCGTGCTCATCAGGGCCGATGACGGCGATGGCGGTGACCCGTGTACGGGGCGACGTTCGTGTGTACCTAATAAAGGTCCGGTACTGTACGGCCATCGACGTGTCGGCGTCGGCGCCTTTGATCTCATTAGTGTGCCCGCCGCGAAGCGCACGTCCTTCTCCTTCGCACCTTTCTTTTTCTTCTTGTCATCATACTCCCAGTCTGATGCGTGCATTCCGAATTCGACGAGAAGAACGTATCGGTATTGCAGGCCCCGATATAGGCGATAATTCGGTAATTAACACCCGCTCTCTCGACATCAACGGTTATCGTATTTTCTTCAATTGTATACGTTCGCTGTTGGTTTAGCGGATTTTTGTGCGGATCTCTTGGCCGGGCTCTTTCCCCGTCGGCGTGCCGTACGGTTCTTCTCGACACGACCGGCGGTCATTTGCCATCGCGGCTATCTCCGTGTCCATCGGGTTGATTACGACCCGGCCGCCTCGTACCCGCTGGACGCTTTACGGCGTTTCGTCCGCGGCTCTAGCGCGGGAATTGCCAGGTTAAATAAAGTAAAACGTTATCGGGCGACGAGCGCGCCGCGTTACATTTGCATACACAATTGCGAATTATTATTTAAACTGTGCGACGACAGTGGAGGCGAAATGCGACCACCTTGCGCAACGAGTGTTTCGCATACCTATAAACGGATATTTTGACAGACTGAGATGGTGAATGTAATCGCATCTCGGGATAGTTTTGTGATTTCGTTGCTTGAAGTCTCAGTTTTCGGTTGGTTTTTAATTCGTTTCGATATCTCGACTGGTTCGGATTTTTCAGGCGAAAATGTGGTGAAATGCAGGAAGGTTCGTCGCTTGTTCGCCCTTAGAGCCGTTTGACACTATGCTAAAACCGGCACTAAATTTAGTACTAAAAGTGCGTACGAGTTAGTGCACGATAAAATAGAACCTGTTCTATTTTCTCGTGTCCTAACTCAAATCTGTACTGACTGTCATTCTCAAAAACCCTCTTCCGCATAATCGCCTGTTCAGCCATTTTCGGGACCAAATACGCTCACCCTTTAATTTTTTCTTACTATTCTTTCATGTAATCGCCATCAACGTTGCTGTCATTAGCCACAATTCTCCCATTTTAAAACTTTTAGCCCCTGGTTCACCGCTGAAAGCTGTACTAACTGTCACAATATTACGATATAGTGTCACACAGGAACTTTCAAAATTTTACTAAATTGGGTAAGAAATCGGCGCGCCTACTGTCAGTACTAAATTTAGTCCCGAATTTAGCATAGTGTCAAACGGCTCTTAGAGTCTCCAGAAGTTTTAACTCACTTTTTCAATATTGAGGTCATTTGAAACACTTGAAATAATCGAAATACCAAAAAAATACAATGGCCAAATCTTTCCTACTGAATATGCCATTCAAATTTTATTCGTCTATCTAATTTTTATCCTCGTTTTTATCATTGGGGGTGTGTTCTGAAAGAGTGAAAGATTCATTTTTAGGTGGTTTTGAATCGATTTTCTTATCTAGATTCGCCTAGATTTGGTTTTACAAACAAACACGTAAAAGTTCGTTGCCTGTTCTCCCTTAGAGTCTCCAGAACTTGAACCTCAATAAAACACCATTGACAATCATCACATTTCAGTCATTAGGGGTAGTTTTGGAAACCTTGAAATCTCTTCTTTCACGTGGTTTTTCATTCTTTATAGTAATCGAACTCGTTTAGATACTACAGAGAAGAATGTGATGAGATGACTGAATTTGATATAAATTTTAAGTTTTTTTTTCTTCATATTTGAATGATTAGGGCTAGGGGTATATTTTGTAAACTAAAAATGCCTTCTTTTGGGTGGTTTTCTAATCTAGATTCATTTTAAATGTTACAGACGAAAATAAGGGAAATTGATTATAAAAGTTTGTTGCTTGTTCGCCTTTAGAATCTCCAGAAATTCAACCTCAATAAAACACCACTTCCAATGACCGGATTTCACTCATCAGGGGTAGTTTTTTTAACCTTGAAATGTTCTCTTTCACGTGGTATTTTATTCATTTCGATAATAAAATCCTCTTTGATATTCCAGAAGAAAATGCGATGAGATGCCTGAATTTGACATAAAAGTTCAATTTCCGTTACCGTATCTTTATCATTAGGGACCTTATTTTTAAAGCTGAAAATGTCCTCTTTGAGGTGATTTCCTAATCTATATTCATTTTAAATGTTGCAGGCGAAAACAATACAAGGTGAGTAAAAGTTCGTTGCTTGTTCACCCTTAGAGTCTCCACAAATTCAACCCCGACAAAACACCACTTCCAGTGACCGGATTTCACTAATCAGTGGTAACTTTTTAAACCTTGAAATGCCCTCTTTCACGTGATATTATAATCATTTCGATAATAAAATTCATTAAGATACTACGGAAAAAAATGTGATGAGATGCCTGAATTTGATATAAAATTCTGATTTCCGTTACCATATCTCTATCATTAAGGGCATATTTTAAAAGCTGAAAATGCCCTCTTTTAGGTGATTTCCTAATCTAGTTTCATTTCAAATGTTACAGACGAAAAAATGTAACGTGAGAAAAAGTTCGTTGTTTGTTCACCCTTAGAGTCTCCAAAAATTCAACCTCAATAAAACACCACTTCCAGTGATCAGATTTTATTCATCAGGGGTAGCTTTTCAAACCTTGAAATGCCCTCTTTCACGTGGTACTAGAACAATTCCGAGAACTTACCCCGTTCAGGTTCCAAAAGCGAAAAAATCTGCAATAAACTTTCCCGACATTTTCCGATCGAGCTTTCGTCCTCCGTCGCAAAGTCGAGAGTGTCTCGATCCCTTTGACGGTTAACGCCGGACAGACGGTTCCGTTATCGCTCTTTCGGGTTGTAAGCGAGGTCCTAATCCGTGCCCATAAACCAGTCTCGCGGTCGCCTCTCCTTATCCTTCGCACTGGGAAGACCGAAGCACAGGCCGCTCTCTCTTCCGCTCGCCGGTTCGGCGATAAGTCGCGCTCTTTCCGGGCGGTTTCGTGTTTTCGTCTCGGACGGCGACGGCTTTTCGGGGGACTTTGGGTTATAAACGCCGGCGCCTCGGCCTGTCGCCACCGGCCGAACACGAGGACTCTGCGACGACGGCGACGGCGACCGGTATCTGGACGATTTCGAGACTCCGACACGTCGGGGACTTTTTTTTCGTATAGTATACGTGTCGGGGACCGCCCTAATAAATCAGTTTGGCGCTACGAGTCCCTCCTGGGGCGGAAATATGCGGCCCGGGTCGAATAAGGGTTACGCTCTTTCTATATGGTGATTGATGGTTTTGAACTTTGTTGTCTTATTATTGGCAAATTACTATACGATTTGAAATTGGGATATGCTGGCAGAATTTGGGTATATGACTGTATTTTTTGACTGTATTACTTAATAATAATTAATTCAATTCAAAGTGTTTATGAGGTTTTATTACTTTATGGATGTCGTAAATTTTCTAATAAGAGGTTTTTGCGTTTTTTTTATTGGTATTTGTATCAGAAATCTATGAAATATGAGTGTGTCATTGATTGTGTTGGAATAGCTGTACAAATGAAAGAATTGTATGAAATTTTGAACATTTCCAATAATAAAGACATCACATTTAAGAAACATTTAAAAAGATTGAAGAAGAGTATTTACAGTAACATTTCCTATGATTCTATGGATAGAAACTCTTATGAGAACCTTTTTGGAGTTTTGAAAAAATTGCCAAAAATTCAATGAAATAGAGCAGGTTTTCAATTTCATTGTCAAATTATGCTGATGGAACTTGATAAATGTTCTAATAAAATTTTTTTTGTTTGTTTTTATTTGTGTCCAAAATTTTTGAAATATTGAGTTTCTTCATTGTCTTGATGGAATTGCTGTACGAATCAAGGATTTCTGTAAAATTTTTCGAAAATTTGAAAAACTGGCACATTATTAGCAAACCACTTTATTACTGGTTATTAGCACAACAAATTCAACCAAATTTCATCGAATGTTTTGAAGAGTATTGAAATTGATTATTTTGTGTAGGATTCCAAAAAAAGTTGTAGGAGTCTAATTTGGAAATTACAAAAATTTATTAATTTTTTTAAACAGAGTAAGTAATTGTAAAATCCTCACTCAACGTCCAGTGTTACTACATTTAATTTTGAAGAAAATCTCGTAATATTAATTTTATCAAAAAGAAAATCTGATTGCAGGTTCTTTTGACTAGCTTTTTAAAAACACAGTAAAACAAAGCCCAGTTTACAATGTAAAAGACACTGAATGTGCCAAAATCCAGTTCCTCAGTACGAAAGTGAACGAATGCGTAGATGAAATGAATGACGCATTATTTTTTCAACATTTTTCATCAACACTCTGTATGCCGCATAGTGTCGGCTCTTATTATCTTTCGCAGTTGGTAGTAAAATGTTTGCACATTAAAGTTTTCCTCAAAAAGAGAACAAAATCGGAATTCCTCTTTCTTTGAAGTTATAAAATTATCACTCACTTATAAGTAGACATAGACCTCGGCATAGTCTGGTGGACGTGTAAGACTAGAACCATAATTTATGCACTCGTTTACATATAATTCATTTTACGCCACCAGTAAAGTAAGGCAAGAAATATTCATTAGATTATTATTATACGATACGATCATACTGGTCTTTTTTTAACTAGAAATAAAGAAAAACCGTGAAGATCTTATTATTTTATTTTTTTACAACAGTATGAGTATGCATACCAATTCTATCAGTCTTTTTAAGTGGGCAGCCCCATAACAATAAAATCGTTACTCAAAATGTAAAAAATTAATTACTTTCGATTAATCTCATATAATAAAAGTCGGATGCACCTAGGATTTTATGATTTTTCGCCAGTATTAAGTAGTGTCGGTTTTAATGGCCCTCGAAAACTTTATGATTTCTTTGAGGCCGCTCGTAATTAAAACGGCACTGCGATTATTCGGGTATAAGAGAAGAAACGGCGCATTGTATCATTTTATCATAACGGATCGCGAATTTTTATCGACGGACACGATCGTTTCGTTATCTCCGATTCGAGTTAATTATGCGGGTGAATAATGGATGGACGGATCGAAATTCCCGGTGTGGCCGAAAAATGCAATAAAAGTGACTATCAAAGACGCGCCGCCGACGCATCAAGAGAAATGACCGCCGATCGACGGAATCTTGTGTGACACTCGCCGCGGAATTTCGGTGAAAAAGACGTTCCGTGAAATTTTCGGACACAGAAAGCGCCGAAACTGACAGATCGAACGTCAAATTTGACAGAGCGAGGAAAATTTTCAGGTTACATCATCTGAAAAGCAGAAATTTCCCTATTTTTCCAAGAAAATTGTTCTTCATTGTAAACTACTTTGATTACCTAGAATTTTGACAGATGACATCGTTTTGACGTTTTTTTCGTTTTGGGAGAAAACTTTCTTCACGTAACCTCACGTCACTCAAAAATGACAGTAGAAGTCGAAAGCCCAACTCACAGCATGTGAAATTTTGGGGTAAAAAGCCGGTGTTACACAGCAAAAGTCCCTAGAACTTGAAAATCTGGCTCCTGATTGTAAAGTTGTGTCGATTTTATTCACTTGCTGATAAAACGGCCGCGAGATTCCTTTCGCTCGATGGTTTTCATAAAGTAGCTGTAATAAGTCGGGATCGACGGAGGCGCGCGGTGAAAGAATCGAGGCGATTTGCATAATTTTCTGGTTTTCAAATCGAAAATCTCATAACCACAAATCGGACCGAAGCACCTCGAATAACGTGGTCGAATTAAAATGCAGTCCGTTTTGTGCGTGTGCTACTTTGCGGGATTAAGGATGACGTTTATTCGAAACCGTCGTATTTACTGCATAATTCATTAATTTTTTCCGCCGGATTATTCATCTCGAAAAAGTCGAACATTTCCAGAGACACCTCGTAATACCCGACGACGTCTTTGGGATGTCTATTTATTTTCGAAAGGTGCGTTCCGATTTTATCTCGAGATAAATTCGCACCGATTCCATGTTTCCGAATTCCTTATTTACTCAAACTCGAAATTATTTTACCTATCCTGTCCCACTGACCCATTTCGTGACGTATCGCAAACTTGAAAACGCCAAAATCCCCAGACGTTTGACAGGTCGATGACAGATTAACCGATTCCGTTTCGGATCTTCGAAAGTGAGGTTATAATCGCCTCCTATTATTATTTAGCATCGGATCTCGGTATTTATGGTAATTAATCGAAAAAGATTAATCGAATTTACTCCTTTCTCTTAATTAAATCCACAAACTATTACCCAGAACGAGTCGTATGTGTAGGCCGGTAATTTATCCTCATTAAAATTACTATACCGATAACATCTCAATGTCTTAACCTAGTAATGGCGATATTTCGAAGATTTGTCACGATTAGACCGAGAATCCAAGGTTATAGGTTTTTATTCGTAGTCGAGGATTTCGATAATTTAAAAGTGCTTTTAATTGGGCTCGATATTCACCCGTTTGAAGTTAATTCGGGGGATTACCCATTATGATGTCCGAAAGAATGTAAATTTATTTAAAACAGAGTCGGACTTTGGGGCCTGGAAAGTCGTCCTAATGTTTGGGGATTATCGAAATTTTAAGGGGCCGTAATCCGGCCACCGACATTCTTTCCTTTTTCCCCGATGCGTCCGGCGCCTCACTTATCTCGAAAAAGTCTGGACCTCGTTCGATCCTCCTCTCTCTTTATACGCCATGTGCCCATAATACGACTTAAACTTTTAACAGCCGCCCTATCTGTCTTATTATATGGGAGGTATAAAGGTATAAACGGGGACTGATATCTGGTAATACAATATAAATGACTAAATGAGTCGAACGACGCAGACATTGAAATGGTGGCGCTAAAAGAATAATTAGGGGACCACCTCGGGCTACTTAGTCAAATTAGAATTGGGCGCCCGTAATAAAACCAAGTCTATCCAAAATTTTATAAGGCGAGAATTTTTTTAAACGGTAAAATCGAGAAATTTTGGAGAATATGCATAGAGATTTTTTGGAATTAATTAATCAGATTGGCTTGCGATTTTTTTTGTAATTATTTATTCGAGTTGTATTTTTGATGGAGTATCAGTGTGTTTGAAATTTCGTGCGATTTTGCGCATCGATGGCCGTTCACTTTTCCGTATACTTTTAATTTTTAATGCATTTCTCCTCTCGGCTTTTGAATATTGATGACGGCTCATCGAAAGAAAATAAATTTCGTGTCCGAATTTATGATTCTCGCATCGATTCGATATAACGGAGCAATTTGTAAGCAAATCGTTTGAGAAATGCGGTTTTTATAATTTCACGGATCGGTGTCGCGTTAAGTCTCTGAAATTAATTAATTTTCACGCCAGTAAACGAAATGAACATGTCTAATAATACCCACGAATCGCATTTTTTATATTTATTAGATATATGCGGGACACGAAAACTGAATACTTTCGATACTTCAAATCGCGATCTTCATCCGATTAGCCGCCAAAGATGACACACATTTTTTCCAAAATAAATAAAAAAATCTCGATATAATTATACAGGGCGATTCTTATTCACAAACTGATTTTCCAAAAGACCCGATTACACACACGAGAATACAGGCAGATTAGCTTTGTAATGAGTAACTAACTCGGAATTTAGAGTTGTTAGGTTTTGATAATCTTTGGGTTTTGTCATGGTTTTGTAACTAAATAAATCTAAATAAAATGAATAGTTGGCTGTTGGCAAAAATATAAAACTTCAGAAAATTTTAGATTTTGACATGGATTGTCATTTAAATCCTAGCCAAAACGAACTAATTTCTAATAATTTTCAAATATCCTCAATAAAACAAGGTGGAACAACACAACGAAAGAAAAGGCACATCACTGCATTACAGGGGAGTAGAAAATAATGAAAAAATTAGATTACACTGATTACAGGCACTTGTGACATAGTTTTTCCCTCGATTTTTCCGGATAATCTTGAAAAACAGTTCAGAAGAAATGTTTTAACGGAATTTGAACTTGAAGCAAACAGAAAAATATAGAAATGAAGTTATTTCATTGAACAGAGGACTGAATACGTTTGAATAGGTGGAAATTCAAAGTTATTCAAAAATGACAGAAAAATAACTAACCCAACTTTTAAAAGCCCAACTCACAGCAAACTTCAGGGTAAAAAGTCAGTGTTACAGAGCAAAAGTTACTAAAACTTCAAAATCTAGTTACTCACTACAAAGTTACGACTAATATATTCACAGAATTTATACCTAATGAACAATGTTGTCAACAAAGATATGCCAAAGATAGTCCAAATAAGTATTGATGTCATATAATCAATCAGATACATTCTGGAAAGTTTGCAATGTTTGCATCAGCTAATTTTGGAAAATGATTTCTTTCAAATTTCTATTTTTCAAATGAATTTGACAGTTCAAGTCCACAATTTGTCATAATACTGTGAAATCCAACATATATCAAGTTGCTTTTCTAGCAAAAACTCTTCTTGTCATGATTGTTGAGATCAATATAACAAAACTAAATAAAAATTTGTGTCTTGAAATTTCCTTATACAAAAATTAATAAAAACAAACATGGTCAAAACTGAGGAAAATATGAACATGTTCAAAAGATTTTTGTCAAGATTTTCTCCCAATAGTAGAATTATCGTTGACTTATGAAAAAAAGTCATGTTTTGATGTTTCACATATGGCATTTTTAGTAACAAAATTCGTATTTCTATTCTGTGAATATACTTATGTAAAACGCCTCTTAGAACGAAATTTTCTAACCTTCTCTGTTATCGAGTTTCGAGCACGATAAGCGACGGATAAATCACAGACACACAGACTGACGTTTTTTTCAAGATCCTAGTCAAATTTTTATATTTTTTCATCAAATTTCCAGAATTTCGTTTGAGTCATACATTAGATCACTCCTAATCTCCCGGATACCCAACAACGTCGTAATGGGTGGCCGAAATGTTTTACACCTTTACATTTCCGCTAATCATACCCAAATTTGAGACTCGAAATTGCGTTTTAGGTATACACAGGAGATAATTAGAACAGAAATAAACTTAATTGCTGTCGACGATAATTAATTAGCGAAATTCGCAAATTCCTCTGAATTTTTTGTTCTTCAAATTTTTTTTTTTTTTTTGGCTTACTATTTGTCGGATCCCTGGAGCAGGAATCGTTGATGGGGTGCGGGTTCATGACGAGACTGGGCTGCACCAAACCCCGATGGTGCATTGGCAACTGGTGCATGGCCAGTCCTCCCTGCTCTGACATCACCATACGAACGAGCGCGCCGGTAGAACCGCTCCGCCGAAGACACAAAACCACCCCGCGAACGCACGTCGCACGCCACTGGACTCGCGTCGGGCGCCACTGGAGAAATCGCGGAGAAACGCGAGAACGTGTCGAGCCGGTCCGAACGCGTCCGCCACCCGCCACCGATCCGCTGCGACTGAGCGCGACGCGCACCGGCGCGGCCGCGGTCGGGCGTGTTCGGCCGCCCGCCGACTCCCCCCCACCCGCGCCGCTCGCGGGTACGAGCGCGCTCGTCGCGTCTCGCTCGCACCCGGCGGATTTCGGGGCGCGCCCCGCCCACCGCGCCGCCGCTGGTTGGTCCGCGCGCGGTCCCGGATCACAAAATGGTCGGCGGGTGATCAATAACGCGGCTCCGGGACGAAGCTACAGGAGCGGAGGGAGAAGATGTGGCGAAAATTCGCCATCGGCCCCGTCGGTGACGTCTTTTGTTTTGTTGGCGTGTCGTTGTGTCGGCGGCATGTAAATTCGTTTTTTTTTTTTTTTTGGGTTTGGTCGCCATGGCGATTTCGCTGGACGTTTTGTTGTTTGTTGATCTCCTTAGGTGACTTTGATGGTTTGGTCGTTTTGGTGGTGGGGTCGTTTGTGGTGACGCTTTTTTTGGGTGAAGGTTATACAGGGTGTCACGAAGTTTTGGTTGCGAAATTTTGGGGGTGGTGGATTTTTGGATATATTCATCGATGTTTGTTTGTTGACAATGTAGAGGTTGTTTTTTCTTCAGAGAGATTTGGGAGATTAGATATGGACCTTACTTACAACAAAACTACTAGAAAGATTTTTTGAATTTGCAACATTCGTTCTTTTGAAAACTAAATATGAAATTTACTAAAAATCTATATTGTATCCTTGAAAATTATCAAACAGCAGTCACATATTTATTTGTATAAGTTTAACCGAGAGTTTAATCACATACATATTATTAGAATTCATGAAAAAGAGCTAATACATTCAAAAACAGTACATTTGGAAAAATCTCAAAAAATTGTGACCGAATTGTTATGTTCAATTTGTTGGGAAAAACTTTTTGAAAATCACCAGAAAGCAATGATATATTTTCAAAAATCATCGAAATCTACTGGGAATCTTTAAAAATAGTAAAGAAAAAATCAACAGAAAAATAGTCTATGAAAACTTGTATTGAAGTTGAAATTTTCAAAAATTGTTCTGTAAGGATTACTGAAGAAAAAAGTATTGAAATTACTCGAAATTTGTTCAGAAATCATTGAAATGTATTGAAAAGCAATGATATTTATCAGAATTTACCAAAAGGGACATTTAAAAATCACATTTGGGAAAAATCTACGAAAATTGTGTCAGAGTCAGAATTACTGGTAAGATCCTAAGTATTGAAATTTCTGGATCTGGTGGATTTGACTTATTAAAATATTAAATTCTTTAATAATCTCATTCTACTTTGAAATTATGGATCACTTCTCTGAACTTGTTGAAATTTACTACAAATTCATAGGAACATTTTCACAATGAACAGAAAGCAACGAGATAATGTCAAAAAACAACCAAAAACTACTGAACTTCATACAAAGCACTCGAAAGTAAAAAAATCTAACCGTCTACGAAAATTGTATCAAAAGATGAAAAAGTGTGGACTTGACAAAAAAAAACAGATATTTGAAAAAATCGACAAAACGGCGTGTTTCGATAAAAACTAATAAAAACCAAAAAATTGGAGCTTTCTCAATATTGAGGTCTACGACACCACAAATTTCGCAAACACGATTTCATGACACCCTGTATAAAAACGTGAGTCTGCTCTTAAAATCTGAAATCACGCTCTCGAGATTTATCGCGATCGATTTCTTACGATTTTTCCAAATCGTTTTTAAATCGCGAGTTCAAGGAGCTCTCCACTTTGCTTCTCTAGCTTACAAAAACCCAAAAAGATAAGACGTGGAAAAGTGTCACTTTATTGAATCATAATCACAATTATTAGATATTACAGTAGATATCGGATATAACGACGGCCTCGGGACCGACCAAAACCCGTCGTTATAGCCGATTGTCGTTATATGCGATTTTACTATTTTATGTGACCGAAAGATACCCTGTAAAACGTACTCATGGAACCTGTATAAAACACAGCATCTGACGAGTGATAGCCCAAGAATGTAGCTATTCAGGGATGCCAAGTTTTTTGGAATTACTCTTTCCGTTCAGGAGTTACGCGACTTTGAATTTCACTAAAAATTTAGGTGGGCCGATTTTTTTGCACGCAAGTGTATTTTCATTTTGTCCTCGATAGTAAAAGATTTACGTTTTTTCTTCTCGGCCATTATTCTTTTCGCAAACACTCAAATGAACCCCTAAATTTTCACACTGGTAGTTTCAAAATGCGCCAGAGATTATTCGTCTGTGATTCCCAGACTGGGATTCCCCCCGAAAAACGGCGAAACTGCGCATGCCCGTCGTTATAACCGATATAAAGCAGCTCGAAGTCGTCGTTATAAGCGATATGTCGTTATAAGCGATGTCGTAATAAGCGATAATTTTCTCTTAACATTTATATGGAAGTCAAACGGGACCTTGGATGTTGGTCGTTATAACCGATATGTCGTTATATCCGATGTCGTTACATTTGATATCTACTGTATAACAAAGTTGTGTGCTATTCCATACTTAACCTCGACTAACTTATTACGAGTAATGTAATAATGTCCAATTAATTGATCGGGGCGATTGTGGAACGAAATTGGGGTTAATTTTATCGATCTTGCCACCCTCCCCTTTGTCATAAATGTACCGAGTTCTCATTACTTAAATTAACGAACTTTTACACACATATGCGATAAAATTTCTTATACCTACTAAGTACTTATTATTAATAGATTAAGTAATTAGATAGGTGTGTACACTGTCTCAATGAAAAATTGGGTCAATTTCGATGCATTTTTACTTTTTAGTTGTGATTTTGATCGATTTTCCTTATTGGCAGTCTAGTCTCCACATTATTTCTGTGACGAAATTTGCTCGCCATATGACAGTCAAGTGGCGGAAGATGAAAAGGAGCGAAGAACGGGGTCGGCTCTCTCGCACTCGCGTTTTTCCCGTTATCTTATCTCGAGACGTTCCTCTCGTGTTGCGTACTCGACTTTGTGTTTGTAATTTCTCCGCACACATGCGAGAGGCGCGTCGGTAATCTCGAAGAAATCGTGTCGGCCCGATCGGCGCGGTACACGTTTCCCATTATGAAAGTCCCGATGTGTGTTTGATGTTTGAAGGGAAAAAGATGAAAAAAATAACGCCGACACATGTTACAGATATGTATAGTCGCGTACCCACTCGAAAAGGTGCAGATAATGGACGGAAAATAAAAAACCACAGACTTGTGTGTAACTGGGATCGTGTTTGCTCACTCGCATCGGGAATTTATCGTGATTGATTATTATTTTTCGCACAGTTTTTGCGTCATTCGACAACTTTGACATTTACATAATTATTTACGCTTGCAATTATGCAGCGAATTTCGGCTTTGTCAAGTTTTGCAGTGGTTTTGTTACTGAATCGGTCGAAAAAGAATAAATACTTAGTTGGCTGCTGTCACAAAATATTACTTAAACGTCAAAAAAATTCGGAGTTTGACATTAACTGTCATTAAATTTTTGCCAAAATGGAGTAATTTCTTGTTATTTGATGTATTATTCAACGTTTGTTCAAAATTGGAGAAGAAACGCCTAACCTAATTTTAAAAGCCCGACTCACATAATGCCAAATTTGCAGTAGAAATCCGGTGTTACAAAGAAAAAGTCACTAAAACGTCATAGTCTAGTTCGTTTACAAATGTAAATAGGGAGCGTGCAGGCATAACCTCAAAGTCTAAAACAATTGAAGTTTGGGGGTTGAATAACAGTTGCTAACTAAAACCAGCAACATTGAAAAGTCAAAAATATTTGTCAGTTTTTCAGCAGAAATTTAAATTCAACAGTTTTTCGGATATTTTTATGAATCACACGCAAGTTTCAGCTGCTTCCCGTTTTCTTATATATTTTTTAAGGTAAGCGTATAAAATTGTAGCTAAAACGATATGAAATGACAGTTATAATATCACACATTATACAAATTTCTTGAAGTTCAGTTGTATCCCCGATTTTTGCACCTTTGGCTTGTTTTCTGCTTTTATCTTCAAAATGCCCGACTAGTGCCTGTTTTTGGATAGTTTTTAGAGGAAATTAGCAAAAAAATTGGAGAGAAAAATCTCTCATATTAAACCACCAGAAATGAGGTTAAGTAACTGCCAAATAAAAATGCCACACAGCTATCCAGCGTTGCCAATTACATAGCAACTATCTTGGAAACGCTTGTTTAACCCCCAGACTTCAATTGTTTTAGACTTTTAGGTTATGCGTGCACCCTCCCCATAGACTTTGAGTAATAGTGTGAAAATTAAATAAAGAACTTCAAAAAATTAAAATTCAACGTTCATCCAAAATCGACAAAAATCCAGCTACTTTAATCTAATTTCAAAAGCCCGGTTTACACATGGTTAAAGAAAAGTCAACAAATGTCAAAAACCAAAGAAACTGAAGACAAATTATTCTGAATCGAGCCATGTATTCTGTCAAAAAACTTTGTTTTCCTGTATAATAGGACTGTGGATGCAATTTCGAGTCTTTTGGGCATTCTGGTTGCCTAATGCGGCGTTGATAATCCCCGTCGGCCCACTTTACATCGGGTTACGGTCATAGAGGTATAAAAAAGGTGCGATCTACAAAACACACAAACGGCTTCCGTATGATATTCCCGTGTACCTTTAAGGTAAACTTCACGCCTGCCGGACCGCATTGTCAGTGTCGAGGATTAAATCGTCCGCTTCTTTTTTCCGTTCGGCCGTATACGTATTCACGAAGCGGACTGAATAAGAGCAACTTTTAATACGATAATCATACGGACGCGCGGCTAGGGAAACGTGAAGCGCGATCGACCGCGAACATCGAAATGACATTTTTCGGGCGACCTTGTTCGGCGGCTGCCGAAACTGTTCCACGGGCTTAATAAGCACGAAGAAGGTTTCAGAAGTCATGTAAAATCGACGCAAATTTACAGTGAGGAACTGGATTTTGAGGTTTTAGTGACTTTTGCTGTGTAACAGCGGTTTTTCACCCCGGATTTTGCTGCATGTGAGTTTGGCTTTCCAAAGTTAGGTTTCTTCTGTCAATTTCAAGTTTAGTTAAGTGATATAGTTCCTGTCAAAATCCAAACTTTTCTGACGTTGAATATTTGTGACATCAGCCAACTATTTATTAAATTTTGATCGATTCAGTGACAAAACCTAACAACACCAAAATTCCAGTTAGTTCCTCTTTACAAAGCACAATAAGTCGTACCGCGGATTGGTACTATCCGGTGGTGTTTGTTGGGCAGATCTTGATGGTGATTAGAATGACATTTCGATCGAGTGGTGGCGATAATGGCGGCGCGTTTTTTCTTCTGCCGGTGAGTGATCGGGTGCTGATGCACGTTACAACGGTAGGTAGGTAGGTCTTTTGCGTTTAATAAAAGGCGGCATTCCTGCCGCCAAATGTAAGGGGCGTTGCTCGCCTTAAAAGGCACGGTGACTTGCCGATTTCAATCCCACATAATATTATACGGTTTAGTTAATGTATTCACCGCAAGCGTCGGGCTCGATGTTTTCTTCGGCTCTCTATGACTTTTTGTGTACATGCATGGAAAAAGGTTCTTTTGTCTTGAATTTTGCACGATTTGTGGACTGGATCCGCGGTTCCGGCCTCATTTCGAAAATTAGTAATTTTTTTGGTGGGCAATTCAAGTTGGCGACCCTGAATTCACCAAAATCATAAGTGACATAATAGATGACATGTAGACTCTGGTCCATATTCATACCTCATTTTAGAGGCGCGTTTAGCTAAAATCGCTTTAGAATGTGACATACGTCTTGGGAAACGTCCACGAACTGTCACATCACATCCTAAGGCGCTTTTAGCTAAAGGCACCACTAAACTAGGGGTATACATATGGGCCTTTACTTTTGGGTCATTTAGAAGAAAAATCAGAATGTATTAACCTCGTATTTCTCACTTTCTTACCTTTGAACCATTTAAAAGTGAGGTTAAAATTCGTAGTTTCAATTGAACTGTCAAATGAAACATTCTAGGGACTTCTAGTTCTTCATATTCTATATATTTTTCAGAAAGATAAAGTGGGCATAGTAGGAAATTTCCATTTCATTGAAATCAAAGAGTTTTTACTTCATGTATTTTGAAAACTGGGAAAACTTGTTCTTGTCAAATATAAAATCCCCGAAACTTGAGTCTTTTATGTAATTTTTGAAGAAAATCAGAATGTAACTGGGGTCATATTTATCGCTTTCTCACCTTAAAATCATTTAAATCATTTAAATCATTTAAAAGTGAGGTTAAAATTTGTAGTTTCAGTTTCAATTGAACTGTCAAATGAGACATTCTTGGGACTTTAGTTCTTCATATGCTATATATTTTTCAGAAAAATGAAGTAGGCATAGAAGGCAATTTCCATTTCATTGAAATCTAAGAGTTTTTTACTTTTTACTTTTTTAATTTTGAAAACTGAAAAAATTTGTTCTTGTTGAATATAAAATCTCCCAAAACTTAGCTCTTTTATGTAATTTTCATAGAAAATCAGAATGTATTGATCTTGTATTTCTCACTTTCTCACCTTTGAACCATTTAAAAGTGAGGTTAAAATTTGAAGTTGCAATTGAACTGTCAAATGAGACATTCTAGAGACTTCAGTTCTTACCATATACCATATGTTTTATATTTTTAGAAAATTTCCATTTCATTGAAATCTAAGAATCCATACTTCTTGTATTTTGAAATCTGTGAACATTTTTTGTTGATAAATCTATTTTCCCCAGAAATTTGGTTCTTTTATGTAATTCTTGAAGAAAATCAGAATGTATTGATGGGCTCGCATTTTCTCGCTTTTTCACCTTAGAACTTGGTTTACCTCTAGAATCATTCAAAAGTAAGGTTAAAATTTGTAGTTTCAAGTGAACTGTCAAACGAGACATTCTAGGGACTTTCAGTTTTTGCCAACTATTATTTACGTCACAGATGTTACCAGGGAGTGGGTGGAAAATCCCCAATTCCCCAAAATCTGTCACTTTCTGATCATCCGCCGCTATCTCTGTATCGATCGCGGCGAAAAGCACGCATCTGATAAAAAAAGGCGAACAAAAAGTAAAAAGTACAAAATAAATAAAACGTCCCCGGTAAATAAATACGAGACCGAGAGATTCACCTACTTATTTATTTAGGGCGACTCACATATTGTGATTTTCCACCACACATATCGCCTATCGCGACATTATCATTTTATTTGCCAAACACTTTACCGCAACCGTAAGGTGCACGAAAAAAATCACGAATTTCAAATTTCAAGGGCCCGAGTGTCAAGCCACGTCCCTATCTCGATCTCGGATCTCGAATCTCCATAATAGAGCGATTTTCGGTGGCCGAAAGGCTTTCAGGAATCGCAAGGTGGATGATGACGGCGCATCCCGGATTTCGATCTGTCAAAGATCATAATCCGGATCCTCGTGATTGGCGGTTTCGCCAAAGACAATGCGCCCCCGTCTCTCTCCGTGTATTCTCGAGGTCTCAGGTGCGCCGCCCGGGCAATTTGTGAAATGGGGGCCATTGTTCCGACTCGAAACCTTTTAGAGTTTTTTCGTCCGCCCGGTTCTTACGGGAGGCGAGATTAGCATCGTCGTGTGTCATTCGGAGAGGAGTCAGTAGCGCCCCCTCGTTTGACGTACGCGGGCCGCTCGACCAATGGGCGGCCGTCTTTTCGGTGTGTATACCTGAGAGCAACTCGGGTCGGTGTGAACCGGGTCATTAAGGCGCTGCGTGCGTGTGCTGGCACCTTCAGCGCGATGCTTTTAGCGGCGGCCAATCACGAGGCGAGTTCGGTGTGCGACAGGGTGCACACTATCGGCGGTATCTGCCGGTAATTACGTGTAATTTGCCGGTAATTGCGACGGAACACCGCCTTAATTACGTTTTGTTGTATAGGAAGTTTTTTTTATCTTGCTCGATCGACTCGGTGTGCTTGTTCACAAGTCGGCGATTTTGATGATTTTCATTTCAGGTATTGCGCCTCATTTTTGTGATCGGGAACTAGATCTTGGGGTTTTTGGTTACTTTTGGTTTTTGAAACTGGGTTGTCGTTTTTGGAAGGTCAGGTTAGATTTCATATTCTGTCGGATTTTTGATCTGATACTGTCTCTGTTCAGAAATTGGAGTTTTTTTGTAGACTTTTTGCCCAAAATTTCAAGTCACTTTGTGAATCGGCAACCAGGTCTAAGGATTTTAGTGATTTTTGGATTGCAAAGTCACGAATTTTATGTTGTCATTACTTGAAAGGTCAGATCACTCTTTCTGTCAGTTTAATGCACGTTCAATCATGTTTTTTTTCAACTATTGACTCACATTTTCTCTGTTTTCTAAATGAAGATGATTTTGAGTTTTTTTCTGAATTCAAACGAATTCACTGTCATTTTGCAAGTCACTTTGTAAATAGGGAACTAGATCTAGGAATTTTAGTCATTTTTGGTTTGTAAAGTCAAAATAATGCGAAAAACTGGAAAATTTCTCCTAATTTCAGAATACACTTAATTTTTTCGCTTTATTTCACATGATTTTTTTTATGGAACCAATAGCACAAACAAGCGAGATATTCCAGCCATATTTTTGAAACCTTATTGTTATTGACTTTAGTGAATGTTGATTTCAGCTAATTCTGAAAAATAATTTTTGTAAATTATTGAAAATGATAGTTTTGTCATGTCTTCAAATAAAATTAAAAATTTGGCTAGTCCAGAATTGAAAATTGAATAAATTTCCTCGTCCAAAAGTCCAAATACTTAGAATATTGTACATTAAAGTTTTTCAAAAAGAAAATGATTGAATCTGAAATCCCCAGAAACTTGGTTCTTTTATGTAATTCTTGAAAAAAAAATCAGAATGTGTTGGACTCGTATTTTCTCGCTTTCTCACCTTAAAACTTGAATAATTTAAAAGTGAGGTTAAAATTTGTAGTTTCAAGTGAACTGTCAAACGAGACATTCTAGAGACATTTAGTTTTTGCAAATTATTGAAAATGTTAGTTTTGTCTCTTACTCAAAATGAAATAAAAAATTTGGCTAGTCCATCAGAATTGAAGGTTGAATAAAATTCCTCGCCCAAAAGTCAAAATACTCGGTACAATAGTATTGTACATTGAAATTTTTCAAAAAAAAATTATATCCACATTGACCAAAGCCAAGATTTCCAGAATAGGGCCAATGGTGATGATTTTTTCGTGTAAACACCCGGTATAACCCCCGAGTACCCAAAACGGCCATTTGGCCGCTTCCAGATTGTAATTCCAAATTTGTAGACGATTTTTAGGGCCCCACTCTAAAAGGACCGACTAATTCCATTATAACCGGACTCTCCTAATGAAATTTCGTTAGTTTCGCCCCGTAATGGCCTAAATGGGTCACTAAAAGCCCATTCAAAGCCCACATAACGTATAACCTTTTACACACACAAGTACACTATAAGCAAGTCCAGCGAAAAAAAAAGCAAAATAAATCCTCTGATAAATATCATAAACATCACACCCGCGTCCAGAAAGCTTTCCCCATTATTCTGTGCAGAAAATTTCTTCTACTCGAAAAAGAGCATATAGAGGGCACATATGGGGACCGGGGGTGGGAAAGCGCACCCCGATGGGATAATTTGATTATAATAAACGAGTGGGTGATGGCGTACATCCCGAGGACGCGATTACGGGACCGAAACGGATAATGACGGCGAAATAAGAAGGAAAGAGAGGAAGGGCGAGGGGTAGAGGGCCGATATACGAGTCATCCGATCCGAAGGGCTCGCCGAGGGGCACTTTGCGACACAAAACAAAACACGGACGAAATAAACCAAAATAAACCGAAATAATGATAATCCGAAATGTCGGCGCGATTTTTCGTCGAAAACATTTTCGCCTTTCGCGACAAGTGGAAGGGTAAATAAAAAGCCACTGATTAAAATAAAACAAATAATCCACAGACATCATCATCGCGTATACACACACGCACGAGCTGTGTAAATAATCCGCGTTCTCTCTCTCTTTGCCCCCCACGAACCGATCGAAATTGAATAAACAGCCGGTAATTAATTCGAACGTAAACATCGAAGACGGGGACTGATGATAATCGAGCGTCCGTATATGACGTATAAAGCAAGATGGCGCCTTTTGACGTAAGAAACGTCAAGTGGCGTTTGTGAGGTTATGTGGACGAAATCGAGCGATATGATGAAACATTATCGACACGTTCGGGATTAGCGCCCTCTTTTTTCTGATTAAGTTTATCCGAACGTCCCCCTACAGTATAGAGAATGGGAAACATGTGGCAGATTCTTCCGCGTCGTTGGCCCTTTTATGCGGCTTTATTTTCGGATTAAGGGATCGGCATTGAGCCCCGTTTTACTTACTGTAATTGCGCGAAACGATAAAAGTTACATAAATAAAATCAGCCGAAAAGGATAATTCCGCTCGATGTATTCAATAATAATTGAAGACGAAAAATAACTCGTGTGAATATTTGATGGAGCTCTTAAGCTCAGGTGTAATCGTCCAGTCTTTAATGGCTTTTTCACCAACTAAAATAATAAAGTTTTAGCGTTGAATTATTAAAACTATGACTTTTGGACCCTAGTGCGATAATGCTACCTCAGAATAATAATGATGATGATGATGACGATAATGCCAGATGTGCCCGCATTTTACAACAGTCTGCACGGTGACTTTTCGCCCTGCCAGCAGATACATACGCCACTTATTAGGTCCGTCAATTATTTCGTTAATAAGGGAATTTCTGCATGATTTGGCATCATCGCATCGGTGCATTTTCTGCATCATTGGCGTTCGTATTTTTTCTGGGCCATATGTGCGAGCAAAACAAAATATGCCGTTCCGCAGCTCAGTTTTGGGACTTTTTTTGTTAGATTGATGCGAAAATGTCGAAAATCTCGAAAGAAAAGACTTCTAATGATGAAATCTAGAAATTAGATTAATTTTCTAAACAGAAAAGATCCATTCAAGATAGAATCCTGAAAATGTCAATATACAGTATGTCCCCGGGTGGTGTTATCTGGGGACATACTGTCGGGAAAACTTTTTAATTTTTGATTTCTCAGAAAAATATATTTATTGGCGAAATGGTCTGCTTATTGTGAATCCCCCAAAAAGCATTTAGTTTTCAAAAACAGTGAGTTTTTGTGTATATTTTTGCTAAAAATTTGCAATACATATTTTCGTTGAAAAATAAAAAAGTTTTTTTTTCTTTAGAACTTCACCCAGAGACATACTGTATACAAATCGAGAAAGTCCTTGTATTTTTGGAAAAACACATTTTTTGTAAGTGCTCTTCACCCTTTTGAACCTCTTGAACAGAAGTTTTTATTACATTTTCTCGCATGTTTGTGTTTCCAAAAATTGGTAATTTTTCAAAAAAAGTATTGATGAAAAAATGTTCTGATTTCATAAAAACGAGGAGTTTCGATAAGGTCATAGTTTTTCCTTTTTAGGTTTCAAAAGTAGTGACACCCGGTATAATTTCGAGTTTAAGGTGCTTTCTGGTTGACGAACCACCTTAAATCACGAATAATTAACGGAAGCAAAATCCGACTCGTATAACGCATTCGACATTACGAATTGACACACAAAGGATTTTAGGTTGTCGCCAATTTAGCACACAAAGAGAGAAACAGACACAGAGGGTGCAAGGTTTCGGGGTTTCGTTTGAATTAATTAAGTGGATAGTTCGTGACGACTGTCAACTCTCGTCTCGGGTTTCGAATTTCGGGTCTCCTCTCACTTTCATCGCCACATATTCAAACCCAAAAACCCGGTACGGGGCGCATAATTGAAGGCAAATTAGGCACGAATCGAAAACACCGAATCCCTCATAACTTATTAAGAGCGGAATCACATTTATCCATCTCCACGCCGACCCGCGACGTGTAATTAGGGGTGACTTAACGATTGACCACCGGAAACCGCACTAAAAAGGCGTCGCGCGTCACGTGACCGGCGCACGCCACATATCACTTAGCGTCCTTCCGCCCCCGATGGCCGCTTCCGGTCGAAAAACCCTCGATTTCCCGCAAAAAGCGAAAGGGAATAGAATCCGACCTCAGTTTGCCTCTCCTGGGACTTTGACAGGAGAACCGTCAAGTGGCGCGCCTGCGCACGGAAAGTGAGGTTATGTCGGGCCGTTTTTCGTATCTTCTGGCTTCGTGTGTGCCGCATCGCGTTATTAGTTAACATTATCGATGTAAAAGTTAAACTGGGGGGAGCGACGTGCGGTGCGATCATCGTCGATAGCGACGGTCGGTGATGAGCGTGACTTGACGGTGATTAGGGCCGCCAAAGTCACCTCCCGGCTCGGACGGCACGCAACAATAATGATAACCCCTCGACACCTACGCACGCCAAATGCCCATCTGCCGTAATCATTATTATGCGGTTTCAGTTTTGTGGATTTTGACGTTTCGGCGACTTTCGGCTTTGTAATACCACCTTTAGGGTCGCGAATTTTGACATCGTGTGAACGGATTTGTCTGTCAATTTTTAATGAGGTTGAATTTAATTTTTTTCAGAAGTAATCGGTTATTTGATCAATGAAATTAGGTCAGTGTATGTTTATACTTTTCAGAAAATTAAACACCAATGACACAAATGTTCGGTTGTAAATTTGGCCAAACGTCAACGTGCGTTTTTTTTTATTTAGTTTCTGTGATTTTCCTTTTTCTGAATACTCCAAATTACTGGAAATAAGTTCCTTTTGGCAAAATTTGCTACTTTTCGGTAGCAATAATACCTTTCTAGAAATTTTTGTACTATTTTAATTCAAGTTGTTGCACCTGATTTCTGACAGATTTTTATAAATGGCGTTTTACGTCAACGTTTATCAGGCCTGTAAATTCTTCAACTCAAAAAGAAGTGATTTTGAAAACCTGAGGTGAATTTTCAAGGACAATAACATAATTTCACTGTTTCGTTATTCATAGATAAATCCAAATATTAAAAATCGACATTTCGGTAGCAATTGATAACAGGTTTTCGGTAATTTTGGTACTATTTTGATTCAAGTTGGTGCACTTGATTTTTGACAGATTATCAAAAATGGCGTCTTACGTCAACGTCCACCAAGGATGTCAAATACCAGGTAACTTCCCAAATCAAAAAGAAGGGATTTTGAAAACCTGAGGTGAATTTTCAAGGACAATAACATAATTTCACTGTTTCATCATTTTAGATAAATCTTTCAGCATTTCGTTAGCAATAACCGGTTTTTAGTGATTTTCGTACTATTTCGATTCAAGTTGGTGCACCTGATTTTTGACAGATTATCATAAATGGCGTCTTACGTCAACGTCCACCAAGGATGTCAAATACCAGGTAACTTCCCAAATAAAAAAGAAGGGATTTTGAAAACCTGAGATGAATTTTCAAGGACAATAACATAATTTCACTGTTTCATCATTTTAGATAAATCTTTCGGCATTTCGGTAGCAATAACCGGTTTTTAGTGATCTTCGTACTTATTGTGATTTGAGTTGGTGCACCTGATTTTTGACAGATTATCATAAATGGCGTCTTACGTCAAAGTTCACCAAGGATGTCAATTACCAGGTAACTCCCCAAGTCAAAAACATGTCAATAAGAAGGGATTTTGAAAACCCGAGGCAAATTTTTAGGGACTTTTCGTCTTAAATCCCGATTAGAGCCCTATAGTGGGTGGATCGATCGTCGATTTTCGAAAAACGGGGTCCGTCCATTGTCCCCGGCGCCCATTACAATTTAAAGTGAACAATGATATTGTGTCGCAGAGCAATTTCCGATTGTTCGCGAAAATCTCCACAGCGCATAAAAGCGAAGGGCGTTCGGATTCTCATTCTCCTCGGTACAGTGTACAGCAGAACGTAGTACAATGTACCGGTCTTTCGGTACACACCATCGACGGATCGACACGGAAAGTCCTCCTCTATGGGCTTTTATTACACAACGAGAAGAAGAGAGGAGGCGAGACCGATCGAGAACAAACCGAGGGTTTTAATCACCGCTCGAGAGCTTAATGTGCATCGCTTTTCGGTCACTAGCCGGATGATGATGACGATGATGACGATGACGTCTCGCGTGGCTCTTTCGGGATTGCGTTTCTCTGGAGGGTGGCGAAATGCGCGCAACTTCTCGATGCGGTCCTCTTGTATCGTTTCTGCTCGCTCTCTATTGATTTATTGCGCCCGCTGATGAAATATTATCGTCATCGACTTGAAGGACCTCGCGCTGATTGATTAGAGTCGGGGCTTTGGAAATCGCCAGCTCCTTGGAAAAGCATGGAAAATTAAGCAAAATGTTCAATTTCTTGGGACTCTTTCAATTTTCGGTTGAACCTATTGGAAGTCACTTAGATGTCACAATGAGTAGAGTTTGAAGGAATAATTTGCAGAACTTCTTTGTCAGACGAAATATACTTGAACATTACTAAAAATTAATCCGATTTTCCAGTTGCGAGGCATTTTTTGGAGAAAACAGTGAATTTCTTAAAATTTCTTCATTTTGACCGTCGTAAAATACGAAAATCGACCAAAAAATTGTACGTCCAGGCCTAATATGGGACACACTGTATAGTGATCAATATTTTAGGTTAGTAGTCAAGTTTTGGTTGATTGACTGTAATGAGAAATTGAATTCGAGTTGGTATAGTGTCGAAAACACAAAATTTGACAGATCTAAACCGCGACTTTTTCGACGTAAACTTTGTACAGGATCGGGGCAAAACTGCATGAAATTCATAAGATTTTTCAATCAGAAACCAATAATGTATACATTGGTAAGAGCAAGGGACGGTTTTAGTTTTCTGAAATTGATGGGAAATTGAGAAACTTGCAGAAAACATTTCAATCTTCATCGCATGAAAGTGCGGACGACGTGAGGTTACGTGAAGGAAGTTTTCTTCCAAAACGAGAAACGTCAAAACTCAAAACGATGTCCTCTGGCAAAATTGTATAATTTTTGCATATTCAATGCCCGTAAAGCTATTTAAAGACAGTTTACAAAGTAGGAGAACCATTTGTTTGAAAAATAAGAGTAAATCCTTTACTTTTTCGATAATGTAACCTAATAATTGCAAAATTGGGCTATTTTCATCACGACATAAAGACTGAATCATGTTCGAATAATTACATCGATCCGATGTGGATTTGATTATCATTATAACGAGCCACCTAGAATAAATTTGATGCTAATCGCCGGTCCGCTGTTACAAATCGCGCAGATGTTATTCAAGCCGAACCAAACCGTAAAACCGTAATGAACCGGACAGGCGGAGAGAGGACTCACTAAAAGGGAAAGGTTCATCACCAGTTTATTATTTAGAGAGATAGGTGTAGGAAACTACAAAGTTGTGTAACATCTGCGCCCGAAAGTATGATTCAGGATTATCGCCCGACCTACAGGTAGGACGAGGGTAATTCCAACCCCCCCCAAAAAGAATCATGAGCTGTATATAGAGGGTGGTTTTAATTGAAATAAACGATGTTTGATTATACACGTATTATATGGTGTCCCCGGGTCGGTTCTTTATTTTTCATCTCTCGAAATATTTTTGCAGTAAAAATTTTACCAGATTTTCAAAGTACTGGCGATTTGGGTGAGTGGGGCGTTTCGGTGGCGAAAATGCGTCTTTATCTGCCCGTGGCGGAACAATGTCAACAATTTCCGGAACACACAAAGTCAATTTGCTGCGTCTGGTCGACAACAGAAAACGGGACGCATTTACAAGAACAAGAAGACCACGCATTCGTGTCTGCGTTCACCAGACCACGTGACCGCCATAAATCTTCCGGTCGATGGTGATAATTCCGGGCGACGATATTTTCGGTTTGCCGCATTTTCGGCATTTTCGCGTCTCTTTTTCCCGAGGATCGTCGTTCGTTCGTCTATCATATTTGGAGCGCGTCCAATCAATTTCCTTCGCGTTCGGAGAGAGATACCTAAAGCGCATCATCCATCATTGCGCCCTTTCGTGCCGCACATTCGGCGGTTTATTGTGTGATGGCGCGACCGCCCTTTTCGGGAACACGGACCCGATCATTATTCAAAACGCGGAAAAGCGTACCGTCCGTTATTGTGATGCGATATCCGTGTATCTAAATGCATTATACCTTGAAAAATTGAAATATCGACGAAAGGCCCGATCGGGAGATTGATGCTCGCCTGATGCATTATCGAGCTGATGATGCCAAAATGCGATCCACACGTTGCATTGTACAGAGATAATGTCCAATTTCGGAGGAAAACACTCATTTCGATTAGTATTTTGAAGAAAAAATGAGAAAACATCACAATGAATGTTGGAATATTTCTGTAGAAAAAGATTCATTTCTATCAGACGATCATTCTTGATCGAGAAGGGAATGTACGAAATGCATCAAATTTAAAATTAATAGTGAAAATATTGCTAAAACCAATTTTTTTTTTCTTAGAACTGAAAAATGATTCTCTTCGAAATTTGGTATGTTTTCCAAATTTGTATTTAGGTATGTGTGCTAAACTCTAAACTGATTCAAAGTGAGATAACTTGAAAACTGAAGATTTTCATTTAATTTCGTGCTATGGTAATTAGGAGATCGGTTTCAAATCAAGAACTCAAGTCAAAATTAGAACGAAATTTTGAAAAAAAACTTATAGGTGGAGTAAACTTGACAGATATTGACTGAAAACTCTTCACCTCCAGGAACCTCAAAATATCTGCGATCTCAAGTATTCAATGCTATAAATTTTCTATTGATGCTGTTTCAGGGTGTCGGGGTTATTTATGGGGGTAAAGGGTTGTTGGTGCGATATGTTTTTTTTCTGCGTTATACGGGAGGAGGAATAAGAGTGCATTAGGGAGGTAGGGAGAGGAGTAATGTCGTCGAGCTATTACGGTGTCATGTCGTCGAGTTGTAACTACTTGTCATCTGGTTCTTTTACAACCCTCTCGCGCCTGCACTCCCCGGGACCATCTGAACTCTGAAAGCCTTATTTTTAGAAAAATCCACTTAATACAACATCACCGGATTCACCGGCAAATGCACCCCATACCGAGTGTCTTCGAAAAACTGACACAAATTAAAATCGAATAATGAAAAACGAAAAAGATTATTCAACGTTGGTAAATTTTTTTAGATATAAGACCAATTTTTTGCGATATTTGATTAGAGGTAGAGAAATTCTTCAGACAAAGGTTGAAGATTTCGATAGGGCAAACATTTTCACAAAAGGGTAAAATAGTCACAAGTTTTATAGTTTTTGAGATATGATCAGATTATGATTTTAGAAATTTTGGGATATTGCATGAACTCTTCGAATTACGATTTTTTTTCGAGGAGTGATACTTTTTGCTAAATGATTATCTTATAAACTCTCGATATTTTTCCGCTTTTCATATTTTTTTACAAGTAAAATTTCTCAAATTCTTTAGTTTTTGAGATCATATCAAATATGCAAAACTAAAAAAGATGGGCAATTTTGAGACTGTTTTTGATCGTTACCGATTTAAAAAACCAGACAACTCAGGGTATTTTTCTAATATCTAGGTACAATTTCTGATATTACCCGTATAACCAGCGATACAGGAATATTTTACCTATATTAATTAGATAAATATTCCATGAAGATCCGTCGATAAAGATGAGACTTTATCGGATAGATGTAGAATAAATAAATACATTCTTTACAGATGTCCACTTTACTAGACCTATACAGAAGCGATAAATCGGTTGCTTTAAATAATTTTTCTATGCAGGATCTATATTCCAGCTTTATCGGACGCGTGAAGTATCGTTATCGAGTGGATACCAATCCATCGCATTCCCTGTAAATGTATTCGCTAAAGGTTTTTTCGTTATTGAATATGTATTAAAACTTTATACTAATACTATGGGGGTCCTATTACAATTCTATATTAAACAATGAAGTATTCTGTGGTGGTCCTATACACGGACCTATACCGAGTTTTCTCAAGATTGAGTAAATGTTAAGTCAATATAATTTTACAGTAAAATATAAAAACAATTTAATAATGATTCAATTAAAACTGGATACCTACATTCTTATCGTAAACTATAAATATTGAGGATGTTCTCCGTCTTTTTGGTGAGAATGTATAGGTTTTATGACGTTTAAAAGTTAGTCAAGCAAGAACAATTAATTTTGAGACGGTAAGGACTAGTTGCCAGACAAACAAGAGCGGAATAATAAACGTGTTTTAGAAAACAATATTTTATAATAACAATAATTTTGTTTCCTCAATTTTGTTAACTTTAATCGAATTCTTTGCAATTTCATTATGCCTACGTACACCGATCCGACGACTTTATATACTGTAGCCACCTCTTCAGTACGCATATTTGCCCAATGTTGAGTCATTTTCATTTTGGTTTTCGGTTTGGCTATCGATTTAGTTATCTCAAGTCACCAGAATATCACAAGTCCTACAACAAGGTTGATAGCCGAATGGTATCTTATGAAGTAAGGAAGAGTTGGGTCCGTAAGGTAGGTGGTTCAAATCCCGCCAGTGACAAACAAGAAGTAGTGAATTTTCCGGATGAACTTTCAGTGGTAAGCTAGGTGCGCATGATAAACGATCGATAAATTCAGATTAAAGTCTTCTTGAGAATATTCAAATGAATAAAACCATTTTATTCTATATAGAAATTGTTGGCATATAATATTTTTCATGGAGTATAGATTAGCGCAATTTTCAATATAGATTGAATATAGGCAATCTGTATTGATATAATTAAGATTCAATACAGTGGTCTTGATTGAGACGAAGCCCAGAACTCATTCGTATCGATATTGATTCGATAAATACTAACTTTATTCAGCCTATACTCAAAATATATTCAAACCCGTATCGTCGCTGTGCCATTTTAATATAGGTAGCCTTTATCGATGTAAAGATATCAATATAGAATCGATATTGGTTATATATAGCTGGTTATACGGGTATTGATTTTAATTTTTCTGAAAATTGTGTTTTTTGCCCTATTGAAGATGAGTGAACTCGAAAATTATAGCTCTCACGAAAAATTATACAGAGAACAGTTAACGACTTTGTAACAGAAAAAAATCCCAAATTTTCTAGTTTTGTGAGATTATCAAATACATTTTAGGCAAAAAAATCCAATTTCTGATAATTTTCAGCAATATCTCAAAAACCACACCACATAAGACATGATTAACCCACGAAACCCACATTTTTTTGACTTCGACCTTTTTTTTCAAAATTGTGTTTCTCGTGCGCCATATTACTCCTATTAGTACCTAGAAACTAAAACTCTTATAAAAATGTTTGCTCCCACCAGAGTGACTCCTCTTTCAATTCGCCTGCTACTTTTCGGGAGATAGATATCAGACATCACCCTGTATAATTATTGTATTTTCCGTCTGCCAGCAGCGTAGGTAAAAACGGGCGCCAATGCGCCTCGAGCAGAATTAAAAGGGCTCTCCGATGCCGTCGTTAAAGTGTGGGAGAGTTCACCTCTCTCATACTCGCAAGTGATTTTTTCTCAAACGCGTCCGCGCCGCCTCTCTCTATGTTTGTTTATATAAATAAACCTCCCCCGGTTTAAGTGTGCTTTCGCGTCGGGAATTCCGTAGTCGTCAAAACAAAATCGGGAATTTCGCGCCCCCGTCTCCTGATGCATATAAACGGTATCTCGAGGCGCCACCTTCCCTCACGTCAAAAGGGGACTTCCGGTCATTCCGTCTCGGACGAAACCCAGATTACGCTCGGCATGTTCGCCTTAAACATGTCAAAAGTTGACAGCTAGACATGCGTCTAGTCTATTAGTGATTTAGTTTTGTTGGGTTTTGTCTATGGGTTGTCATGGTTTTGTTACCAAATCAATCAAAATAAAATAAGTTGCCTCTGTTGTCATAAAATATTGGACGTCAGAGGAATTTCGATTTTGACATTGACAGCTACCAAAATTTTTGGTAAAATTTGCGGTAGAAATTCTTCCTCATTAGAAATTTTCAGGTCACAATTATAGTGGCGTCAAAATTGACGATTTTATGACGTCGAACGCATCAACATTAAAGTAAACCCGCTCGTTTTATTATAGAGACGGAATAAAAGCCAAGATTAATCACGCGCCCATAAAACGTCTTTTACTGTATGTGTATAGGGCGTATTCTCCCATATCTGGAAATGTAACTAACGCTCTTTTTTTCTTCGTAATAATAAAAGTATCTAAATCGATCGAACGCTAATGGTTTCGTATAGGTATTAGAGGTATACGATAAACACCCGTTTATGTTTACACATCCATTTAGAAACAATGGACGCCTATTATCGCGGCTGGCAAATGGCTTTTTCTCCTCCTCCTCCTCCTCGTTTTTCCCCCGAAGTTTGTTGACGGCTCGGAAAAAGGTCAAAGAAAGACCGGTAGGTATCAGGTGGTTTATATTGAGTCATTTTTATGTATTTTTGTCGTTAGCGGTCGCATAGTAATTGGCCACACTGCAACCGTAACTTTGACGCTTGTTTAGCGACGAAAAAGGTGAAAACGAATACGAAACGTTTTCCAATGTTACTTTGCTCGCACTAATTCCATGTCAAAGTTGCGGTTTTATGGAGGTGAGACCAATGACGGCGGGCTTTTGTGTCACTTATCGACCGGGTTATTACGAGTCGTCCTTCTGGTTTTTTGTTTCGTTCTTTATTTCGGCCTCCGCTATCCGGATAACCCCACTTTCGTGTTGGGTGTCTGGTTTTGATCCTGATAAATGCTCGATAATGGACGTCATAAATCACCGACTGAATACGATAAAAACTTACCTTTTTGCTCCGTATTTGAGTTTTAGGAACTTTTTCGTCGGGGAAAAATCCAAGTTGGTACCTCTAAAATCCCCAGAATCACCTAAAAGGCCATTGACAGTTCAATGTATTGCTCTCTCGTTTTAATTTCCATCCACATCTCTGGCAAAAATCATGGAAAATATGTAAAATCAAATTCATTGATTAATTTCAAATCTTCAGTTCCACCATAATACTTCTTGATACTTCCAAACTGCTGAAAGTGAGGTTAGAATCAGCCAAATGTCAAGATTTTTTGTGGAACTTGGCTCTTCAGATGTTTCTGATACCTACCCATTGAAATTTTAACATTTTTTCTCAAGAATTTAAGTTGGTAGCGCTAAAATCTCCAGAATAACCAAATGACACAGTTGACAGTTCAGTGTTTTGTGTTTTTGTCTTAATTTGAGAGACACCATATCATTATGTTGTCAGTCTCCAAATTCGGCATGCCTATCAATACCATAGATGAATCAATACTTTGAAATTACTAAAAGTGAGGTTAGAATCAGTCTTCTGTCAAGTCGGCTGATTCATTTAAACTGTCAACGCAGTTATTTGGGGACTTTATCTGCTACCAACTGTCCTGTTTTCGCAACATCACCCACGTGATTAGTATAAACTCTACCGGAGTAGAAAAAGGAATGAATAAATAGAAAGACCATCATTCTTCCCCCGTTTTCACAGCGGCGGCGTATCCCCACATAAAAATATCGCACAAGTACAAACAATAAAGCGGCGGAGAGGAGAGAAAAGAGAGAGGCCTCGGGACGAAATCATACATGAAATTGCCGTCGACATGCGGACATTCATGAATATACAGATGTAATTTAGTAAGTGCCAACACTACGTGATGTGTACAAACACACAACGGTCGCATGCATAGGGAGCGCATATACGGCGCGGGACGCAATCCGCGGGTGCAAGTCCGGATTAGTCGCAAACCGTAAACGGATGGTAATCTCCCGATTTCGGAATCTGTGGGAATATCGCGAAATTCCGGTTCGACTCGCACTATTCCATTCCCTTGAATTATTAAACGAACCCCGGTCGGGTTTGGCGTGTATATGGATCGACTCTCGATCTATCCGTCTATCTGTTATACGCGCAAAGTGTGTAGAGGGCCCACGTCAGCGCTAATATTTGACTTTGGGTTGCTACGGTCGACCGGTTTCATTGTTCGTGATTGAAATTATTCGAAATCTACATGAATGCGCGCCGACGATGATTGGGAACGCGCCCGTGAAAAGTATTTGACAGCTGACTGATCCTAACCTCACTTTATGACGTTTCAGAGCATTTGGAGCATTTAGCCAGACTGCAACTCCTTTTCCCATATTGCATATTGGAAATTATCCAATTCGGCTTTCATTTTGGTTACACATATGCAAATATGTGAATGATCTGGAAAAGTGAAGATGTTCCTTTGATTTATCAAAAAAAAAATGTCATCTCTACCTTATGAAGATGTTGCTTATGCAGAGTTTGTGGGTTTTTTCCATCTATGAAAAGCTACAGAGGTGATAAATCCGCAAGAATGAACGGATGACATTGAAGTTTCTCGTTTTGGAAGAAATTTACTTCACGTCAACCTCACGTCGGTCGCACTTTCATGCGATCAAGACTGAAACTTGGTTTGCTAGTTTTCTCAATTTCCCATCGATTTCAGAAAACTAAAATCGCCTCTTGCTCTTCCCAATGTCCACATTAATGGTTTTTGATGGAGAAATGGCCCGAATTTCGCGCAGTTTTCACGCCAACTCTGGTACAAAGAAGGACTCGAATTCGGTACAGTCTGGTGGAATCCGCTGATTTATGTGCATGTTTGCGTTCATTTCCCCAAGCGTGCGGTTGCGTGACTGGCAATTCATGGACGGATCCTCTCGCTTTTACGAATCGCGGGGATTACGCACCAACGGATTCTGCTTTCTTTCCGTTTATTCGGCTTAGACGAGATCGTGCACACGCTCCGAACGTTACGAGGGCCGAATAAAATTAATCAAGGGGTGACAAATTTCACCCGGAATTACTATACGAAGGCCGATCACTTTTCCCACGAGCCCCCATTTCCTGATCAAAGTACCTAATATGCAGGTGCTCGGAATTTTCCCACAATTATTCTGCACGTGCTCGAAACGTCTTATTCCTACAGGTGGACGCGTCCTTCGTTTCCTCCTCGAGGGAGTTCATTACGGTGTCGCACACCTGAACTACTTTACCTGCTCCTTCCTTTTCCCGACACGGTCATAACGAGTCGCTTTCGAGCGGTTCCGGTCCGTTATCAGTTTAACGGACTTTACGGCAGTTTCCGATCGAATCAGAGTTGATAGAGGACGAGAGGAGAGCGCCGTCCTCTTTGTCGGGGTTGGCCGCGACCGACGGCCGTAATGAAATCTGTAAATCAGTGGCTCTTACCGAGATTTCCCGGGAGGAACGAAAAACGGAATCGTCCGAACCGAACGGCGTGCACGCGACGCGAAGGGCCCCCCCGAAACACGCCAACGTTCCCGAAACGTAACGATCGAAACGACGATGACGGTAAAACAGATTCCTGCTCCTCGAATCGAGTCGCGCGGTGTTGTGTCTGCGAGGAAAGGGGAGGCTCCGCGTTCGTAACTCGTGCATTAGCAAGATTAAAACTTTATATACCTTCCCTGTTTCACAAACCTCCGCCGATCGTTATTTCGCCCGGCCCGCTCTTCGGCTATACAAGTCGGTCGGGAAAACTGATTTCCTTCGAACTTTGACCGACTCTTGCCCTATGCTGTCCGCGAGTGGGCCAGGAACGAGGGTCGACCAACGAAATATTCGCGTACATTCTGGTTTTTCACCAATTGGTGTCTCAAGTGGTCGATAATCGATGGATCATGAATTTTATTAGAAAAAAAACGAATTAATTCCTTCGAACTTTGACCCAGTCTTGCCCTATACCGTCCGCGAGTAGGCCATGAACGAAGGTCGACCAACGAAATATTCGCGTACATTCTGGGTTTTCACTAATTGGCGTCACAAGTGGTCGATAATCTATGGATCATGAATTTCATTAGAATAAAACTGATTAATTCCTCCGAACTTTGACCGAGTCTTGCCCTATACCGTCCGCGAGTAGGCCAGGAACGAAGATCGACCAACGAAATATTCGCGTACATTCTGGTTTTTTACTAATTGGTGTCACAAGTGGTCGATAATCGATAAATTATGAATTTCGGTCAATGAAAACTGATTTTCTTCGAACTTTGACTTATTCTTGCCCTATTCCGGCCGCGAGTACGCCAGGAACGAAGGCAGACCAACGAAATATTCGTGTACATTCTGGTTTTTCGTCCATTGGCGTCACAAGTGGTCGATAATCGACAGATCGTGAATTTCGGTCGGGACGATGGAAACTATGAAAAGTAAAAAAGAGAAAACTGTCACAGATTGAGACGTGGGTCCGAGGATTCGGCCCGTGTGCCTTGACAGCGACCCTCGAGGATTAGTCTCGAGTCGGCCGGGCCGCGGAGACACTGGATGGAGATGGGCCGAGTCGATAAAGTCGATGGACACGACGATAATAACGCGACCGACTCCTCCGGCAATTACTCGCACTAATTCTCCGACGATTACGATCTGTTCCGCGTGTTGGGACGGGGTGCTTACAACATTCCGGTGATAAATTCGCAGATTCGGCGTGCAGATTAGCACGGAGATTAGCACTTTGTTGTGGGACTCCTTTTTCCGTGCCTGTGTCTATCAATAATCCAATTTGGCGATAATTGCAGTGCGACATTTTTGACGTTTGAGGGGATTAGGACTGCTTTTGTATATGCTTTTTCAATTTTCTATTAAAAAATGGCCTAATTTTACATCAGTTTCCACTGTAAATTTGCGCGATTTCTGCAACAAAGAAGTTCAGTGAGTCAGTCTTTTAGACTATAGTCTTATATTGGCATTATTGTAGGTTAGGTGCGCAGCGCCTTTAACCTTTGTTTGGGGTAGTTTTAATCTGGGCCCGTGGGAGGGCCGCGCGTTTCCATCAGCGCCCTGATTACAGGACAAACCGGAGCGACGACAAGTGTAATCAGGGCATTCTATTGAAACGCGTCCAACAATCCGAAAAGTGAGGGACGTCATTTGTACCGCACCTTTCTTCCCCGGTCCGCCCGTACATTGTGCGCGGGGAAATCAACGGCGATTGGAAAGACAACAACAAAAACACGACATAAGCGCAATCCCGGATCGCTTTCGATCATATCGCCCCCGGCACATATCCAGAGAGACGTCATCGCCATCGGGGGATGGAGGTATAACGCGCGCCTGATTAAATTAGCCGGTGTCGATAAAGGGGGAATCTCGTTACTCTTGACTTACCAATTACCTAATGAGGGGCATTATTAGGTTTGCCCGCCGTACAACACACAAAGTCCGGGCAAGGGTTGCGAAAATCCGACTTAACCTCATTCCGGGCATATGGCCGATCCGGGCGCCCTCTGCCGGCCGATACGGGCGGAATGTGGGGTTATAGGTCCGGCGAAAGTGCATCGCCGTATCCCGGCCCTTTGTGTTTATAGGTGGCTTACTTACGGCGCACTCTGACAGAATAGGAGGGTCGCTCGCCCCCCCTGTAAATAAAGTCTGAGTCGGCTAAAAGCATATCTGTGTATGAAGTAAGTGAATTTGGACGCGGCAGACGCGCCACTAGCGGGAGGGAGAAAAAGGGCCCTTCTTTCTAGGTTATATTTCGCCGAGGAAATATCGGGAAAACCGGATCAAAGGGCCCGCGTTACGAGAAACGTCTTTCTGCGCAAGAACCGGCTTTTGTCCCGTTTCCGTTTTGACAGAAATAATCGGATTTGTCATCGGTCCGACATATGCGAGGCGATACGTCAACGGATTAGCGTTGTAGAGACGGCCTAATCCCCGAAATATACACACATGAATATGGAGAAACTCGCCGTAATCCGTCTTATTGATCATGACCCCGAAAACATCACGATTATGACCCGAATAACGAAACCGCACACATCTCTCTTTATGTTTCTCTGAATTATTCACGAAACACGTGTCACCCGACTTTTATGCCGGATTATAATCACCGCAGCTAATAACCGGATCGAATCGAATAAACTAGTCGACAAAGAGATTTCGAAAATTTATTATATTAGATACATTATTTATGTTAGAGGCAAGTACAGTCGAAACGCGATAACGCGAACCCATACGCTTTGACACTTGGTAGAGTTCACATTTTATATGAACCACAACTACCACTAGAGAAGACATAAGTTACACAGAATTGAGTAAGGTGCATATAAACGAAAAAACTTCACTTAAAACGTTGGGTAGTTAGGTTATAAAAGAAAAACAGTGTTGACGTTTGATAAAGTTCGCGTTATCTGGTTTGTGCTGTATACTTTATTTTTGGAATGTTTGTACTAGAGCCTGAGGCTGATGACCATCATCAGGAACTGCTCGTAGTGGATGCTGATGACTCCATCCTGGTCCGTGTCCTGCTGCTTGAAGGCCGTAGTGAGAGTCTAGAATTTTGACATTTGACAGTTGACATTTGACAGTTGTTTTCGGTTTTTTTTTCTCACGTGTAATATGATGCAGCACTGGACGAAATCGTCAAACAGGATGGTGCCCTTGCCCAGCCGGTCGAACTTTCTCATGAAAATGTCCAGGACGTTCTCGGACAGGTTGTAGCCGAACGTGGTCAGGGCCGTTTTCAGTTCGGCCCTGTCGATGTTGCCCGATCCGTCCCTGTCGAAGCCGCGGAAGCAGTTCTGCCAATCGGTGACGTACTTCCACAGGGCCCCGAAATCCTCGAAATTCACCTGGCCCCGGTTCTGCTTGTCGAACATCCCTTAAAAAAGCCATAATTTTTCGAGGCAAAAAATCGCGGATTTTTCTAATATACCTATGAGTAATCGCACGGTTTCCGGGTTGAAGGGGTTCCAGGTGCCGTTGGAAAGTGCGATTTGCAGCTCGTCCGCATTTATGTAGCCGCTCTTGTCACGATCCAGTCTACAATTATTTTGAGGTTAATGAAATAAAAACAATCCCAGTTTAGAAAAGGGAGTTTGCTATGTGTACCTCTGGAAAATATCCCATAGGAAGCCGCGATCCGGTGCAGACATGGCAATTCCTGTGGAAATCGATACGAAAGTGGGGTTAGAGTGGTTTGTTTACATCAAAAAGTGACGCAAATTTCGAAACTGCGGTAACCACAGATGACCGAAAGTCGCACGAGTAAAACGCGCTTACCTTGTCCGAAAATAGCACTGTAGAAAGCTCGAAATCAAGGGTTTTTTCGAGAGGTGGGGTTATTGGACTTCACTCTTTACTTTATTCACTGGCCGACTGGGTGACGCGATACCGTACTATAGGTGGGGTTCTCGCGACCTTGGTTTTTATTCGGTAGATTAATGAGGAATCCTTTCGGTAAATAGAGGCGACCTTGGTGACATCATGACGTTAGTAGCTAATTTAGTGGTACATTAATTATAAGAGGACGCGATTTCGAATTTCGGCGATATTTCTGTAACGGGGGATCGTCGGGATATTTATTGCGAATAATGTTCGGCTTTCGCAGGGAGGAAATGATCTCCACTTCCGGCGTGCACCGGAAACAACGTTGCTATTAGCTAGACCAACGTTCTCTGTTGTGTCCGATTGTGTTTCGTCCTGAATAATTACCAAGGCCCGGATTATTGATGACTCGCCCCGCGATCCTCCACAATGTCGCGACAAATTCCCGATAATGGGGAGGAACGAAAGCGATCGTGACAGTTTAAAAAATCCATTTCCTGCTACGTTTTACAATGCGACACCCCAAAGCGTCCAAACAGCTTTTCAGTCTAGATGGCCGAATATCGCTTAGCAACAGTCAACAAATTTGAAAAATCGTTGTCAAAATAAACTTTGCTTTTGTTTCGATTGTTCGTACTAAATTTTGCCAAAACGAGAAACGTCAAAAATATGTCATCAGTCAAAATTTTCTCATTTTTGCGAATTCACTCCCTGTGAAGCAATTCGAAGTAGGACAAAGAATGCAAGTGCAATGCGTTTGACAATATGTAGATTTCTCCACCAATCATCCCCAGAGTTGATGAAATCAAGCAATTTGACAGAAAATTATGAATGACTTGACAGTTAAGAACGAAATTAGCTGCAATTGGCATACGTTCCTCTGATCATGGCCTTCTCAGACCCCATACTGAAAAACGGTTTCATGAGGGTGACGATTTTCTCTAATGGACGCAATTTCTCAAAATTATGTCGCGATAAATTCGGTGCCCATCGAAATCGGCGAAATAATTTCGAGTCATTGTGGCGCACACGGCACAATAGCGGGCCAATATGCTCATTCCACCCCCGGACCCTCTCGAAACCACCCCACGTCCCAACCGTTCCGTCTCTCTCTATCCCACTCGAACTTTCGCATTCTGTCTCGCATTTTCCAGCACGTAGGCGAGATGATGACGTGGGGGAAATCGGCGCCGCGGTCGGGGACGGAAAGGTAGCGGAGCGCGACGGCACACCGTCGCGACGCCGCTCGGTCACGTGACGCCCGTAACTTCTTTATTCAGTCGAGGACACGTGGCGACGCCCTCTGCCCGCAAATTGCGCGCCCGCCTTCGGACTGTGACCCTGCGCCAGCCTCGCGTCGAGGGGAACGGTCACAGTCTGGGGTTTGTTATTGATAGTTTCTTTAGTTCATTATCCGGCCGCGTGGCGCCGTCGGCAGTCATGTTTATAGAATATCACGCGCAATTATGTTGAATTATCTATGGGTGTCCGTGGGATTGGCCCATTGTCGCCCCATCTCGATCTCGACCGAAATAGAGCACCTGATTCCCATAAGGCTCCAAGATTTTTGACAGATCTGACAGTTTTAGGACTTTTAGGTTATGATTTGGTGGACAATGGCGCACCCCGGTGCATCCGAGTGGTTTCCTTTGGCGTTTCTGGGAGGATAAGGAAGAAGGGACTGCTGCACTTCCTGTGGAGTCCTCGATGTAATAAATGACTGCCCTTTTTCCCGGATGGATGTGTGCGCGTCTTTTGTGCTCGCATCGACCATGATTTATCACCGGCGACTATAAGGCCGGATCTTTTATTTATTTAATTGTTTGTCTTGTGAATGGACGGATTTTTTGAATGAGTGATTTCGTTGGCCATATTGCGGAAACATTAACATAAGTGGACGACGTGCATCGCGAAACTGATTTATCATAAAACTCTATGCTCCGACTCGAAGGTCGAAGGGGAGGAAAAAGCCCCGCTTTCAGTAGAACTCTGGTTTTTCTATGAACATCATGGTATCATAGCAATTGACTACTGGATAACTATGATCAATTCCTCTTTTGTGGTGATGATGATTCGAGCTGCGTATTTCGTATCGATCCGGTTCATTTCGAATGAAAATTCCCTTCCGATGGACAGTTTGTTTGTTCGGAACGAGTGGTTTTATTTATTTTTTGTCATGATTGAGTTTAGTAGTGGAATACTGACGGGCGGACGAGACGAACCAGTGATGGAAAGCAAATAAACAACCGGAATTGTAATATCGAATACAAATTATGACGGACAGGGTTTTCCTATAGAGATTTTCAACAATTGCAAAGCAAACAAACACCAACGGATTTGTCAGCATGAGGAGATTTAGTGGGAATTTGTTCTATGATCAAGTTGGAAATGTTGGACCTTCCAATCAGAGTAAATGTCCGAATTTTGAATACAGAAGTTGATTCAAAGGCATTTCAGGTGTTTGAACAAATGTTCTTGAAACCAACATGGTTGGAAAATGTTTCTTGATTCCTTAGTCTGGCAGAAATTCAATCATCTCTATATGTATCTGCATATGTAGAAATATAGTAGGGTAATTTTGTGCTTATTGATGCGGCTGTCCTAATTTCTAACATATTTTACAGTGATGCCTTGTAAATCTTGTGATATGTTCTTAGAATATTCCACACTTGAGCTAAAAAAGGATTCATGTTTCTATAGAAAACAATTTAGTCATTTGGGTAGATCCAGGTGCTGAAAAGTCATTGAAATGCTGCCATTTTGGAGACAAACAGGATTTGAATAAACATTGAAAAAGATTGTCTTGAAGAAGGGCAAAATCCAGGATCAAATGCTCATTGATAAACTGCTATGGTCTTCTGGAGCATAACCATGCGGTCAACCATTTCCTGGCAGTCTCCCAAAGGTGAATTCATGAGTCGATCCGGATAAACAAACCGCGTTCCCAATGATAGTCAATATTATGAGGTTATCCCGTCATACTACGCGGTCCATCGGCCATATTTGTTTATACATATAAATGGGATATGCATACGGAAAAGGGAGCGAAAATGACGTTAAAACAAACCGACGAATATCGCATTTCGTAAATATGGGATACGGATGCGGCACCGTATAGTGGAACCCCTCGTCCTCGACTCGGCTCTGCCTATAACTTGGGAATAACAAACAATGAGGTTAAGTTATGAAAGCGTTCGTGTTTTCACAGATCGGGTTACATGCACTCGCTCTCGCACACAGGCACACATGAGGGATGATGCACCCCGACCCCGAATTTCTCAGATGTCCTCCTCCACCTCCTCCTAATAGTAGCCGAGTTTTTCAGCCTTTATGCGATGTAGGTACGGCGGCGGTTCGGTTCGGTGGCGGGGGAGGAAGTGACGGTTGCGAGGGGCGGCGGACGAGGGGGCGGTCGGCGGCGGCTTCACCCTTTTACCGCGATGAGATATCGATTGCGTGACGTAACTAACACAGGTAAATGCGGATGCGGATGGGGCTGTACGCGCCCACGCTAATGTGTCCCGGGGCATTGTCGTATATCATTCCTCTTTTTTTCGACGCACTTTATTCCGGTGTTGTTGATGGCAGGGAAGGGTGGACATCGACACAAGGACGGGAAATTCTTATAGGAGGTTGCAATTTCGGTTTCCTTAACCAGGAATTTTGGCAGAAACCCTTGATTTTTTATTCTGGTTTCAGAAATTGTTGTGCCAAGGTCTGATTTTGAAATATAGGGCCGTAACTTCTTTATTCGTGGAGCAGATCAATGCGTGAAGCTATCGAGTTGAGGGAGGCGGAAATCGCTTAGTGTGCTCATACATAATCTACCAGGAAAAGTGTCTAGATTTTGATTTGGACGACATTTGGTGATTTTTCAATTTTTGTAAATTTTGAAGAAATGTTCGTCAAAAATTTCAAAGTGCTGTAACTCCCTTATTAGTGGAGCTATCGAGTCGAGTGAGTCGGGAATCGCCTAGTTTGCTCAAAATCTATCAGGAAAAGTCTCTAGATTTCGATTTAGAAGACAGTTAGTAAAATGAGTAAAATTGCTACACAGGTAGTAAAAGTGTCGTAACTTCTTTATTAGTGGAGCTATCAAGTCAAGTGAGGCGGGAATCGCAAGGTTTACTCGAAATCCATCAGAAAAAGTGTCCAGATATTCATTTAAACGACATTTAGTGATTTTTCAGTTTTCGAAAATTTTGAAGAAATTTTTGTCAAAAATTTCAAAGTGCGATAACTTTCTTATAAGTCGAAATATCGAGTCGAGTGAGTAGGGAATCACTTAGTTTGCTCAAAATCTATCAGGAAAAGTGTCCAGATTTCGATTTAGATGACATTTAGTAAAATTAGTAAAATTGCTACCCATGTAGAAAAAATTGCTACACAGGTAGTAAAAGTACCGTAACTTCTCTATTAGTGGAGCTATCGAGTCAAGGAAGGCGAGAATTGCTTAGTTTGCTCAAAATCTATCAGGAAAAGTTTCCAGATCTCTATTTAGACGACAATTGGTGATTTTTCAATTTTCAACAATTTTGAAGAAATTTTGCTCAAAAATTTTAAAGCGCGATAACTTTCTTATTAGTCGAGATATCGAGTCGAGTGCGGCGGGAATCACTTAGTTTACTCAAAATCTATCAGGATTTCGATTTAGACGACATTTGATAATTTTTCAATTTTCGAATATCTAGAAAAAAATTGTAAAAAAGTGCTGAAACTTTCTTATAAGTCGAGATATCAATGAAAAATTCTGAAGGGCTTCCAATTGTCTTCAGGAGTGGAGAAATGTGCTGCTTCATGGAATACATGCATATTAAATTTAAAATTTGATCCGAATTTACACCGAGCCGACCGGTTTTTCTCTGCTTTTCGGGTTTGATTTTTACACTAAATTTCTCCCGTTTTTCTTATCGGATTTTCGATAGTTTCCGCGAATTTTGTGCCCGAAATTCTTCAGTTTTCATGAAATTACGTTCAAAGAGGGTAGAAATGTGAAAATCATCCCCAAGTAATCAATTTCGAAGCTGTACAATAATCTTCAAAATTAGACAAAACCATCAGTACCCAGAAACCAAAAAGAGCGAACTTTACCTACCAACTGCATAATTAGTCCTCATTATCCCGTTTCCACTGTAACTTGAAAAGAAAGCGAGTTTGGTTTAATCCGGGCGATTCCGGTCGGAAAAAGTGCCCCAGTAATCCCGGCCGATGATAAACGCGACCGTTCCCGACTCGGAACACAGTTTCAGTTTTCGTTCCGTTATGCCAGTCGCCGGCTATTTCAGTTATTTACGGCCATACAGCGCCACTTGACTCTTATACCTCGTGAGAGAGTTTCGACTTTCGAGAGATTTCCCTCGTCCTCTTTCACCGTGCATACGCATCGCTCTCCGCTTTTCACCGCGGATTTTCGCGGTACGCCGGGAGGAAAGGCGCACTTTCTTCCCGTTTCCAGGGGGAAGGGCGCGAAACGATCGCCGTCTCGGGGTGGAACAACAACGCCGCAGAAATTCCCTTGCCCTCACACGGGGATGCGACGGTGCGGGAGCGCCGAGAGGGGGGCGGCTCTAGATTAACACGAGCACTTAGCGCTAAGAGCATGGGGAACACAAAACTCGCCCTCTCCTCTCTCCCATAAAACGCGGACGAAATGAAACCACCCCCGGTTTTTCTACGGAAATTATTTTATTCTCGCGTATAGAAAAGCTATCAGATCACAACAAAATCACTAGCGCTGTAACTCAAAAATTAATACTTCTTAAAAATCAGTACAGTTATAATAAAAATAATATTAAATAGAATGATATTCCAAACGATTATTAAGTGAAAATAAATATTATTTCGATTTGTTATTAGTAGTAGTAGTAGTATTGGTAGATTTGGTTAGTAACCTCACTAAACGGTGCTGCCTCCCTACGGTAGAACACCGAAACTCCTCCAAAATCTGTAAAAATGACGTAAAAACTCACCGTTTTTTTTTAATAGGGAGGGTGCACGCATAACCTAAAAGTCTAAAACAATGGAAGTCTGGGGATTAAACAAGCGTTTCCAAGATAGTTGCTATGTAATTGGCAACGCTGGATAGCTGTGTGGCATTTTTATTTGGCAGTTACTTAACCTCATTTTTGGTGGTTTTATATGGGAGATTTTTCTCTCCAATTTTGTAGCTTATTTCCTCTGAAAACTATCCAAAAAACAGGCACTAGTCGGGCATTTCGAAGATAAAAGCAGAAAACAAGCAAAAGGTGCAAAAATCGGGCCTACAACTGAACTTCAAGAAATTTGTGTAATGTGTGATATTATAACCGTTATTTCATATCGTTTTAGCTGCAATTTTATACGCTTACCTTAAAAAATACATAAGAAAACGGAAAGCAGCTGAAACTTGCGTGTAATTCATAAAAATATCCGAAAAACTGTTGAATTTAAATTTCTGCTGAAAAACTGAGAAATATTTTTGACTTTTCAATGTTGCCGGTTTTAGTTAGCAACTGTTATCCAACCCCCAGACTTCAATTGCTTTAGACTTTAAGGTTATGCGTGCACGCTACCTATACTTACAGTGTATGACAGTTCCTGTTTCAAAATCGCGGTAGTGTGCTCGTTGCCTAGGCAGCAGGCCAAGAGGGTCGGATACAGGACGTTCGAAAGAGATTCGACCGAAAAGTACGGAAAGGGCAGCGAGCACAGTTGCTGGAGGACCGAGGGCGGCTGTCCGCTGACCAGCAGCATCTGGAAAAACGACGAATTTCAGGGTTTTTCACGATTTTTACAAAAATGAGCGCCCTAGTGAAAAATCCGTTGAGTGATTTTTTTTGTCCCGTGATTTCGGTGAGTGGCGCCCGCACTATCTTAATGACGGCGGCCGGCGAGACCGAACGGCCGCAGGAATGCCGAGCGTCGACGAGTCGAACGAGTATTATCGAAATGACGAATTCCGAGAGGCCCGAACCCGAAAGACCGGGAAAGAATCGCCTTCGACAAAAATCTTATCAAAAATAGTAAAAATACCATAACTGAGAAAAAAAAAACTATTCTGTTGCCTTGGGAAACGGGCAGAAAGTGCACTTTCCGGGCCCGCTTCCAGGGGGAAAGCGACGTTCCGGAATCGTGTGAAATGCAGGTAAAAAGCGAGGTGAAAACGAAAACCGCGCGTCCCCGTGACGTTTTCGTTTAACGTGCGGCGGGTGTGTCGTTCCCTGCATTATCGGCGACACGTGACCACGTGTCGTACGGATTCGTGTGACCGGAAACGGAATCAAACGGCACGAGGACGCAAAGCTAACAGGTAGAGGGAAAGAGTCACGGCGGCGCCGCTCACGCTTATTATTACGCCACGGTTCCTAATCTATGCACATCATCGTCATTTTTGGTCACACTATGGTAAATATCGACTTTAGCCCATCACTCCGAAAATTAATCTACCTACATGGTGTTCTATGATAAAGCATAAAGAAGTTTCCCTTTTCGATTCGTTTTGAAAAAAGGACGCGATTAATAGTAGTTTGTTTTTTCGAGTGAACATTGGCGCAGGGTTTTCATAAATGCTTGGGTACCACGTGACTTAGCGGAAGTTTGCAACCCGCGCTACACCATGGGCGTCAGAACAAGGCAGGGTCTGGGAAAAACAAAAATATTTTCCACAGCTGGAATTTACCGAAACAAAAGAAAAAGAAGCATTTTCTGTGTCCACAAGTGTCCACGCCATTTTCACGCCGAGGAAACTCCACGGAAAACGCAAGAGCACATGTTTTTGTAGAATGACAGATATAAACAGTAAACAAAACGAACGTCACTGGCGAGTTTGACGCACAGTCTTAGTGAATAAAACCGAAAAACACGTAATTCCCTGGAATTCCCCCAAATATGTATGTTGAGTTGCCTACCACATGGTCACGTGGTACCCAAGCATTTATGAAAACCCAGTAATACAATACTTTACTATACTTTTTCTAATGATATTGAATCAGACTGTACTTTCTAGTGGCTTTTCTGTTTTGAAAGTTGTTCATTATTCGACTAGTGTCGAAAGTTTCAGTACAATCTCCACAAAAACCAAGACATTTTCTTGTTATTTGGGTTTTTGGTTATGTCAGTCTGGACTCGAATATTGCTAATAATTTAGTGTTGGTGAGTGTGATTAGAAAATGCATAGTTCTACACTTGAGCGAATTTTGGTGAATTTTACTCGATTCGCCTGCGACTCAGGGCAGAAAACATCGTTTTCGTGGATAATTGCCAACTTTCGTCCCAGTATAGAAATATACTATTATCACTCATATTGAAAGGAAAAATTGTCAAAATGACAAAATGACAGGCGAACGAGTTCACTATTGACAGATAACAGGGTAGTTGGGGTGAAAAATTTTCATTGGTCCCTATAAATTCTGAGCCATTATTATTGGTCGAAAACCGATTGAATAAAGACACTTTTACCATGCACCACTGAAAATAGTATAACTTTCAAATCTGACAATTCAGAAAATAGTACTTTATTATACGCGAGCGAAAATTGGTCCCAACTTAAAAAAAAAATAGAAAACGAATAACCTCACCTGATTTTCGTTATTTTCAACAGCGAAATACCCTGTGACGGCGACGACCTCGTGCAGCAACTGCTGGTAACAATCATCCTCATTTTCCCCATTGGATTTCGACAGATTCGGTGACGAGCAACACCAAATCAAGTGACCGGCGATGTGCCGGAACTGCAACGAGATCCCTTCTGCCCCCAGAACCTCCTGCAAAAAAAAATCGCATCAGGGATGAAAAACGATAAACGGCGACACGTTCAGCGGCGGCGGCGGCGGGAGAGAAAAAGGTTAAGTAAAAAATCGTGTCGCGGCGAAAAAATAAATAAAGAGAGAAAGGGATGAGCGGGCCGGCGAAAGAATCGAATCTGCGGTCGGCCGTCTCTTTTGTGAGCGCCCGAAACCCCATAACCCGATATAGTCGGTCTGGTTAGTTACGGCCGGCGCGGCCCTCTGGGGGATTTTTCGCCGGGGGGTTGGTACGTCGTCTTCGCGTCCCCCGAGACGTAATCATGTGTGCGTTGCGCGCCGGGACCGCAATGAACACACACACGTCAATATTGGACGAGTGTGGTGTATATGTATGGCATTATGGGCCGGATCATCTATACGCAAACCCACCCCATCCCCATATCTCCATGGTGTATAATGATATGGCACACGCACACTCTGGGACAACATGACATTTCACTCCCATGGAGAAGGGCAATTTTTGACAGATGACCGAAGATTTTATTTATTTCTATGCAGCGAACTGACAGCTGACAGATATGGGAAGTCTTTTCAAATATGGTCCTGCGTTAACTAGACTTTGACGATTTCGTATGAATTTTCCTCTGTAACACCGGCTTTGGCACTTTTCGGTCGAAAAAGAATAGTAGTTTATTACATGCGAACGAAATTTGGCGATATACTGACATAGCCAATCACGAACATGTTTCAAGGCAAATTTTCGGTTCGAATTATCGCGTTTCGACTGTACCCTCGTCCAACTTTGCCTCGTGTACACAGAGGAGCGCATATTTCCCGGTGTTTGTCTGGTTCGGCCCCACATAGTCGATCTCGATGATGATGATGATGATGACGATGATCATCCCTCTCTGCCGTTTGCACTGTGCATGTTTGCGGTAGACGATACGGCCCGTGTTGCCGTCGCAGCGCGTTTTAATTGAATCAGTTTGCTTTCAATTGAAAATTAGCTTTGTGTCCGGGACGGGAGTTAATTCGAAAGGACTCCCTCTCGGGAATCATTTTCTGGGGGTCGTCGGATACTATGATGTGCGTTGTTATTACGGTCGGCTCGGTTCGGTTACTCGACCGGTCTTTATCCACGTGTTTGCGGAGGAGACGTCATGAATGAGAGACCGATAGTTAAGTGACATCTGTCAAAATACTGCGGGTCGAGCAGAAAAACGAAACGGTCCTTTTCTTATTTGCTCCATCATGGCTACAGTGAATTATTTCAAGGATCAAAAAAACAAAATTTGTAATTGATACAAGTTTTTCACAAAAGTGTTTTAGTTTTTTAATGGGATCGCTTTGAATTTTGTCAAGACTCAATTCTGGAAACTTGCTTTCGGTCGACAATTCGGGTGGGGAAAAAAGTCGTGAATTCAATGATTCTTGAAAATTAACATTTCCTCTTGCGAAACTCAAATAAAATGAAATGTTGCGTAGGATCAGGGCATAAAGATTGAAATACAAGGGACAAACACGGAAATCTGTTTTCAAAACTTGACTTGAATACAACATTTTCTCCCTTCATAGTAATCAGCAAAATTTTGTTTTTTCTAGTTCTCAATTTTTCATCTATCAAGGAAAATGTATCATTCCCAAAAATATACCTTTTTTAGATCATTTTGAGAATAAGTATGGAATGAAATCTGGAAAAATTGAATATTTGAGATATTTTTTCCCCATGAAACATATTCCATGTTGTTCGAAGCATTTTTCTTTTGAAGAAATTAATTTTGAAAATTGCTGCCTAGCACAATAAATGACAACATCTCAAAGAACAAAACTCGTTCTGTGATGTCATTTTGATAATTCAAATTGGCTAATCATTATTATATGCACTGTGATAACAAAGTTCAAATATCAGATACCTTCTCTGTAACGAAAAATGTTGGGTTTTTATTTGCTTTTTTTCAAAATTTCTCACTTTGAGCATGCGCCTTGCAATTTCCTAGTTTCTAACAAGAATCTCCTCCATTTCTGAATCAAGCATGCACCATAATTTGAAACAACATCTATGGCAACAGTTTCGACCAGACCAAGACTTCAAACTCACAAGAGTTCACTTTATCAAAATTACCCTGTATGAGTTCACTCTATCCAGTTTCGACTGTAGATGTGGGAGCCCACTTTAACCGGTTTCGACTGTATACACAAAAGAAGTTCGGTTTACCTGAAACTTGGCCAGGTCCAGTTCGGCCACCCGATGCAGAAACTTGAAGGTGGCCGTGGCCAGGTTGAGACAGGGCCGGGGTATCGGCGGGGGCGACTGTCCGTCGACCCTCGGGGACGAATCGGGCGGCAGCAGCGACCCGTACAGCATCGAGACGGCGCCCAGCAATTCGGTACCGTTCAGCGTCTGGACGAGGTGCGTCGGGTCCGATTCTTCCGGACACCGGTCGGCCAACGTTGCCAGAAACTCGAGCGAGGCCAGCAAAAAAGCGCAGGCGGCCGGCGTGTCGTGGACGGGACCGCGCACAGTCAGGCAACACTGCGCCAGCTGCTCCACGGTGCCCACGCAGACGCAGAAACTGCAACAGAAGTGACAGGTGACAGAGATTTTGGGGTTGTCGTGTAAATTTTGCTTTGTGACACCGGCTTTTCGCCGCTTTACACCAAACGCAGAAATATGCAAAGATAATGACAGGTGACAGATATGGACAGATAAACGTCAGTGAAGTCTTGCCTTTTCAAATATGGCAATGATGAACTATACTCTGTTCAGTTTTCTATTGGCCGATGTCTGAAAAGCCAAATTACAAGTTCAAGTCAGCTGGATCACAACTTTTGTCCACCTTTCAAGTACAATTTTTGCTTTGTAACACCGGCTTTCTGCCGGCTTATGCCGACGCAAACGCAGAAAATGGAACCGAAATGACAGGTGACAGATCCGGCGGTCGGATAAAAAGAACAGGGAGGAAAGTGACGGGATAATACGCTGGGGGTTCGGGTTCGAGATAACGTCCTACGGGCATACAGTCGGTGGAACATCACGTGCGAAATCTCCCACATAACTTTATACCGATCGCGCCTTATCAGATTAACTCCCCGAACGAGCCGGCTGATTACGACCCGGGCCACGGTCAAGTTTTCGGACAGATGTCCCCGATCCCATATGTCCACCATCGGTAATTATCGACCTAACGATCTGCACCGAGGGTTTAGGTAGAGAGAAGGTGATTATGGAGCACCCTGATGTCATCATCTGATGAGCAAGTGGAAAAAAATGTTGAGAGCCGCTGAACAGTTCGATACTTTTGACGTTTGTCAAAGCCAGTGGCGTTCCAAGTTGATCTAACCTCCATTTCAACTAATGCTCTTGAAAAGGTTCATCAAAAAGCCATGAATTTGAACATTGTAGGAAAAGTAACAATAACATCGTCTCCATATTGACATAATCAGCAAAAATCAAGTATTTCCTTTGACATAAGTCGTGTCATATTTGAATTTCGCGCCAATTTTCAATTTGCGAGTATTTCCAGTGGCACCAAACTCGAGTTACGGTTAACTATCTGCTACCTAAACCATGAGGACAACTTCTAAGCCAATTTCGATTGGTATAACGAGATCGGCCGACAGGTGGCGCACTTTCAGGCAATCAGCTGATTTCCCCCGTCCTTCATCCTCATGATGACGATGACGGTGGTCCACATGCCGAAATTCCCATAGAAGTGTCAACATTCGCGATAATGTGGAGTGGGTACTTTGGTTTCTCCCGCCCGCCGAGATGTTACCCTCTGTGCAAACACCGGGTCCCCGGGGGGCCACGCGGATTTCCAAAGCCAATGCGCTTATTAGCCCCCTCGCATCCCTCCGACATGGCAGTTGCATCTCCATCTCCGTGGACATCTCGATTATCGCGCACACGTTCGTTCGCATGGTGCCGAAAGGACTTTCCGATGGCTGAAGGGGAATATCCAAAAATGTCCTAGGTCGGTATATGGAAATGGCGCTTTTCCGTATATCCGGTCGTTCTCGTGTGTGTGTGTGCGAGCGTTCACTTTATGAGATACTTCGCGACCGGGCCAACCGTACTCGAGAGAGCTTTTGTCGGATTCAAATGCTGTTTTAGATTGTTTGTGATGCCCTCGGACTTTGCGCGTTCGCGTTCTCTCCTCCCTCTCCGCTCTCTCTGCGGGTGTAGATACGTGGAAAGCTACGATATTAAATCCAGTCGCTATGTGCCGAGTTGGTGCTTTAGAGCTTTCCAAACTGTTTGTTTTCGAGGTACATCCAGAATGTACATTATGCGATAGTTCGATGCGAAATGAAAAGGGTAGTTCTGGGGCTGAGATCCCGTCTGCTCGTTCGCTCTAATTTCCAGAATTAAATCCAATGAAAATGTCGAGGATCAGGAAAAATATGCCATGCAAAAGTTGGAGATTTCAATGAGATGACCATTTTTATGAGAAATCTAGAGTATTTCGGTTTTAGAATCTATAATTTCCACTTTTTAAGTATAGTCAAAATAGAACATTTGTGATACCAAAAAAATCGGAACAAAAGTTCCAAGAGACAGTTATTTTGTAGGGGATTTGTCTAAATCTTGCTATTATGTACTTTGAAGTTTCATGTTGGATGGCTAAAACAGGAATTTTTAATTTTGTAATCTTTTTATTGCAAAAAGGTGAATTTTGTAAGATTTTGATTGAATATTTTTTCATTAACGACCTAAAATTCTGTAGATGCAAGTTGGAGATATCGATAAGAGTAAAAAACATATCAATTTTGTTGGTTGTCTGAAGAAAACTCAAAATTTACCAAAAAAAAAAAATTGGAATTCAGATGTAACAGTCAGTTTGAAAATACTACGGTTGAATCAAACGTCTCAGTGTGCATTTGTAACTCTCTAAATTTCACTTTTACTGAAGTGACTTTATAAAGCCTATTATGAAAACGGGGGTGAATCGAGAAGAAGAATTTTGCAAATTGTTGAAGAAAAAAGTAAGAATAATGCGAGAAACAATAACTTTTTTTCTAAATTTAATAGAAAATAGAAGTATTGGTTTCATATAATTCACGATTCTCAAATTTTGACACTGAATGATCATTCGTCCTTCAATTTTGCAGACCTCCAGTATTACTAAATCATAGAACAAGCATATAAATTGTCCAAAAACAATATTTGGGGTTCAACTTTACACTTACTGATTTTCGTAAGTACTCTTTAAAAAAAAAATGTACACCAATATTGAACCTTAAAGCATCAGATTTCCTCATTCCCTAAATACACGATATAGAGCATAACGACATGGAACTTTCACGGAAAAAAGTAAGAATAATGCGAAACAATCCCTTTTTTCTAAATTCAATAGAAAATAGAAGTATTGGTTTCATATAATTCATGATTCACAAATTTTGACCATGAATGATCATTCGTCCTTCAATTTTGCAGACCTCCAGTATTACTCAATCATATAATAAGCAAATAAATTGTGCGAAAACAATATTTGGGGTTCAACTTGAAACTTTTATTTTTCGTAAGTACTTTTTTTCAAAAATGTGTACCAATATCAAACCAGGGCAGGTTTCCCCATTCGCTAAATACACGATATCGAGCACAACGACATCGGACTTTTACGGATGAGGGAAAAATCGAAAGTCTCGCTAAATTATGAAGCATTTCCAATATTCACAATGCGGCGGTGGCCGGAATGAATACACGGGCGATAGGGAGTCACGCTCATCGAACAAACATAAATCCGACAATGATTTGAAACAAAACAAACGGAATAAATTAATCTGTAACGATCGGACTTTTGCCTGATTAAAAAATAATAAAAAGGGAAGTGTGACTACTCGATCACACACACACTGAGACGTACATACACACATTAAATACAAAAGGGCATGCATGCGGCAACGCGAAGAGGGCAGAGGGGGCGAGAAAATCGCGAAATTATTTAGGGTCGTGCCCTCACATACACCCGACGGCATTATTCAGACATCAGACGTACACAGAAACACATCGGAACGATTGACATCCAATCCAATCCCTTTTCTGTGTATGTACGTTTGGTTGGACAGAAAAATCGAAAAAATTTCTTTCAATTACGACGATACTGTAAACAGATATCGCATTGAAAGCCAGATGACGCAAAGGGACCGCCTGTCACATCCAGGGCCGGGTCCTCCAGGACGTCTCTATTGATAACGCCCTTATAGCCAACCCCGGAACGCGTACGCTACTTAGACCTGAATGTATCGACGTATTCGTTTCGAATTGAATGATGAACAGAAGTCTCAAAAGTTCGACTTTATCTTCACGTGAAAAATTCGATGATTCCGAGGAAAATATACGGGAGATTATGTATAGGGAAATCATCAGCAAAAGCGGCGAGGAAAGCGGGAGCGTCTCGTTGAAATTGCTGCGGATCTGTGCAAACACCACAGTATTTGAACAGTTTTAGAAATTCAGGCTACTCCGTAATTATATTTGGATTTCAGCCAGATACTTTTTCAGTTTTCGCTTTGTGCACATTTCAATTAGGGCCAAATAAAATCATTTCTGGGATGCCCGGAAACTTACCCCCTGCATTCGCTCTTATTCCCTTCTCCTTTCGGAATTCACGATTGAAAATGAAAATACGTATGAGAAAAATCCCCAGATGGAAAGCGAACGTGCGTCATATTCGTCCTTATTTATAATAGATGACGTTTTAAAAAGGGCCGGTAAATTTTTAAATGGCTTCTGGGGTCGACATTAGGACGATGATGGACCCGGTGGCCATTTGACCAAATGCAAATCTCGTGTTTATAATATACGCATACGTATGATATTTGCCTCCTTTTTTCCTGGCAAAGAGTTGCAACTCTCAAACGGGAATTTACCCGTATATTGCCAAAAGCCATCAAGGGACTGGAGAAAAACGAGTCGAAATTACTCTCTCTTTGGAGAGGTTTTTTCGTTAGCCACACGAATTTTTTTTGCAAACATTAAAGGCGAATTTGACCCCGGTGAAACGTAATTTTTTACCACAACTTTGAGATGTTTCACAAAAAAATATGTAACAAAAATCTTGCTTTAAACTGAAGGTTGAAAGATTGAAAGTTTTCTCCTTTCCGAAAATTTTCCAATGTTTGATTAATTAATATTAACAGAAACTTCAAAAAGGGTATTTCAAAAAGATCCTTTGAAGTGCTCTGAAGAGATTCTGTAATATTTTGAAAGGCAAGAATCTTGGGTTTTTGATATATCAACAATAATTAATTTCAGAATGAACTCAAAAAAACTGTAACATTACAATTGAAATCTGAATATATTAAAAATGAAAGAAATTGATAGAAACATTCTGAACTTTTGAAAAAAATGATGGTTCATTAAAAATCTTCAAGACTTCTTTTGTGGTCGAGTAAAGATTTCTGGCCAAATATGATATTTGTCAAATATTCAAAAAATTCATCAGAATGGCAAAAGAAATCACCAAAAATTTCTCAAGACTTGTTGAACAATTCTTCAAATTTGCAAGAAATGTACATAAAGTTTGCCCAAAAATGTCTTAAAATGCACCAAATTTGCCAGAAATGCACATTTTTGAAAGAAATTGTCCAATTTACTGAAGTAAAAACTGCTCCTTACACTTTGATCTTCAAATTCTTTTGATATCTTCACAGCGAGTTAATTTTTGTTGAACACCGGTTATATGTAGCAACATCCGTATCCATCATCGTTCCGTGATTCCGTTCATTACTTTTTAATTTTTGCCAATTAAGAGTTTCCCCTGTTGGCTTTAACTTTATGCAGAAAACACTCTTTTCCGGCGAGAGAACCGACGAAAGGCTTATGTACCTCTGTTTGATGTAGTACAAAACGTACAGACGACAGAGATCGAGAGAGAAAAAAGAGACTTATTCCCTTTCCGCCGCCGAAAGGGACGACGGTTTTCGTGCGCGAGAACAAATTTAATTAGAATCGACGGCAAAAAGAAGAAGACGCCGCCTCGCCCTGTCGGAAAAAAGTCGTCCTTCCACCGACCGCCCGACACCCCGGGACTCGACCCAACCCAATGTAAATTAATTAAGAACGCGCGAGCCAACACCACCCCCTCATTCTCTCATCCTCCTCCTGTATACAGCCGAGAGGTCTCCGATGGGAAATGCGCGCTTTGTATACTTTTTTCGTGCAATTTTTATCGTATCGAATGACGGAGAACGGGAAGCAGAGAAAACCGGCTAATAATTCCAGTTTCAATATGACTTTTTATTTGGCCTGGGGAACGAGAGACAGCCAAATTAAACAACCGAAAAAAACGAATCGTAATAACCTAACCTACAAATCTGAGGGAGTAATGACATTTCAACTGTCATGTTGTGGAAGGAAATCAGCTGATTTGCGACAAGTGCGCCCCCTGACGCCCGATCTCAGTAACCCAAGAGTTTGGTGCCACCGAAAATACTCGCAAGTAGAAAATTGGCGCGAAATTAGAATCTGACAAGACATATGTCATATGTCAAAGAAAGTACTCAATTTTTGTTGATTATGATCAAATTTTCGAAGATTCTTTCCCAATTTATTCTAGTTTCTGAGTCAATTTAGGCTCTTAACCGCAATAAACGTCAAAAATCAATATCAATAATAAAAAACCACCTAAGCTACAAATCAAACGGAATAATGACGTTTCAACTGTCAGATTTGCATAAGCGGGGGGCGTGTCCGTAAATCTCAGGTTAGGGTTAACCCGATAACCGGCGATTATTCCGATCGCGCTCATTCAAATTCGTAACGTATGCAGTTACGCACGGATTGAAACTTTTTCAACGAGGGGCCCCCCATATGTCGACATTATCGCGACTACCGGACTGTGGGGGCCCCCGCCGTATACACATAGTACAGAGACCGTTCTCCCTCGACGCCGTTCGCATTTATTCAATAAAACCCTCCTTCGAATTCACGTCACGTCCGATTATGATGACTCCATCGTTCCGGGGCCGAATTAGCACTGGTTATGTCGCCGGCTCGCGGCCCTCTAATTCCCATAAAGAAAAGCTTTCCGATCCGGGGGTTATGTGAGGTTAGGTCGGTTCGGTCCGACAAAGGGCCGGGACCGGCGGTTTCTTCCTTTTCCCGGGCCCTCTTCGCGTTCCTCTCGAGAAGAGCCGGAGAGCAACACAAACACGATTCGTGTAAACATATCCAAAGAGGTCTGCCCGTCCTCCATATCAGGGCCACCGCGTTTTTCCTCTCTCCTCTCGTTTCTCTTTTCTCTTCTTATGCCACTGATGGGCGCTATAATAGCGGACGTTCCTTTACAATTCTATCAAGTTACCAAGGGGCGGCTCGAGTTTCGCCCCCAGACCTAACCTCAAAACCAAAACACGGGAAGAAAGTCGATTTTTGAGGTTAGATCTCGTTAATATTTTTACTTGAGATTTGAGGCGTTCTGTTTGTTTGTGGTTCGGTCCTCGAAAGTTCACCGACCGATTAGACCACTCCAGATCGAACCGAACCGACTCGAACGCGTTTCTCGGAAGCGTCGCCCGTTTTCAGAGACACATTTCGGCTTCTGGTTTCGGTTCGGTCGAGTGAAAACCTGAAATTTGTCGCCTACTCAAATAGGAGTTACGATTTCGAAACCGTGCTGGTTTTCCCGCTCGAAATGCAAACGCGAAAGAGAAATATTTGAGATAGGGGAAGAACAAACCGCGGAAAACGCCAGAAAACGACTCAAATTCAGACGCGACACTGTCGAAAATCATTCTATTCTGGATTTGACAGCGGCAGAACCACAGAAAACACCATAAAACGACTGAAATTCAGATACGACACTGGCGAAAATGGTTCTGTTCTGGATCTGACAGCTACATGACAGATGGAACTCAGTAACACCATCTCGTGGCTTGGTTTCAAACTCATGCCGAGAATCGAAGCGCATGCGCTACTTGAATTGCCTATAAGGAGAATAACAATCACAGAATTAGGCGGATTTTTCAAACAGTGAACGCGAAGCAACGCCGAAAGAGAAATATTTGAAATAGAGGAGCAAACTGCGGAAAACGCCAAAAAATGCCTCAAATTCAGACGCGTCACTGTCGAAAATTATTCTATTCTGGATTTGACAGTCGCAGAACCACAAAAACGCCAAAAAACGACTTAAATCAGGACTTGACAGCTGCATGACAGCAGAAACGCAGAAACGCCATCTCGCGATTTTGTTCCAAACTCATGCCGCGAACCGGAGCGCATGCGCTAGTTAAATTGTGAGACAGAATTAGACAGATTTCCCGAAAAGTAAACGCAAACCAACGCCGAAAGAGAAATATTTGAAATAGAGGAGCAAACCGCGGAAAACGCCAAAAAACGACTGAAATTCAGACGCGTCACTGTCGAAAATTGGTCTATCAAGGATTCGATAGCTGTCTAACCGCAGGAAACGCCAAAAAACGACTCAAATCAGGATTTGACAGCTGCATGACAGCTGAAACGCAGAAACGCCATCTCGCGGTTTCGTGTCAAACTCATGCCGCGCATGCGCAGATTCGAAGCGGAGTGATCTCCGTTGAAACGAGCGAATTTCGGCGAAGTTTGCCGGATGCAAACATCGAGCTAATCTCGCCCGCCAACTTTTAATGGGAATCTTAACGCGGGATCACATCGTTAATTGAAACTCGCGCAGAAGAAGGACGTCATAATCGAGAGACGTCGCGTGTGTAATCCCGCCCTTGTTTAGAGTGGATGTTTCGCGGAATTTTCGGAGCACGTTCTCCAATTAAAGTCGGGATCAAGGTGAAAACTCGGTAATATAATGTCGCCGAGAATTTGACAGATGCACGGGGACCACCCCAGTCCACCCCATCCCGGTTTCGTCCGACGCCGAGTGTATGCAAAATAGCGGGGGCATATGGGGAAAGTTAAAGTGAAAAAAGGGAACGGGGGGTAGGGAGCAGGGTCCATTAGGTCCGACCCTCCGCAATCGCACAATAATAATCACAGTATCGAGTGAATGATTGCCGCGCCACTGCATCACTGCTGGGCAAGTGCGCAATTACGAATTTCTTGTACGAAGGGATAATGATATTAATAATAATGAAAGGGCGCGCGCGGGTGAAAAAGCGAAAGAGGGACGGCTTCCGTCATATGCGGGGAACCCTCCACCGTCAGATTCGTCGTAGATTTTCGCCCGGCGATAATGTTTTGAGGGCGGAATTTTAAAATGGGCTTAGCGGGGATTCGCCGCCCCCTCGCCCTCTTTCTTTTCCCCGTTTTTCGGCCCGTCTCTCCTCGTCGACGTATTAGGCATTAGGCGGGGTGAGAGGGAGAGACACTCTCGGAACGGTCTGAATTAGGCATGTTCATCTTCAATCATTAACGGGGCCAATCGATGACAATTTTTGGGGAATTCGACCCTAAAAACCCCGAAAGTGACAGGTCGACCTCTTATCTGGGCCATCGATTTCGTCTATTCCAGAGGTTCTAGGCCCTCATTCAAGAAAGTGAGGTTAGAATCAGTCGAACTGTCACAATTTTACTGATCTAGGGAAAGGTTTTAGGAAACATCTGCCTAGGTATGAAAGAAGTACCAACAACTACAAAACCATACGAAACAATATGTAGGTAGAAGTTATGGAAGAAGTACAAAAAACAATGTAAAAACACCCATACTTCTACAAAGTAAGAATAAGCATGAAGTATGGAAGAAATGCGAAAAAGCATAAAGAATTAAGAATTAGGAAAGAGTTACGAAAAAGTATACATGAAAATATGGAAGAAATAATTAATAAGCATGAAGTATGGGGGAAATACAAAACAAAATACAGAAGTAAGGAAGAAATATGAAAAAGTATGATAGAAATACGCATGAAAAAAATCGAAAAAGCAAGTACATACCTACCTAAATAAAAATATAGGAAAAGAACACCTAAGGAGAAAGTATTGCACGAAAGGAACCCTAACCTCAACATCACCAATCAACTAAAAACTAAAATCCGTAATCTTCATATGTCTGAGTGGTTTTAAGACAAAAATTCTGGGGTAAATGGCGAAAAAGTGGCCAGATGGTCTTTAGGTGCGACCAAACCCGTACCATGACGATCATCCCCCCGAGTCGACTGTCCGGAATATAAGAGATAGATGAGAGCAGATAAAAGGGGGCGCGTTATGGTCTATCTGTTCGATTCCGAGGGGCCACCACGCGAAATGCTCCCTTTTATCTTTTCATTTGGTTATATGGGCGAAGGCCGTATATACAACTGTCGTAGTAGGTACTCATCCGATACGGCCACTCAATATTTGATACTCATTATTATTAAATAAACCAGAGGGCCGGAGGGTTCGATCGTAATCGCGGGTGGCGAACCCCCGGGGGGTCGGTTTACCGTCGCGATTTTTTGTTCTTCTATTATTATCGTCGTCGATTGTATTTCAATTTTCGATTCGGAGTTATCATATGGGAGAGGTGGGCCGGTGTTTTATCGCGCGCGGTCCATTATTTTCGATATCACGAAAGAGGGGACACTCGTCTGTGGTATTCCGTGACAAATGTTCGGAACCTATTGAGATAAGGACGCGGTGATTTAGAACGTACACTAAAGATACACGCGGCAGAGACGTCGTCAAGACGGTGATGGTTTCGCGGAATCAAACTCTCGAATTGTACTTATGCGGACACGAAACCGGAATGGGACGGAACGGATTGGACGTGCGGTGAATGGTGGACGAGGATCCTTCGGTCTTTTTTTATATTTTTCGAGTTTCGGCCGGGTCGCGGTTGTTATTGGTCTCATGTCTTTCGGTAAACTGGAAGTCGTACATGAAAAATGGACTTTTTCGTCCGTTTTTAGATTAAAAATCGGGGAATTATTATACGGTCGTTAAAAGTGACCGTGGCCGGCGCCCGGACGAGAGAGAGGCGAAAATAGGCGTTTATTTGCGTTTTAAAGGATAAATAAAGTCACGCCGGTCGCGAGGACGAACGAAAAGGTGCGGTTTTGTCGAGAATGCGACAGTTGGTTGGTTGAAACCAAAAGTCCCCAGGATCGGTGAATTTGTGACAGTTCGACTGATTATAACCTCACTTTCTAAATTTTTTACGTTTCTGATGGGTAATAGCGACCTAAAGCCTATGGAATGAAGAAAAACTCCACTCATCGTATTCTTGGCGATTTTTTTTTATTAGATATGGGGAAAATGAGCGTCATGTCACTTCTGAATTCAAATTCGAAACAGTCACAAAAACCATCAACAAGTTTTATTTTATAATGCAGCAGTTTTCTGAAACAAAATTTCCCTAGATCAGCGACTTTGTGACAGTTAGACTGATTATAACCTCACTTTTACCAGATTCATCATATTATTCAATTTTTAATGGAGTAAACATAAAACCTGAAATGAAAGCGAACTCCACTTATCATATTGCTGGTTCTTTTTTGGAGAATTATAGGCGAATCCAACTATCACCTGTCACTTTTGAACTAGCGTTTCCATGAGTAACCTATATAGTAATTCAAATTCGCAACAGTCACGATGACCAATGAACAAATCTGAGTTTTTTTAATAATGCAGATTACCTAATTCACACTGCTTTATGCTTATCCGTTCTGTGTATGGATATTTTTACATGCTTTTCTTTATCATTCTTTCATACTTCCACATATTGTTTTGTAATTTTTTATGTTTATTCATAATTTTTTCATACTTTCATAGTTCTTCATGACAATCATGACTACTCATGATATGTAGAAGCACGAATATTTTTACATTCTTTTTCGTACTTCTTCATGCTCAGGTACGGTATTTTCACCTCTGGTTATCTTCCTGTTAGATAACTGGAACCTAAGACTGTGACAACTCTAGTGAAAATTAATATAATAAGTATCACATTCAAAGCTCCAGTTAGAGGTGATAGTACCGGACCTTAGTCTTTTACATTTTTGTCATAGATGATTTCTACGTCCTTTTTAGTACTTACTTCTTCCATAATACTTTTACATACTTCGTTCATTATTTCTACATATTGTTGAGTACTTCTTCCGTATTACCACATTCTTTTTCGTATTTCTTTCATACTTTACTATGCGTATCTATTGATGAATTTTTATAATCAATTTCAGATTTCGTCATCCTTCATTGTTCATACATCTTCCATGCTTTTACATACTTTTTCGTATTTCTTTGTTACTTCCATATCTGTTTCGTAGGTATGTACTTCTGCATCTCTTCTTGATGCTTATTCGTGTTTCTTGCATATGTCTACATATTTTTAAGTATTTCTTCCATTCTTCTGCAATGCTTATTGGCTTATTCATTCATTGATTCCTACATAAACATAACAGATAACTTCATGCTACTTGAATGTAATGTTTTTAAATGCCGTTTCCCGCTATCCATTCGACTTTCCTCGCACATCATCACACTCCTTCCAGCTTCCATGCAGCGAACGCGTCCCCTCGCATTACACACGGCGTAAATTTTCGCGAAAAGCGTCCCCGCGACACTTATCCCATTTGGCCACGGCCACCGATCCAGAGCCGAGTCCCATAGTCCAGAGAAATCCTCGCTCCTTTCCGTCCTGTCACGTAATGCGGATGAATGGGTGCGGTCCGATGGCGCTAATCGAATTCATAACGCGTATCGCACTTGGCACCCGCCCGCACACTCGCACCCATTAGCAGATTACTCAAGGGGAGGCGGCGGCGGCCACCCACCCCCGACCCCCTCACACCCCCTCACAACCCCCGAACGAACCCGAATAACCAGACCTATACGTTACGGAACGTCTCGATCGCGAGACTCATTACCGACTTCATATCGATCTGAATTCCGAATTGTGGTATTAATACGGGGGATGATTATTGTTAGCACATGTCATCATCGTGCGATTTCGAAAAAGGGGCGCGATCCACCCCTGTGGCGCAAGGATAATGTTATGCATCAATAAGGTGCAACACACCGGCATTATCCCTTATACACGGGGGTTGCTCTTTTTTCCGGCCATACGGTCAAGTTCGCCCCCTTTTTGCGCGCCCTCTGCATGGCTGACACTTTTATTTACATCTCGCATCCTCCACTCTCGCGACGTTTCGAATTCCCATCACATCACATCAAAACACTTTGCGACGACGGAAAAAAAGCGCCACCCCCAAGGGACCGGAAAAAAAACGAATCGATCGCGGACTGCGAAATTATCGATTTTAGTATTTTCCGTAGATTTCTGGTGGAGATACCGAGAGAAAAGCGGGAACCTCCCCCCTGAAGTGTATGTGTGCACTTGATCCAATTAAATATTCATAAGACATCATCAGGGGGGCGGAAAAGAACCGAAGCGAGGGAAACCCATCACCCCTTGTATTATTCGTATTATTATTTATAAATCGGGTACGGAATACCGGGGAATGAAAAAAATCGGTCACACCCTGAAATTTTATCTAAAAAGAACCATCAAAAACGGACATTCTGCCATTTTAATATCGCGGTATTGTTGCGTTTACGACACGTGTTTATTATGATGATTATTAGGGGATTTCGCGTGTTCCCCGCGATTCCAATCTGGACGAAAACGATTTTAGGGGAAAAACGGAAAACCCCAACAAGTGCCACTCACCTGATTATATCTTGAAGCCTGTGGGAGGGGATGGTTTTCGGGGCGTTTCTCAGGACGGTGGCTAAAAGTTGCATCAAGGCGGCCGATAAAGGATCCGATGGTAAGCAGTCGTCCGCGGAACTGGTCAAAGTCTGCAAAATTTTTAATAATACGTCATATGGTAGGAATTTTAATCGAAATTGGCTGCACTGCAATAACAGTCGAGCGAGGTGACATGTGACACCTGTCAGTTTAATTACTCATGGACGGGAATATTTCCAGTTTTAATTCGAATCGAAATGATACTTTTACCAGCGATAAGTTCATTCCAATTTTGACATTACATCTGTCAGATGTCAACCCTTATGGCGTTTTCACTGAGAGCATGCTATTTTCCACAATAGACCATCGGGTAATAGAGACTTTTATTTCATCAGGTGCGAAACATCTGCATGACCATAGATTTTTTTACAGAGTCCTGTCCTTTTTTTCGTCCAATAAAATCGCTCGATTGGTACGAATATTACAAATGACAGTTCAAAATCAAAGCCTCCATTATTTTAATTTAATTTGAGGAAAACGATTTTCGCTAATAATAAAAAACCATAGAGTGGGATGAAAAATTTAACAGATCGTGTATAGACTGCTATGGAGTTGCTTTCAGCTGACCTACAGGACAGGAAATGAAATTTTCATGAAGATCGGAGGCATTGGAATCAAGTCGAAGGTCGACAGTTGACACCTGTCAATAACTGGAATATATACATTATACATCTGTCAAATCTATTTTTACAATGTTGTCGGCCACCTTAGTCCAAAAATCGAATCATTTCATAGAATTATTACCCCGAATCGTATGAGAAATCCAATCGAACGAAAATTTATCGAATTCACAAGAAATTGGGTCCGGCTATTTTAAGGGAGAGAGGCCGAAAAAAGTCCGTCAATTCAATTCAATCCCACGGATCGCCGATTTTTTATTCGGTTAGTAAAAACCGTCCATGCAAATGCGACGGCTAAACGTATACGCAAACCGGATAACCGGAAGGGTGGACAGCGGAATCTCCCTTCATCAATTTATTAAAACTGAAGACGCGAGGGCCGAACAAGAGAAAAAGCAAATCGCCCAGAAATTTCCTACAATAAAAAATAAAATCGAGAAAATTTCCGGAAACCCCCCGAAATGACCCGACCAAACTCCGGTACATTAATTCGGCGCGCGGTGCATGCATATATTCCGGGGGCGGCGGACTATAATAATACCGACTCGCATAAGGGGACGCAGGGGGGGGGGGGGGGGGCGATAAAACCGAACGACGTCGGTGGCGGCGGCGGCGGCTAAAAGCTCGACGCTAATGCACATCCTCCTCCGCCACCTCCGCCGCCGTCCACCCCTACCCCCGATTCCCACCCCTTCTCCCTCTTCCGCCCCGGTCGGTACACACCGTCGATCGTCGGAAGAGGCGAAATAACGAAAGCGAAAGAAAATTCGACCCAATCGCCGCCCGGCATAGGGACGGAGAAATCCGGTCGAACTTTCGCCGATTTCGTGCCGAGGACCGGCCCGCCCGCATCTTCGACTGGTAGCCGACGGAATGGGAGGGAAAACCCCACCCAATAACGGACTGGGCCAACCTGCACCCAGGGGGTTCCAGATTTCACCGAGAAAGGGCACCACGTGCCGGATTAATAATAAGCCAAACTCAAATTTAAGGCAAAGGTTGCGCCATCTAGCGGGGAAACGTCTAGTCGGGCATTACAGGTTTCTACTTTTGACGGTAATCTACTGGCCGATAGATGGCGCTGTATGTTTTCGATGGTCGGGTACTTCCCCGAGGGTTTATTATACCGTTTTTCTTTGTAATGCCGAAGCAAACTGATTTTTGTTTAGTTTTGTAACTAAATCAATAGAGTCAAAGCACTGACTACCTCCGAAAAAATTAAATGTCGTTCAAATTGACAGAAAAACGGCTAAGCTATCGAGTGCTGAAAGTACTACTGTCAGATTGACTTTGTAGTGACAAAGTAACCAGAATTTTAGTGTTGTAATGGTTCTTTCACCAAAATTACCTAAATGCTCCTAAATGAAATGAATGGCTGGCTATTTGCATAGATATTAAACGTCAGAGAATATTGGATTTTGACATTTGTCTCTCAAATCCTTGCCTAAGGTTCAATCCTTCCATCTTCTCCTTAGGCCCGGTACTTTCACCTCAGGGTAAACCTTTCAATAGCTAACTGGAACTTTGGATGTAGCCGTTTATTATTCATTTCAACCAGAGTTGTCACAGTCCGAAGTTCCAGTTAGCTAACAAGAGGATAACCAGAGGTGAAAACCTGGCCTCAAGTTATCCAGCAGATGAATTCGTTCAAAGATGAACGTATTCCATTGAACAAAGGTATTTTCAAAAAGTGAAAAAAGAATGTTATTCAAAAATGACAGCAGATAAAGCTAACCCAACTTTAAAAACCTCAACTCAAAAAGCCGCTGTTACAAAGCCAAAGTCACTAAAACTCCAAAATCTAGTTCCTCATTAAAAAGTTTTGCTGATTTCAGCTAAAACCATAAACTACATCTCACCTGCAGCCTGGAGTTCAGAAAATCAATGGCGGGAGTGAGCCGATTGGACAAAATGACGAACTCGCAATTATCCGCTCCAGTCTGTGTCGAATTACACGCAATTTGCCACAGATTACAACAAATTATCATAGTCCTGCAACAACAACAAACGTCAAATCATCACCTGACCTGACCTGAACCGACCTGAAATGACATTCTACTACTCACTTGACAGATATCGAAATGTTGGCAGGGTCTTGCCCGATGCTCAACAGTTTCCCCAACACTGTAAACCCGCCGACATTTTGGAAAACCATCAGATCGTTTTCTGTCCCCTTGCTCAGAAGGCGAGTGAGCTCGTTCAGGATGCGATCGAGCTGACTGGAGCTGGCCGGCGACAGGCCCTGGCTCGCCTGGTTCGTGATGCTGCCGATGGTGTTGACGCCGCGGTTCAGGCAGCGCCTGTTGGCGCAGTCGACCGTGCGCGGCTTGTGCGCCGTCTCGTACTCGGCGCCCTTGGTCATCATGCGCTGCCTGATCTTCTTGCACCGTTTGCGGCACACCTTGCCGCGCTCGCGGGCCGCTAAAAGTTTGGGATCTTCCTTGCCGGCCGGAGCGTCCACGATCTGCTTCAGGTTGTACCGCTCCAGTTCGTCGCTGGTCAGCGTGGTGGCGCCCGGGTTCGCCAGCTTGACGGCCTCCTGGTGGATCTTGCCGCGCAGGTGCGACATCAGGTAGACCTCGCTCTTGATCTGCAAAAGGCAGGTAAGACAGGTGACAGAAGTTGCCAGATCACGATTTGAGAGTTGCCCAAATTCAGGTTACTCCAAGAAAGGAAAAGGTGCATGATTTGTTCTCAGGGTGCCATCTACTTGCAATCTTATTGGTTAGAAGAGTAAGCAATGAGGTGTGAATCTATTCTACCCTTATTGGTCTTGACAGATGACAGATGAGATGAGTTACAATTTGGCAGATGCCCAATTCAAATTACTCCTACTCTGTGCTCCTACGAACAGGTAACTCAGTGCATGATTGGTTTCCATTTACAGTAACCATTTGACAGGAGAAAGATTGGTTACATTTTGACAGATCGCCACTCCAGATTACCCCCAGTTACAAAAATTTCATTTGAACAAGAATGGTATGATTTATGGTTTGCAATCACATTGGTTGAATGAGCAACCAGTAATTTGGTTTGGTTTGGTTTGGAAGCAGAATAACAGGTGAAGTATTTGTTATGCTAAAATTCTGCATGTGGTTTCCAATATCATTGGTTAAATGAGTAACCAGTAGCAAATAGGAACAACCTGAACCTACTCCTATTAGTCTCAGTAGATGACAGGAAGCAGAATGACAAGTAAAAGATTAGTTCGACATGTGGTTTGAAATCTCATTGATTGAATGAGTAACCAGAAGCAAGTTGGAGTAACCTGAATCTGCTTCCACAAGCCTCAACAAGTGACAGGAAGCAGAATGACAGGTAGCAGAAGAAACATTTGGCAAGTGAATGGTTAGTAGTTACACTACAAACCGACAGATGACGAATCAGGATCACTCCCATTCCCAATAGAGAGCAGGCATGATTGATTCTTAGTGTGGTTTACCATCTGATTAGTTAAATGAGTAACCAGAAGCAAGTAGGAGTAATCTGAATCTACCTCCATTAGTCTCAGTAGATGACAAGAAGCAGAATGACAAGTAAAAGATTAGTTCTATATGTGGTTTGGTTGAATGAGTAACCAGAAGCAAGTTGGAGCAACCTGAATCTACTCCCATTAATCTCACAACATGTGACAGGAACCAAAATGACAGGTGAAAGATGAAACATTTGACAAGTGGATGATTAGTTAAGTCACAAATCGACAAAAGGCCAATCCAGATCACTCTCACTCCCAGTAACGAGCTGATTTTTAGTGTGAATTCCAATCTTACCAGTCTAATGAGCAACCAGAAACAAGTAAGAGTAATCTGAATCTGCCTTCATTATTTTCAAAGGATGACAAAAAGCAGAATGACAGGTAAAAGATGGGTTAGATTTGCTCTCGGATTTGCCATATGGTTTGAAATTTCATTGGTTGAATGAGTAGAGTAACCATCAGTAGCAAGTAGGAGTAACCTGACTCTGACAGAGATGACATGAACCAAATTTGACAGATGACAGCCACTCACCAGGGTGTTACAAACGGTACAAAACTTCTGCGTCGGATACGGCGTGATGTTGGGCGCCTGGCTATCGTCGTCGTTATGGCACCGATGAATCGACAGCTCCAACGCCTTCTGCCTGATCAGCTCCATGTTCTCGTCGTGCCTCCTCTTCGACTCCTCCTGCTTCTGCTCGATCCGCTGCTGCAGCTCCTGCTTGGAGGCCAACTGTTGCGCGTGCAACGCCGACAGCCGCTTCTCCCTGTCGCGCTCCTTCTCCCTGGCCAGCTCCTGCCGCTCCTTTTCGCGCTGCTGCTGCTGCTGCCCTATGCGCTCGTCCCTCTGCCTCCGTTCGTCCTGCAACCGATCCAACCGCTCCAACCTTTCCCTCTCGAGGGCTTTACGCCGCTCCTCGACCGCCGCCTCCTTGGCCGCCTTCTCCTGCAACCTCTTCCTCCTGTCCTCCTTCATGCACTGGATCCGCCCGCGTTGCTCCCGGCACGACTGCAGGAAATCGTGCCGCTTGTTTTGCGCTTCGAGCTCGTTGATGAACGCGATCTCCTTGAGCTTCTCCTCTTCGTCGTGCGCCTTCTTCACTATGCCTTTGAGGTGTCTCCTGCGGTTCAACGCGGCCTTCTGCAACCTGAAAAGGGTGTTTAGACCAAATGGTCGTTTGAAATGTTTGGGTGTTAAGGAACCTCATCTCCATCCTGGTTCGCTTGTCTTCTATCAGCTGAAGTTTGGCTGCTTTGACGTCCTCTACGCGACACAGAAGCGATTGGAGTTTCTGCGCTTTTTCCTGGCGAAGGTCTTGACGACGCTGCTGAGCACGTGCCTGCTTGGCTTGGTACTTGCGGATCGCTTCTGTCAGGCTGATCCTGCGTGCCGGATTTGACAGTTTCTGGTGCAGTTCGAGGGCACGGCCGGGATGGCGCGCGTTCAGGTCCTCCAGGGCTGCCAACGTGTCGATCCGTTCGCTCCAAGACATTTCTGGAAGGCGACAAAGTCGCAACAAGGTCACCGCATTTGCATTCGCTAGTTACACTTGGGATAAAAAGCGGAATCTCCGGATTTTCAGAATGACCAGACTGCAATTAATTATACCGGTCCGCGGATTTGTTTACCCACTATGAATTTATGTAATAATTTAACATATAAAAAACGAATTAGGAAGATTCCTGCACGAAATTTAAGTATAAATACAAAATCTTAAAACTATGCTAGATCAGTAAATCCAAAGATTTCGACCAGACATTAAACAACCAACCATGAACACGATTTTCGTAAGTACCTGAACCCTTGCTTCTACGAGAAACAAAGATCGAAATTTCACAGAAATCCGCACTGCTGGTGGTCTTATTGGCCGCGATCGCCAGCGCCACTTCACCACCCGCCCCGGCCGGATACGGCGGACACGTCAACCAACCCCATCACCCGTCAGTTGGTACCCCTGTGGGAGGAGTTGGTGTCTCTGGTCACGGTACCCATGGCAGCACTCATGGTACCCACGGGAGCACTCACGGTACCCATGGGAGCACCCAAGGTGTCCATGGCGGCACTCACGGTTCCGGAGCTTACCACGGTTGAAAAATCGATCTCTGTACTTATAGAATCCCCGCAATAAAAACAAACCCCGCTTAACGATTCCGTGTCATGGTTGACTTTTTCCTCGATAATCCCAGTTTGCTGTCACCCACCTGCCAGCATCGGTTCGTATCTGGCCTCTAGCGACATCGAGTAGTCGTCTTCGTTGGTAGGCAGTAAAATCTCTTCAGGATCTTCGCCGTCTCCTTGCAGTTCCCCATCGGTTTCGGTACCGTCCGTTTCCGTGTCGACTTCGATCTCCAAACGTTGCAACTTTTCTATTTCTTTGGTGAGGCGATCCTCTTCTTCCGACAGCTGCTTGGCCTTCCTTCTGTGCTCCTCCTCACTCGCGAAATAATCCTCCTGCAGATCTTTAAACTTGACCGATTCATCGTCAGTTTCCGAATCGACGTCAGAAACTTTACGCCTCTCCTCTGCAGACTTCTTGATGTTGTGGAAATTCGTCCTGTTCTTATCCTGGTGGTGATGACCAAGCGAGGATCGACTCAAAGTGGTGTAGGACCTCTTCAGCGCCGACTTACCCACATCTTTAGCAACGTGGTTGTCTTTCAGCGACTTGAACGCATTCAAATTCTCCTTAACCGACTTTTCTATGGACTTGTCAGTAGAACTGGTCGCGTTGCTTTCTGGTAGAAGGGCCAAAGCGGGTAGACTGGCGGTAGCGCTCACTTGATGGAAACGCGTCGCCCAAGTCAACGCAGTGTCCGATCTTCTGGTCTTGTTACCTTTGAACCTCGACCGGCATTTGACAGTCAACCAACCGTCCGAATGCTGATTAGGCTGGTAATTATTAAGCGTTTCCGAAGACGACGCTATGCTGTTGCTGGAATTGGTAACCATGACGTTCTCTGTTGATTTACCTTGGTTAACCAAAGTTTCGACAGAACTTGCGTACTCATTCAAAGACAAGGATTTGGTCAAATGGTCTCGAGTCAGAGTCGTCTTGCTCTTCCTCAACAAAGCAGACGGTTGGTTAACTTTCAGAGGTGCGGGTTTTACGTTGTTGACTTTACTGAGTGGTACTTTGTTGACGGGTTTCATGTCTCCCACGGTTTTGCTCCTGGATAACAAACCAGAACGAGGTGCCAATGGAGACGGCCTAACCACTGCAGGTTTAGCAGTTTTATTAAGCCTAACCGAAGAGGTTGTGCTTTTTATTTCGACTTTCGGCTTGGGAACCAGAGTGGTTCCTACGGTTTTGGCCGAAACGCTCCTGGTTAACGCTGTCGAATACGCCGGTTTCACTGTAGTCACCGTCAGTTTGGTATTTTTGACATCTATTTTGGTACCCTTTGAAGCAGTAACCGGTTCGGTTTGGGACTCTTGGTTTATCTTAACGACGTTCGGTTTTTTGACAGGCGGTAACCGGGGGAAGTCCTCATCGGTGCTAGTGCCTTTTTCGGCACTCTGCACGTTGATCTTACGCAAAATGTCATAAGTTTTCTGGTCTTCACTGGGCGAATCTATGTGGAGTACCTCATCGTTCTTACAATTTTCGGCCGGTACTTCATCGCTTTCGTTTTTCTTCAAAATGGTTTTCTTGGTTACTGGTTCAGGTTTGGTTTTCGGCTTGACTTCTTTCTTCAAAACCTTCGGAGGATCTTTCGGTTTAAGCCCTACACTCGAACCAGGTTTACTAGTGCTTTTGATATCGTTGGGTGGTTTAGAAGCTTCGACCTTTTTCTTAAGCAAAATCGGTGATTTCGGTTTCATAACCACCTTATTACCGGCCGAAACGATTTCTACTTTATCGGTTTGGACTTCCTCGCTCTTGAAGTCTTTAACCGGGAGGATCTCGTCGGTGTTGAACGATTTCTCGGCTTTCTCCACGTCTTTGGTTACGAATTCCTCTAAAATCGGGGGTTCCATTAGGGGTAGCGGACTGGTCGGTGCCGAATTGCAGTTTTTGCCCTTATTAGGGAACAATCTCGGGCTCATTTTGCCGTTCGGGCTGCTCCGACCCGAGCCCAAACTCGGGGTAGATTTACCAGATCGGTTCGAGCCTGCGGTTTTTGTTAAATTGGTTTTGCATATGTCCCACGCCAAAGACGTGGGGCGCTCCAGGGCGGGGGTGTTTTCATAGTCCCACTTCAGGCGGAACCAATCAGCCAGAGAGTTGAAATCGCGCAAATAATTCTCCAGGACCAATAGGACTTCCTGGCATTCGGTTATGCTCTCGTGGGTCTCGACGGTATTGTAGATTTCTGCAATCTACACCGAAAATTATCAATGGCGAATTTGACACTTTTGACAGTTCCTCTCTTTAATTTTAGTTCCACAGGTGACTTACCGATCTCTGGAGGTTGCCGAAGAGGAGGGCCCAATATCGCGCCCTCAGTTCGGACCTTTTGTCCCTCCCGGTGGAGGCAGACCTGATCCGAGCCCCGGTTCTCGGGCGCAACCCCAAAGGGGTTTTCTGCGGTGTTTCCATGATGACAGCTCTCGGAGGGCATGGCGGTTTCCTCGAGACTTTGCCTTGAAATGAAAATTTCGTTTTATCCGATTTGCTGGAGTTTCGGTGTTTAGCCTTGAGATTATTTTCGCTTTACTCACTTCCGAAATTGTCGTTGAACGGCGAAATGCTGAACGTCAGCAGATTGCGGGCCTCTCGCCCCTGTTCCTCTACCAGCATCCGTACCTGTTCCATGCTTGGACGTATTCGAGGCTTTTCTGAGATTCTTTTTGCGGGTTTCTGGACGTTTTACAGCATTTTTTGAACTTTATGACAGTAATTTGACGGTTTCACAACACAACAGACACAGCTGATTGCTACCACCGGTGTGAAGTTGGCACGTTTTTAAAGCGCATCGCTCATCCGGAAGTAACTTTACACATAGAACAATATAAAAATTACAGTATTACATTGTTCCTTGCTGTTGAAAAAAGCATTTATTAGCAAAGCTTTATTTCTTCAATACATGTACTCCCAATACGCATTCCCTTGAATGTTAGGGGTACTTTTCTGAAGTTTTTCTGAATAAAAAATAATGTTTCGTCCTATGTAAAACAGACTTGACAGTGTCAGAGGGCGCGCTAAGTTCTTCCAAGTGTCTTTTACAATGGCAATTCCACCAAAGCTCCATAAATCCATAAAGTATAATACGCGATCGCTCTATTCGAGGCTCTATTATTTGTAATGGAAATCAATGAATACTAATAAATAGTTAGTTCAGTTGAGTATACAATCTGATGCATGCTAAAAAACTTACGTGAAAACCATTTGACGATAGAGAAAATTGTACATTTTGGTGGAATTGAAAGTAGAATGGTTCTAATGTGTATATTTGGTTGCCTACCTAGTTTGATAACTTTTCATAATCTTTTAGCAATTAGTTTATAATTTATAATGCTTATGTTATGAGTAACTGCTAATTTTAACTTTATCTTTAATGACTTGTGATCGATTACAGTGATATTCTTGAAAATGGAAAGGAAAATTCTATAAAACACACTCTCCATCTAAAATACATGGAGACCCTATGCTCGATAAAGACATAAACCTGCAAATACTGAAATGATTTATTTTATGTCTTATTTCGCGAGAATTACGGCGCAAATAAAGTCCCAAAGCGATATTTTTAGATCCTAGATGATCTAATCATCTCTTTATTTGTTCTTATTACTGAAAACTGTGGATTTCGTAAACAATTCGATGGAATACAGCCAGAAAAAGACAATAAGCGATTACTAGAAATTTCTTCAGGAGGATTATTGTCGAGTGAATCCCAATGACGACTTCCGGATGTAACGTGCGATATTTCGCATTAAAACTAATTAACGATTCGTCGTAAAGTAAATACCTAATATATCATAAACAATAATCATCCTCATCTCCATAAATCAGAGTTAACAATGCGTGAAGCGGCGTGGGGAAAAACGTAAATTCTCCAAACGAAATTTCATCAATAATCCGATGCGTGAGCTATTACGAGCGATTACACGTGAACATCGTAATAACGAGAGGGGAACGTTGTGAAATCTCAATATTTGCGTCCAAGCCAGTAACTCGCATTCTAATTCGTCTGCAAAAGCGGCGCGCTTGACCTTCGCCGGTGGGAATCCCAAGGCGCACGTCAACATCCTCCACGGTCACGACCGCGGAGCGAGCATACACCGAAGAACTACCGAAAACCACAAAGAAAGCTCCTTCATCGAGCAGAGGAATAACCGAATGACTTGCACAATAAATCCCCTCAAGATTTAATCAAGAATAAATAAGAATCAATAATACATCATCATTAAACCTAATGAAACGTCAATTTCTGGGCTCTACCCCCACTTGTGGCCGCCCTTTTTCCAGCCGGACTGGTGCGGGGCGCCGCCCCCGTAATTGTAGCCGGGCCTGTAGCCCCCCGAGCCGTGCGGAGTTTGCCCCCGGTTTTTCCAGCCGGAAGGGCGCTGCCCGCCCCTGAACCACGAGGTTTCCGCCGCCGCCAGCGCCTCCTGGTTGGTCCGAGTGGTTGGCAGCACTGGCACCGCCATCAGGGGTTGGTTTTGTAGGAGCACCACCGGCTGCAGGTGATTGACGGGGTCGGTCGGTAATGCAGAGACCGCCACCGCCGCCAAGACCAAGGAGACCAACTGAAATTCTTATTTTAGTGATTTTTCTCTTTAATACATACCGTTCTTGGTACTTACGCTGATTATCATGATGGAGTAGTTCTGGTGGTTTCTTATGCTGGAAATTTCAGCGGCTACTGGATGGGCCGTAGGTTTTCCGGCCCTTATATACCTAATAACAGTTCTTTTTTACGTTTTATATCTGAAAACCAGTAGGCTGACGCCGGAGGAGAAAGATGTTGGGTGGATGACCCGATGTTTGTGTTATAAATTGAGCCATTATCTCGTCCATCGATCGATATGGTTGGAATTTCGTCGGGAAAGTGGGTCGAAGATCTTTCGTAATTCGTAACAAAAACTGATGTCCCGAAATCGAGGAAAAGTCCGTCTATTGACAGATATCCGAGATCTAATCGTGGAAGAATTCCTGTATTTGCTCTGCGCGGTAGGTAATAACACGAGAGGATAATCACCTCTCTCGGAGGCGAGGCTATTGTAGGCAATGAAAAAATAAAATTCCCGAAATTCTGAATAATGAAAATTTTACGGGAAAAACACTCCGATTTGCACTTGGATTCGCTAAAAGCGTCGATTCTTGTGGATAATAGAGTGTTAATAACGGCGTATCTCGAGTACCCGCTTTCGATTTCTATTGGTCGCACTTTTTATCGAGTGCTCTTCTTACAATGGAACTGCAAATATTCGTTGGAAAAAATCCAATTTGCGGCCCAAACGGGTATAAATAAATCGGCTGGTGCATTTGAGAGCCACACCAGAAAAGTGCGAGATATCGGCAAGATGAATCCCAAAAACTTCCTAATCCAAGTAAGAAAAGTGCAACACATCTTAGTTTTTTATTTCCCATAAGATTTACTGCTGTTAAAAACTCCTAAAACAGTTTCTATTTTACTAGTATTTAATTTTTTTTTGTGTAATGTCCAAATTTTCATCAAAAGTCGAAAAACTGCATAAGAAGATTGGAAGTTTGAAAACAGAAGTTTTTATCAAAAGTAAATCCTGAGAAATCTCAAATAATTTTTTTTACTCTTGTAATAAAAAATGTGAAAATTTCAGGTGATAATTCTAATAACCCTGGCCGCGAGCCTACTCGCCGCCCCCTTGGCCGCCCCCGACCCGCGCCCCTATTATTACCCTAGAGGCGGCGGCGGTTTGGGAGGGGGTGCAGGATTCGGAGGCGGCTACGGAAGGGGCGGCGGATTCGGTGGAGGCGGCGGCGGTGGTGGAGGAGGAGGCGGCGGATTCGGAGGAGGCGGTGGTTTCGGGCGAGGAGGTGGCGGTGGCTTTGGAGGAGGTGGCGGAAGAGGAGGAGGGGGTGGATTCGGGGGCGGAAGGGGTGGCGGATTCGGGGGCGGCTATGGCGGCGGATACGGCCGATGAGCAATAATTCACCAAAATGTAATATCATAAACTTCCATTAAAATGTATTAATAATAACAAACATGATTTTATTTTTAAAACAGACTTTTATTTAATTACTTGTTAATTTTATAATAACATGTGCGATCCTTGGGTTATTTTCAGCCGTAATGGTGGTGTCCGTGTCCGTAATGGCCGCCGTGTCCATAGTGACCGCCGCCGTGTCCATAGTGACCGCCGCCATGTCCATAGTGACCGTGACCGTGACCTCCGCCATAACCGCCGTACTGGCGGTAAGGAAGAGGTTCAGCCACAGGATTCGCCATGGTGATGGCGATAACTACCATCATCAAGACGGTGACGAAAGCGAAAACCTAGAAGAATTAAAAAAATTTGACAGTTTTTGGAAATAGCAGTTTATTATGTGCGAGCGAAAATTGGTGCGCCAAAGTTCGCACCGGTGTAATACTACACTATTCTTCAGTATTAGATAAAATGTTGCCGATTTATACCAATTTTCACACAGATTATTAGCAAACTTACGGTTTTCTTGAAATGTCAAAATGCCAAACAATTGAAGTGTGGTGGGGTGAAATAATTTTTATTGATGAGAGTTTTAACAATAGGGAGCGTGCACGCATAACCTCAAAGCCTAAAACAATTGAAGTCTGGGGGTTAAATAACAGTTGCTAACTAAAACCGGCAACATTGAAAAGTCAAAAATATTTGTCAGTTTTTCAGCGGGAATTTAAATTCAACAGTTTTTCGGATATTTTTATGAATTACACGCAAGTTTCAACTGCTTTCCGTTTTCTTATATATTTTTTAAGGTAAGCGTATAAAATTTTAGCTAAAACGATATAGAATAACAGTTATAATACCACACATTATACAAATTTCCTGAAGTTCAGTTGTATCCCCGATTTTTGCACCTTTTGCTTGTTTTCTGCGTTTATCTTCAAAATGCCCGACTAGTGCCTTGTTTTTGGATAGTTTTTAGAGGAAATAAGCTAAAAAATAGGAGAGAAAAATCTCCCGTATAAAACCACCAAAAATGAGGTTAAGTAACTGCCAAATAAAAATGCCACACAGCTATCCAGCGTTGCCAATTACATAGTAACTATCTTGGAAACGCTTGTTTAACCCCCAGACTTCAATTGTTTTAGGCTTTGAGGTTATGCGTGCACGCTCCCTATAAGGCAGAAATTTAATAAAGACACTTCTGTCAAACTTTGACAGTTTTAAGAAATAGTACTTTATTACATGCGAACGAAATTAGTTCACCAACATTTTACTCAAATTTGATACTGTACTTTTTCAAGAATTAAATAAAAATACCAGTTTTAGATCATTTTCATACAAATTATTAGCGAAATTTTCATCAGACAAAATAAACTCTTAATCTCCACTATTAATCGAAAACATATTACTAAGAAATGAAAATGTTGTCATTAGTTGAAAAATGTGTAACTTTCAAAGTAGAAAATGAGTGAAAATTTTCTGTTTTGTTCAATATGGTTGGAAAACGGTTTCTTACCTTATTTGTCATGTTGGAACTCATTTGGAAATCTCACTGAGATGCACTTTTACTGAATATGTCTGGATAAACAGATCGCGTTTTCTTTTATAGTGAATTTTCGTCGTAAACATGCATTTCAAAACATGCAAAACCAATGGGGAAGACGGAGTGAAAAGAATTAAAGAAGCTGTAACTAGTGGTTATGAAAACACGATTCAAATTAATTTTTATCGGTATTAGAGGAAAACCGCAAAATATACGTACTACAAACGCGGCTATAAAGCTTGGCATATCGATATCCATAATTGCCGCATAATTGATACTAAGTAATTCCATTTATTAAAATCAAAGTATTTTATGCCATAAGCTTCATAATTGCAAGCGCGTTATTTTCACGACATGAAGATACAAAATATTATTCAAATATTCGTATGCAAAAAAAACATCAAGTCGAATTATAATGTTCATCAGATTTTTATTCTTAGAAAATATCATGACAAAAAATTATAAGACCCAAAAGAGGATCGAATTTAAATACTTATAGCTACTTAACCTATCAAGTCTTACGGCTAGATTGTCCCAAGCAAATGAGCGATATGTACAATTTTTGAATTTTTCTAAATATGGAACTGACTTTTTCCGAAAAAATCGTCTACCCAAAGTAGTCACCGCCATGTCCGTAACCGCCGTGTCCGTAACCACCGTGTCCGTAACCGCCATGGTGGTGTCCGTAACCACCGTGATGGCCGCCATGGTGGTGACCGTAACCGCCGCCATAACCACCTCCATAACCACCTCCGTAACCACCGCCATAACCGCCGGGGTAGCCGCCGAATCCGAACTGCGGTACCGCCACTGCCACCGGGTTGCCCATCGTCAAAACTGTCAAAACCAACATGAGGACCACCATGGACAGAATCTGCAGGATAATTAAGTAAACAATAAATTAGAGGATTTTAGGTTTTTAGTGTATTTTTGAATACTGACCTTAATAATGCACGTTGAGCCCATTTTTATTTGGTTTACTGTGTTCACTTTGTACGACGTTTCTTCAGATTATCGAGAGACTTTCTGCCTCTTGTCGGATCGTTCGGGTCGTTTTATACTGGAATTTCACGATGTCAAGACCGAACCTCCGGAGACTCGGAAGTGGGAGAAATGCCTTTGAAAATATGTATCTAGAATGTCTAGAAGAAATGAACGTGTTGACATACTTGAGATATTCGCGTGTTATACGAAATTATGTAAAAAAAACTGGTTCTTGTAACCTGACACACGGCGCGTCTGAGGAAGTTGAATCCGTTTCGGTTTTACACGCCCGAAATGATTCACGAAACGTAAACATAGACAGAGTGAGAACTGGACTTCCCTGAGTTTTACAATCTTTCACCTTCGCACAGGATTCGACGATAATCACGCACTGAATTAATGGCGAAAGTGTGTATTTAAGGATTATTGAGGTCTTTCGGCAAATTCGGTTGACGGGCCTCCAAATATTTACATAAATTCGTTAAGAAACACCCACTTCCAATATCGGTTTAGTAGGCCATTAGAAAAATACCATTTATTGATAATACAAGAATTGATCATTTTTTAGGATTTTCGGGTTCGTGTCTTGTTAGATGGGTCTCCACGTATTTGCCATGGGAAAACCGAAATTCTCTCAGCGATCTATTTCGAAATACATTTAGTACCTATTTGTGAGAAAATAGACAGGTGATATCAATTATTAGCGATGGAAGTCGATAAAAATTAATCTTTTTCAGGAATTTTCAGACTTTATGTCTTGTTGAACGGTTCGCATATTTCAACGGTAGATCGAAAATTCTTTTAGGATTTTTTTTAAATGCATATTAAGCACTCATCTGTGAAATTACAACTGTTTACGTTATCTGCTGATTGATAAAAATAAATTTTTTCGGAAATTTGTGAGTTTGTGTCTTGTTAAGGCATTGCACTCTCCACGTATTTTCATTGAGTGCAATAAAATTTTGCTGTAAATCAATTTCTGAATGAAATTAGAACACTCTGCTGAAATTTTAACGGTTTTCGTCTATTACAATTGAGTGAAACTAGAGTAAAAATGATTATTTTATTCAAATGTTAGATTTTCATCTTGTTATTGCATTTTTCATGATAATCATGTTTCAGTGATTTATTCATATGCACATGAAGTCCTTTTTTTTGTCAATTACTAATCACGGAAGTTGGGAAAAACTGAAAATTTCAGAAATGTTCGGGTCTGTGTCTTGTTAAGGCATTGCACTCTCCACGTATTTTCATTGGTTGTAACAAAATTTTACTGTTAATCAATTTTTGAATGAAATTGGAACACTCTGCTGAAATTTTAACGGTTTTCGTCTTTTAAAATTGAGTGAAACTAGAGTAAAAGTGATTATTTAATTCAAAATGTTAGATTTTCATCTTGTTAACGCATTTTCCATGAGAATCATGTTTCAGTGATTTATTCATATGCACATCAAGTACTTATTTCTGTCAATTACTAATCACGGAAGTTGGGAAAAACTGAAAATTTCAGAAATGTTCGGGTCTGTGTCTTGTTAAGGCATTGCACTCTCCACGTATTTTCATTGGTTGTAACAAAATTTTACTGTTAATCAATTTTTGAATGAAATTGGAACACTCTGCTGAAATTTTAACGGTTTTCGTCTTTTAAAATTGAGTGAAACTAGAGTAAAAGTGATTATTTAATTCAAAATGTTAGATTTTCATCTTGTTAACGCATTTTTCATGAGAATCATGTTTCAGTGATTCATTCATATCCACATCAAGTACCTGTTTATGTCAAATACTAATCACGGAAGTTGGGAAAAACTGAAAATTACAGGAATGTTCGGGTTTGTTTCTTGTTAAGGCATTGCACTCTCCACGTATTTCCATTGGGTGTAACAAAATTTTACTGTAAATCCATTTCTGAATGAAATTGGAACACTCTTCTGAAATTTTAACGGTTTTCGTGTTTTAAAATTGAGTGAAACTAGAGTAAAAATGATTATTTTATTCAAATGTTAGATTTTCATCTTGTTATCGCATTTTTCATGAGAATCATGTTTCAGTGATTCATTCATATCCACATCAAGTACCTGTTTATGTCAAATACTAATCACGGAAGTTGGGAAAAACTGAAAATTACAGGAATGTTCGGGTTTGTTTCTTGTTAAGGCATTGCACTCTCCACGTATTTCCATTGGGTGTAACAAAATTTTACTGTAAATCCATTTCTGAATGAAATTGGAACACTCTTCTGAAATTTTAACGGTTTTCGTGTTTTAAAATTGAGTGAAACTAGAGTAAAAATGATTATTTTATTCAAATGTTAGATTTTCATCTTGTTATCGCATTTTTCATGAGAATCATGTTTCAGTGATTCATTCATATCCACATCAAGTACCTGTTTATGTCAAATACTAATCACGGAAGTTGGGAAAAACTGAAAATTACAGGAATGTTCGGGTTTGTTTCTTGTTAAGGCATTGCACTCTCCACGTATTTTTGATGAGAAAAACGAAATTTTTTCGGAAATCAATTTCAACATGAATTTGGAAGAATCTGCCGAAATTTTAACAGTTCTCGTTTATAAAAAACCATAATAAATGGATTTTAAAAAAGTGAACATAATTTATTTAAGAAATCTCCGGTTTCTGTCTTGTTAACACACTTTTCATAAGAGAACCATATCAAAACAATTCCATCCAAACTCAAGGCCAGAATCTTTGATATTTAAGTAACCTGCTCAATAATAAAAAAAAACACAATGTTTACTTAACTAAATTGTATTTATTTAGGAAATAAATATAAATTTCATTATAAGGTACAAAATAAAAGTTGACGGTCTCCTCCTGTTGTCTTAGCGACCGTATCCGCCTCCGCCACCGAATCCATAACCGCCTCCTCCTCCTCCTCCATAACCGCCGCCTCCGCCTCCTCCTCCGCCGCCTCCACCGCCGTAACCGCCGCCTCCTCCATAACCACCGCCGTAACCACCGCCGTAGCCACCGCCCAGACCGCCGCCCCCGTAACCGTGGTTACCGCCCCCGTAACCGCCGCCCCCGTAGCCGACCTTCTTGATGGCGATTATCGTCAGACCGCCGCCACCTCCGTGACCCTGGTTGTAACCGCCGCCATAACCGCCGCCATAACCGCCGCCGTAACCGCCGCCGTAGCCGCCACCGTAGCCGCCGCCCTTGAAGTGGTGGGGGGCGGGGGCGGCGATCGTCAGGGCAACCAGTGCGAAAATCACTAGCGCTATCTGAAAGTTTCAATCAAATTAGTCGTTATAATTTACTCAATTTCGTGTGAAAAATGCCCAAATGGCAAATAGGAGTGTAGAAAATTATGGATTTTGACTGTTGAGAGTCTTTTTGAGTGAAATATGTGAGAAAATTGTGAAAAAAAGACTGACGCGGGTCGGGTTCGAACCTCATCGGTTTGGATATAACTTTGAAATGGAGATTTAAAAATGGGAAATTGGTGATTTCTGGTGATTTAATTTTCACTTGAATTTATTTTGTGTGTTTGGAAAAACTTGCCTTGAGCATGGTCGCGGTTTTGCGGTCCATCGTTGTGGTAATTTCTCGTTAATCGGCCACCTCCTGATGAAGATGGTGAACTAGTGGTAAACGCACGTGCGAACTGGCCTTTTTAAGCGATCCGATGGCAATTATCGTCTTTCGAGTGATGACCACCACTTTTATTTTCGCATACGTCTGCTTTTTGTATTATGTATTATTATGCGGATGATGGTTATGAGGTGGTTCCTCTCAAGGTCGACAATCACTGAAAACATTCGGCAAATCCCGAACTAATAAGTTGGTGTTTGCCATTATTACCATTTATGTCAAATTTAGGCAAATATAAGAATTGGGAAATCGTTGCACTTTTACACACTAGGGATTTCCCTGAAATATTTCGATGATGGACAGTTGTTTATTTAAAAATTGAATGTTTCCATGGTGTTAACAATTATTACGAACGAGACAGATGAATTATGAAATCTGTGTGTTGTGTGTTTCCATGACAATCCGGTCGTGACAAAATAACAGTCGCAATAAGATTAGGTTAAGTTGGCTCTATTGTTGATTTAATTCAGGTACCTAATTCGTGTTTTTCTTCCTAATATGCAGTTTGAAATTGTATATGGCATATGTGGGTTGATTCATTTCGGTATTCCCGCTTTACGTTGCTGCATCGCGGATTCTTTAATGAAACTTTAATTGGCTATTATGGAAAATAATAGAAGCGAAAAAATACAAAAACCTTATTTATGGTCTTGTTTTCTAGAAACCACTTAAAATTTCAGGTTATTATGAAACGTTCTCTTCTAATCTGAACATCATTTTATTGACAAGATTCGATAAATTAGAGATATGCAAACTGCTGAAAACCTGAAACCGTATAAACGTCATTTCTCTGCGCAGGAACTGAAGAAATGAATACCCATCACACAAAAAATCTAAAAAGTACTTCAAGAGGTTCTGTCATTCCATAGATTAAAGTTGTCAAATTATATTCCCCATTAATTTGTGGTTTATCATTTTTCATTTGAAATACCTAACTCCTCTAACATCTCGAAATTGCGAAATAGATCGAAAACAATATTTTGCACTTTTCTCTATGGTGAAGATGCGCTTTTGTTTGTTGAAAAAATCCGTCATCATCGTCAAAATATTGTTATTTTTACGATAAATTATTATTTTCGTCGCATCCTCAATAATTACAGTCTCGGATGGATCCGAAAAAGCCAAAGTATAAATTGGACTAGAGCCAAATAACTATTGTCACAAAAGCTCAAACAACCGAACAATCAGGTGTGTCAATAAACAAACGTAACCATGGCTACATCAACTAAAGTGAGTTTACAAAATCGAAAATCACCTGTCATTCACCTATTTATTTATATTTCGATTCGTAGGTGACAATCCTCGCCCTTTTCATTTTGGGGATGATCGCCCTGACTTTGGCGCTTCCCGCCGCCGACCCCGACCCGCATCACCACCGCTGGGGCCACGGGAACTACGGTTACGGTGGCGGCTACGGCAATGGCTACGGTAACGGTTACGGCGGCGGCTACGGTAACGGTTACGGTAACGGTTACGGCTACGGAGGTGGTTGGGGCTACGGAGGTGGCTACGGTGGATACTACTAGAGCTATCATAAAGGAAACTACCTTACCTACTACTACTGAAATCTGTATACTGTATTAAGGGCGTTTTCTGTTTGATAAAGTGAGTGCGTACTCATTTTATCAACGTAGTTCCACAAACTTTTTCAATAGTTGAATTCTGTTATCCTGTAATCATTGATAATACAATTAAATGGATTTTGACAAAAATCATGTCTTATTTATTTTCTTGAAAGCTTATTTACCTACCGACTAACTTGAATTAAAACCAATATAGTACTTTATGATTTGGTATTTTTGGTATCAAAGAGCTGAGAAAGAGTATAAATTTTATTATGTAATTAGGATCAAAATTAAAAGTCATTATTTGGTGTTGGTCATGATGATGACAATCGTCTTAATAGGGAAGGGATCTGACATCAATCTGGTTTTCTCCGCCGTAACCGCTGACTTTTTGGTAACCACCGTTTTCTTGGTTACCACCATTCCCGTAATCGTAGGGTCTAGTGAATTCTTCCCATAAATATCTAAGAAGGGCACATCTTTTGGTAATCTTGTGGGACACTGTGTCTTCAGGTTGATCATCTCCGATTTTGGAGGGGGCTGCCAAACTGACGGCAATTAAAGCCAGGCAGATGATCTGAAAAATTTCGAAAATTTTTTGATTTTCAGTGTAATATAAAATTTTCTTATTAAGAAATGGAATGACAGTAACTTTTCAAGATGGGTGGTTATACTTACAATGGTTCTCATCTTGTATGATTTCGGTACGGCACTGTCATATCAGAATTGGGGTGCTCCTTTTATATGGGAAGTTATCTTCAGAAACCAAAACATTTTTATTGAACGATAAAAATTATCATTTACTTACTACACTTTTTATACGTAATGTGTAATGGGTAAATCCGAGGGAAATCCATCAAAGAGCGATAATAGCCCGAGTGAGGAAAATTATTCCATTTTCATAAAATCCGATTTTGAATTGAGTGAGTTTGGTTTTACAAAATTCCGTTGATTTTGGGACACTCTGTATGCACTTGTATTCCAATATTCAAAATTGCCCATTGTGGGAAAAAATCTGAATAATTTTTTTATTAATGCTAGAAGATAATTTTAATTGGTCCTCTTAAAGCAGCTGAATCCAAAATTTCTCCATAAAATGGGAAAACCTAGTTTTATTATAAACAGTAACAAAGTTATTGAACTTTTACTTCACTCGTGATGGAAAAAACTCCTGATTTTTATTGATTATATTTTCAAATTCAATTTGTATAATTACTGGATAAAAAAAATTGAACATACAGTTGATACGATTTTCTCATTCTTCATTATTATCGATGGAATTTTTGTTGCTTCTCCCAAAAGACGCGAAAGGACCCTGCGGGTAAAATTGTGGGAACTTTTGGTAACTCCCCGGATTAGCGTTACCATAAAACGAATTGCTCCCTGAAAATTGTCCTTGAGGATACGGGGGATAATTGGAGGAATACGGATAAGGGTTGTTGTTACTATGATATGGAAACCCTGAAGGATAATTCGAAGGATAAACGGGGTAGAATTGACCTGGGGGTGGAATGTATCCGCTTCCTCCATTTTGGTAACTTCCTTGAGGAAGAAAAACTTTCCCTGAAATGAAAATCGAATGAAATTAATGAACATATGTAGGCTTTGTAAATATCACTGTATAATTTGTTGCCTACTATAAAAGCGCATATTTTATATTTTTATTTATTATTAATTTAATAATTTACCTTTTTGGGCTTGAGTTTCAATTTCTTCGTCTAAAACATCATCTCCATGTGATTCATAATTGTCCTGGAAATTTTCAAAATTGGAATTCATAAAATCCGAATTCAGCTAAATTAATTATTTTTCTCACTTTAGGACTTGAAGGATCGTTAATTTCGCATAAAACGCTAATAAACTTTAAAAATAACATCGGTGATATAAAATTAGACGTTAGTAACATTTTCGTTCAGTGGCGAAAACTTTCTATGAAGGAAAACGGAATTTTCGTGTTTTTATAAGAAAAGTTAGACCTAGAGAATATGTTAATGAATGCTCTTATCTTCATTTCCTTTGTGCCCTTTATCTGGAATAACTTTACGGAAATTAGGATTTCGATCGAGGTTAAGGTTAATTAATGGAAATTCAAACAAAAATTAATGCTCATGTGCGAAATATAATAATTAAATCACCAGCGTGCTTGAGTAAATGGTAAATACAAGGATATATCGTATTATTATGCCTTACCCTATAATTAAATATGAAGTTTTTCATAAAATTATAGAATATTATTAGGTGAGCGTGTTTTGGTAGCTTTTATTCGCGAGTTTGAAAAACTTACGCCACGAGCGCCAGCGAGTGGCGTAATTCAAACGAGCGAATAAAAGCCAAAACACGCGAGCTTAATACTATGCTTTATCCACTCCAAAACAGTTAAAACGGCTCTCGAAAATTCGCTCAACTTTCAAATTTCATTCAAAACAGCTGTGACGGATAGAATGTAGTGTTGTCAGATCGGCGCCGATTTGTGAGCTGCGAACAGTGCGAAGGGAACTGTTATAAGTGTCATACCTTCATTCATAGCTCTTTCTGGATATTTCAGGTATCTGGTATCTCCGGAGCCGTTCCTATAAGCTCGTCTCCATTTTCACTATCACTTATATCATTCATATGCATATTTTCAATTGAACGATCAAGTAATTTTCGACACTCCACCACTCGTAACAATTATTCAAACAAATGGTCGCCATTTTTGAATGTCAATTTCGCGATTGTTGCGCTGTTGCCAATTGTACCTGAAAATCGCTCTATTCTGATTGGCCACAGCCAATGCAATAATGATCCCATTAATCGCTGGAAATGTCACTTTATTTCATCGAACTGTGATCTATATCAATAACGCCACCCATTATTACCAAAAATTTCTAATAATAATAGTATGATTATTATCTAGGAGTGGATAAAACCTATTATTTGGATACATAAGTAGTCAAAAAAAGAATTACAGCAAGGAATAGTCCTCAATTTTTTTGCGAGAATGTAGATATAATACAAAAAAATAATTAATTAAAATTAATATCTTATTACCTATTATTGAAACCGTGAGTATTTTCGTCATTTCTTTTTTTTTTCGAATATTTCGAAAATTTAGTGGTGATTTCTGCCCGATTTATTTCTATCGGTTTTCGAATCATCATCACCTGATTTTTTGCCCTTGTCATCCTCATCAGAATCCTCACCACCGGAATTTCCTCCGAAATTTCCCTCAAAATTGGGACTTTTATCGTTCGGCGCACTCGCGGACCTCTTCCGGTGACTTTCTAAACTTTCGAAAAGCCCTTTGCATTCCCTCGTCATCGACGGCGGCAAATTTTTCATATTTTTGAAAAAATCGTCGTTCAATTCGAAAATTTCGTCCGAACCGTTTTCCCCGTTTCCATCGACCGTCGTGCTTGAAGGGGTCGTAGAAGAACTAGGACTATTCGATTTACCTCTTCTGTCACTGCCGTTATTCTGTTGGGAACCCTGGTTTTTATTATTCGCGCCCCTTTTGGTCCTGTCAGTTGGCAACGCCACTGCCAGCGCTACCAACATCGCGAACACGATCTGGGGAAACAACCAACTGTCACTTTTGACAGGTCTCTCGTATTGTGTGCTTTCCAATAAGCTGTCAATTTGTAAATTTTGTACCTACCGCAATAATTCGGGTCATTTTTATTCGACGCACTTTTCAGTTTTTCATCGATTAATTTAGGTTATTGGTACTACTTGGGATAATGATTGGAACTGTGGTTGGATTCGTGTTTTTATCGCTGTTTTATATAATTTCTGTCCAGGACACGACTCGCCCTTTACGCTCGATAGGCCCATTCAAGTTATCCAACGTTATTGTGTTGGTAACCGTGGAGAATTTCGCACACAATCGAATAAATCGCATCACTAATCATTTCCATATAAAATTTATTTCGATTTCCTCCAGTTATTTACAATAAATGTTTACAAAAATATAGGGGATTTTGTTTCCGTGACTTAGTAACCTCCCCGATGGTCGCCGCCATGTTGGCCCACGTGACCGCCGTTGGAGCCGGAACTGCCGCCCCCGCGGTGGTCGCCGCCATGTTGGCTCACGTGGCCGCCATTGTGGTTCTGGTCGATGATATGGCTGCCGCCCAGTCCGCCACCTTGACCTCCGAAACCGTTTCCTTGACCACTTCCGCCATGATGGTTGCCATGGTTTATGGTGTCGAGATGGCCTTGGCTTCCCGGTCGGCCCTCATGGCTGGTTCCGTACGGCACTGCCAACGTGACGGCGATCAAAGTCGCTAAAAGAATCTAGAAATCACCAAAAAAGTCAGAGGGGAATCAAATTCTATAAACTTCATTCTCTATGGGACGTGACGTCAGTTGTCAGTTGTGCGTCACTATACATCAGTGGCGTATTTATCGGAGGGGCTTGGGGGGAAAAATTATGGAGAAAAACTACGAAAAGTACTGATATATCCCTGCCCCCCTTATGAAAAAAATTTTAATTAGCCCCCTCTTGGAATTTTCTTACTGCTATATACACAAAACTGCAGAGATTTTTAGGTTATGGAATATAATCCATCTATTATGTCACCCATACTTACAAAAGTTCTCATCTTGGGTAGGCTGTATTACGTACTGTGACAATCAGAAGCAAATTTCGTCTTTTATACGAGAATCGAACGTAAATATAACGAAACCTTATCAAAATTATAACACTTTTTCGATGATAAATAGGCCTTTCCATGAAATGGTCCTTGCAATCTTTCCTCTTAAACCGGGGTGGTCTATGATTTGTAAATATGTTTCCTAATTATATGTGTAATCGAAATACGTACATAATTTTTCTATAAAAGTTATTTCATCACTTTATTTTTGAGGTTATGGTGTATTTACAGCAAAAAAAAACGTGAAAAAGTCTGGTTCATTTTGTTGGGGATTTTCGTGGGTTAATGGCCGTGATGTTGGTAGCCTCCATGATGGCCACCTTGACTTCCATGGCCGCCACCTTGGCCGCCTCCGAATCCGCCGCCCGCTCCATGACCGCCTCCCTGATGACCGCCCCCCAGACCACCTCCCTGACCACCTCCCTGACCACCCCCGAAACCACCGCCTTGACCACCCCCGAAACCGCCGCCTCCGCCATGGCCGCCCCCTTGACCGCCCCCGAAGCCGCCGCCGCCTCCATGGCCGACGCTTCCGTGCTGTTGCCCATGGCCGCCGGATCCAAGATTTCCATGGCCCTGTTGGCCTCCATGGCTAGTTCCATAAGGGACCGCCAACGTCACGGCGATTAAAGCAGCGCAGATAATCTGAAAATTAACGAAAATTGTGAAGAAATTGTGAAGATTCCATCAAGATTCCGTGGATGGTGGATGGGAGTGCGTGTAAATTATGACGTCAAACATTCATAATGGAAGATTCCTTTCGGTTTTTGGTATACCTTAACTGTGATCCAGGATGGGAAATGAGGGACATGAATAACATATTGAGAATTTGAAAATCATTATTAGCTGTTATTTTTTAGGGTTTTGGAGGTTATCAGACGATACTATGGTACTTACAAAAGTCTTCATCTTGAATAAAACTAGTTTACTGTGATTATGAGAAACTGGATTCGCCTTTTATACGGAAATTATATGTAAACAAAAACGATGTAAATACGAAATAGAACCTTATCATCAAGTCCAAAACAATTCTTCGTTGGCAAATACAAAATCTTTTTTTGATTATGATAGCTTATTATAATCAATTAGAGAATAATTCAGTTTTGTATCAAATTTATTTCATCACTCTCTTTGAATATGTACAAGAATTCAACAATTCAACAATAACAACAACAAACATACGTTCAGATTTAGGGTATTTTGGTTTTCGCGTGGGTTTCAATAGCCGTGAGTTTGGTAACCTCCATGATGACCGCCTCCTTGTCCTCCCGTGTATCCGCCACCCCCGATGGGATGCCCGCCGCCATGTCCGCCTCCTAATCCGCCACTCTGACCGCCCCCGTGACCACCGCCTTGACCACCCCCGAATCCGCCTCCCTGACCGCCTCCAAATCCGCCACCCTGGCCGCCCCCATGGCTGCTTCCCAAGCCGCCGCCCTGACCGCCTCCAAATCCGCCTCCTTGACCACCTCCATGACCACCTCCCAAGCCGCCGCCACCTCCGTGCTGTTGCCCTTGGCCGCCGACCCCAAGATTTCCGTGGGTGCCCTGCTGGCCACCGTGGCTAGTCCCATATGGAACGGCCAACGTCACGGCGATCAAAGTTGCGCAAATAATCTGGAAATTATAGCGAAAAATTCCCAGTCAGAGTCAAATTTGATACCATCTTAGCATTAGCCTAATTCTTCATAAAGGGAGGCCATAATGATCGTTCTGTCTCTATCCTTCTAGTAGTTTTAGTAGAGGACAGAATTATGTCCAATTATACTCTTCCCAAGATAAACTGGCCATCACGTGACCTAAGTTGCTAAGCAAAATTTTATTGAAAAGCATTGATAGCCATTGACTAATGATCGGTATTTGTCAGGTACTTTGGGGGTCACGTGATGGCCAGTTTATCTTGGGAGGAGTATATGAAGAATTTAAATGATGTCTCTGTATAATAGTGAAGTATAGGAATGTAGCTCATTCCTCATGGAGAGAATAGTGCTTCTAAATATTTGAATATTAGGAAGATTTTTATCGACTTTTTAAACGCACTATTCTCCACAGAACCATCATTAAAAAATATAACGAGATGTTTTCTTCTCTTGGGAATATCATGATTTTATATTGGTTTTTGTACTTACAAAAGTTCTCATCTCGAATAACTTTGTTACTGTGGTAATCAGAAGTCGGTGGTCGTCTTTTATATGCAAATTTATTATGAGTACGCAAATGCAATCGGACCTTATCAAAGAGCAAAACACTTTTTCAAAGATAATTATTTATTATTCAACGATCCATTTTCCATTTTGAGTACTTGTACTTGATGGAACTCCTTTATTTATTTGATCATTTTTATGTCATATATATTTAGATTTCTGAAAAGTGAAGAATTTACCCTTATTTATCAAGAAAACTATTCTCCCACCTTGTAAAACCGTTGCATTTTTGGAACCATTTGACAACTTTCCTGCCCATTTTCACCTCTGATCATCCTCCAACCCCCGAATTCGTTAAGTGGAACTTTGAATGTGACGATTTCACCATTTTCCACAGTCAGAATTGTCACAGTCAAAGCTCCAATTAAGTAGTCAATCAGAAAACAGGAAAATAAAAACATTCCGCATCATCAAATCCAGTGAGAACATTTATTAGATATTAATTTAAAAAAAAAACAGAATAAAAACAGCGTGGGCCCTAATGATGATGGCTCCCCTGGTCGTTTCCGTGGCTGCTTCCGCCGCCGACCCCGTGACTTCCGCCCACCCCGGCACTGGTCGAGTGGCTGGCTCCAATATGGCCGGAAATGCCGTGCTCGCCGCCCACGCTGCCCCCGGCGCCGATCTCGCGCGAATGGTCGATGCCGGCGCCGTGGCTTCCGCCGATGCCGCCGTGGCTCGAACCGGAACCGGAATGGCCGCTCCCGCTGTTGCCGTGGTCACGGGCGGGAATAGCGACGGCCACCGCCACCAAAGCCAACAAGAGCACCTGAAAACGCCATTTCAGGTCAGAGAGGCCATCTTGGACATCACTTCCGGTCGTCAAAACACGGCGGCCATCTTGGATATGGCACTTCCGGTTGTCAAAACTCGGCGGCCATCTTGGATATCACTTCCGGTTGTCAAAACTCGGCGGCCATCTTGGATATCACTTCCGGTTGTCACTGGATATCCAAGATGGCCGCCTGGCGTTGGTATACTTACTAGGAACTTCATTTTGATTTGCTTTTAAGTGGATTGATTCACTCTAACGATTTCCGATGGGATTTTTTCGCTTTATAAAGATCTCGCCCGGCCATAAATCACGTTTTTATCGACTTTTGGTGGATGAGAGATAATGTGGAATTATTCCTACTTACATCATAATAATGAGAGAGGGTTCTTGACCTGATATTAGGTGCGTGCAATAATAATATGAGATGTCGTGTTTTTTCTAACTCATAATCTCATTCCATTCGCATGTCTTTATTATCATTCGTATCGATACCGAAAAGTTTCCGATCATGTGCCTTCTCAGCCTTAATAAATATTATCTTTCTCCTCTTTGGTGATGTCAACTTTGGATAAGTCAATGATAATGATGAGGATTTTTCATCATTTTGTGAGGTTAGAGTAGCCATATTGGGTACCACTTACAGTTAGATATTTTTGACGTTTATGGAGGACTGCAGTTTCCGGTCACCTGTCAAACGGCCCAGTGGCGGCGTCTAATTTAATTCATGGATTATGACTGTTCAAAAATTCGGAATACAGTCGATTATTTAGTGTTAAATTCAGCAAAACCCTTTAGAAATAATGTAAAAAGGGCTGAAATGTGGGAAATTCGAGATATACTTAGAGGATTTTTTTCGAATTATTTTAATAAAAAGTCGTCTAATGTAGATAATAAATATTTAAATTAAATTGTCCTAGCGACCGTAGCCGCCTCCATGGTGCCCCCCATGGCCGTATCCGCCGCCCCCATGATGGCCGCCGCCTCCGTGTCCGCCATGATGGCCGCCGCCGCCATGTCCGCCGTGTCCGCCGCCACCATGACCGTATCCGCCGCCACCCCCGTGATGGCCGCCGCCCCCATGGCCGTACTGTCTACCCGGATCGGGGTCGGGGAACGCCACTGTCATTGCCAAAATCACAGACAGAATCAGAACCACCTGAAAATTGAGAGGCGCAAAATGAAAAATCTATTACACTGAAAAATCTCGAAATTCGCTGATTTGGATGAGGATCAAAACCGAGACTTACCAATATCGTCGTTTTTTGTAGGGCCATTTTCGATTTCACGAAGAACTGTTGATGGAAATTACTAGGTATTTAGAGGTGTGGAGTGTTCGGTTTGAACTGGTTGAATTTCCGAAATTTCCCCGGCTTTATACCCCAAAAACTGTCCCACCTGTGCGTTATCTCCCAATAAACAAGAACAATAATCTAGAATTCGTGGTGCAAAACACACCAAGGTGTGTTTACGTTTTTTTCTCACTTTGCTGTGTCCAATTTGACCTCATATAGCGGTCGAAATGTGACCCAACCGAATACACGAGAGATAATTAAATTCGAATTTCAGGCAAATTACGGAACGGATCTCATTAAAGCTGCCCGTGATGACGTCCGGAATAACGTGAATGCGTAAGCTGAATCAAATGGACCCATTTCGCTAGTTAATGGACTATGGAGAAAGTCGTTTTTGCCAAAAATGCAAACTCCCATAAAATCTATCGATAAATCGAGAATTAAATCGGTAATTTATGGGTAATCTCGTGAGGCGATCTGTGATGGACACTCTGATGAGTATCCTTGACATACAGAAAAGTAGTAAAACGTATTTTTTCAATGTTTTAAAGACTGCATCATTTTTAATAACGAACAACAATAATTAGGTATATTCAGACGTGAGTCGTGATCAGTATTACACGCAGTGCCGGATATAGCGATGAAAATATAAGATTTTTTTTTAATTTTTCATTTTTCACGATTTTTAAGTAGACGTCCAAAATTTGAAAAATTCTGTTGGGGGTTGTGGACTTGGAAAAAATTAAATTAAAGAAATTGACGTCATAGACTGGACTGAAACTGAAAAGTCCCCTGCTAAATCATAATAATAATATTTCCAAGAATGGAATTTCTTATCAATTCGATTTTTCATGTTAAATTCTGTGATTAGTTTCAATCGGTTCATTCAGGTCATTTCATATTTAACGTCCTACTCTTCGAATATGGATGTCAAAGTCAAGGCGAAATCGTCTCGTCGTTATCATCGTAATTCACTAGTCAGATTTTACGATGTCGTTTTTACCGACATGGAAGATATGTGAAGAAATCTGCACTCCCCCCATTGAAATACCATAAAACACCAACTCGTGCCTTTTCCATCACTCAATTTTTTTTCTCGTCTTATTTAATGAAAGTTAAATTTATGCGAAACGGAGAATCAGACACGAAAATGATGCCGCCAGTTTCGAGAAATCAGTGAAAGGGTTTTAACGCAAAATCCGATTAAAATGCCATTTTTCGTAAGTACCCTACAAAAGCCATTACTTAATTCAGTACTGATTTATGCAATAATAGTCCAGTAATATGCTCTGTTATCATTAATTTCAAGTCGAATTGTCTGATTATTTTTTCAAAATTCAAAGTTCGGCATGTGTTTCTACTTAATTTAATGATTGAACCATAACAGCCACCACGAACAATAATATTTTTATTTATTAAATCGAAATAATAACAAAATCGAAATTATCAGAAATGATTTTCCACAGACAACAACTTTGTACTTAATAAAATAAAAGTCCTTGAAACGATTATTATTTCGTTCTTGGTGATGCTTTTATCTTCGTTTTTAACATTCGCGACCTTTTAGTAATATTTACATACAGATGTATTCTTTAGAGAAAAAAGTCCCAAGAATTAAAACAGTTACAAAAATCGCTTAGCAACCTTTGTTTATTTATTTGGTGCGTTCGATTGTTACTGTTAAATTAAACAAAAAATCTTCAAATCAAATCTCTGTGATGTCAGTCTTTTTCATAGGTTGCAGTTGGCAAACTTGGCTGACCTATTGCAGGAATCTTTAATTGAACAAGTTTTTTCTGTCTGCGAATTTTACGACCTCTCGGTGATGAACTCCGATAATAAAAACTCGACAATTTCCAGAAAACTCAAGTGATTTGCACCCTGCTGCTTCTTTTGGCCGCATCGACTAAAAGTCAAAACATAGACGAACCCAAAGATTACGGCCCCAGAGTGGTCCCTCAAGATGTCGGCCAAGCCCGCCAAGTGTTAGGTTACAACCACGCAGTAGGGCTGCCAACCGGAAATAACCAAAACCCCCAAAATCACAATCGGAATAACTGGGAACGATTCGGGAGCCCCCAAGTGAAATTCAACTTCGGTTACTACAAATAGTTTTATTACACCTAAATACATCATCCAGTTATACACACCGTAAATAAATTAATCGAATAAATAAATAAGAATAAATATTCAAAAACTGCTTAAATTACAAGACTCATTTATAAAAAGTGTTGGGGCTAAAATCGGAATTTTCGGATTTCGTAGGAGGAACATAAGAGTTCCAAGCGGACGATGGAGGAGGCGCTGGGACGATTTGCCATTGCGAAAGGAGCGAAACCGCGAATTCCAAGACTTTTTTCAAAATCGTGATCCCGGTTAAAGTGAACCTGTGTAAACTGCCCACTTTACTGATCAAAGTGTAATAAACACTTCGAATTAAATCGTAGTTATCGTTGACAACCGCGTAAAGATGAGACGCCAATTCCCCCTTGAATTTCAGGAAGATTTCCAGAAGTTCCAGGATTTCCAGATGAGGGGCCAACAATCCTGAGGCCCTCCCTGAATACGTCTCTGCTACAGGGTGGACTTCTGAACCGGAAGTTTCCGAATCTCCCGAATTTTCGTCATTTCCGGGGTTGCTAGTGTATCCGTTGGCTTTTGTCAAAAGGGCGTAAAGGGAATTCGCGATTTGCCCTTGCGAATTTGATTGGTGACCAACCGAATAAGAACCGTCCGGGTTTTCCACATCGTAAAACCCATCTTGGACCGAAGAAGATGCCGATAATGCAGAAATCATCTAATTTTGAGAAGATTTCTTTAGTTTTGGATTTCTATGAGATTTTTTAGTTTTTGTTGAGACTTACCAAAATTGAGAAAATTCGTAGGAACATTTTGGTTAATTTTGTGGTGGTAGTTGCCTGATCGAGTTCACTGTTTGCACTGAATTTTACGAAATTGCGACGCTCTTTAATAGTAACAAAAGTCCCATTAGTGAAGAAAGTTTAGTGACTTGGGTATGACGAGCCGAAATTTGGATTTTTTCGAAATTAAACTCATTGCTCATTTCAATAGTTTATTTCCAAAGGGACTTCCGTATTGACGATGTAATCGTTTTCATCGTTTTCCACGTCTTGTACTTTTTCTGCGTCATCGTGGTTTCTGCCTTTCAAAAATTTCGAAGTCTGGACGATTATCGAAATGATTATGCAGCAAATTCCGAGGACCACGTAGACGAAAATTTCCGATAACACCCCCAAGATGACCAAAATTAAGGACCTTGTGGCAGAATTCGATAGGATTTGTAGAGTGATGTTCAAAAATCCAAAAATTACCTTGAAAAAAAATTAAAATTTTAAAAAAATCTCAATATTTCAAAAAAAATTATTACCGTTTCGATCAAACTGAATACCCTCAATATCATTTTGGGGGATTTTGTAGATTTTCGGTCCAAATTCGAAACCGCACTGGTATTTTTAGTAGTGAAGAAAAATCTCATCGTTCATATTATAAATCACTTCGGAATTTTTCTAACAAAATTTTTAGCACTGATTGATGACATATCAGGATGACACCCGCCAAGACGTGGGTGATTTTTTCCCACGAAAAATGATTCAAATTGACGGATTATTTCGAGTGCGAATTGGTAATTTAAACAACTCTTGAATCCTTGACGATAAAATACTCGAAAATTCTATTTAAGGAACCAAATCGAGAGCCAAAATTAACACCCGAGTCTTAAGACAATGTTTTGACCGTGCAGGAATTAATAATTATTAATTACAACGGACCAAACTTATAATCCTCTCGACTAATTAGTCTTAATCTGAGTAACATCCAGATGAGTGACTATAAAACCGACTTAAATGTGTTATGTACACTGAAATGTGTAATGTTATTTTCAAAGAATGCTAGTTTCTTGTTAAAATTCTTTGACGATTTTCGTCCACTATAAATTGCGTGCAGATTTTTCAAGTGCATCAGTTCACCACCGACAGCCACAAAGAGAAAAACGAACAAAAAAACCCAGCGAAATAACAATATTAATAATATGGAAATTACCGCAGTGAGTATGGATAATTGTTATTACTCATTAACCCACTTTAGTTCGATAATAATGTTGTTTATCCGTCGTTTCAGATCAAGAAATTCTCAGCCTTGGTCATTTTCTCCGTGATTTTAATCAATCTAATTGGAGCGAATCCGATAATATCCAGGGATTTACAAGAAAACGAAATTTTATCTCGTGATGATTATGAAAATCGCAAAAATAATCAAATCTTAGTCGCGGTTCCTGAAGAAATGAACGAAGAAAATGAAGATTTAGTCGCGCTTCCCTTAAAATCGATTTCCAACCCCGATTTCCCTAATGGAAATGACGGAGAAATGATGGAAACTGCCAATACCATGGTCTTTATGCCGATTTTCACTTATAGAAGAATCCAAAGCCAAAGAAGACGCTTAAATTCACAAAGAAGACGGGGAAATTATTACAATTACGACCGTTTCCCCACAGTTGCTTAATTTCCTTCGCCATATTGGAGGAAAATAAACGGCTTTACGCTTATTACGACAATTACTGCGACTAATTATACTTACTATGACTGAAAATCATCGAGCTCTATGTTATTTTTAATAGTTAGTAGTATTTATTTGTATTTAACTTATTATTTTTGTTCACCATTACCTATAAAAAAGTTACTTTATAATTATTTTTGAAAATATTTCCAATTTCTAGAAACCTTTAAGGGTGGTTTTCGAAAGTCTGAAACCTCGTCTATAACTACGTTTTTAATTCGTTTCGATATCTTGAGTTGTTTATGTTCTGCAGACAGAAATGTATTTCGGTGCACCTGATTTCGTCGCTTGATCGCTCATTGGGTCTCCAGATAAACGTCTTTCCGATTATGCGATTTCCACTGTCAGGGGTATTTTTTGAAAGCCTGAAATCTCCTCTTTCTCGTGTTGTTTTGCTTTTGGCGATATCTTCACTCCTTCGGGATTCACATGTGAGAATGTGCACAATGAATTTTCTAAATTTAGATTCGCGGTCCTTCCGAGTGCAAACACCTCTTCGTCGTCATCTCTTTGCATGCAATTGACGTACATTATTATGCTTAACTGTAGATTTTTGCACTCACTAATTTGCAAATATTGAAAAATAAACCAGAACAAGAAAGTTTTTCGTTACATTTTTTTATTTGGCAGACGATTTCAGTATTTAAAGGCGCAAAATGTCCAAGGAGAGGTCAATAACAAAACGAAAATAGTGCTCGAATATAAAAATGATCCCCTGGATAATGGTAAGTATAATTTCCCTGAATTCAAAGATTATAGTACTTAAACAAAATATTCTTGTTTTTGATAGGTAATTTCACTTGGAGTGGTTTTTCTCAACGGTTTACCTCACTTGGAGGCGACCAATCAGATTTTATACACGAAAGTTAATTTAACTGCCATGTTAGTACCGTCTAAAATCCTATTCAAGTCGAAATCTGATGATGCAGATTTGGAAAACCCCAAAGAAAATCTATCGACTGAAGAGCAAGGAGTTTTCCTGCCACATTTCCACCACGTGAAATATCGTTACTACAATCCTGGATTTTATAATAACCACAGACGAAATTATTATGTTCCAAACAGGAGGATACAGTACGCTTATTATTATCGTAAGCCTTGGTTTTACAGATATCCAGTTTGGGGAAATTTTTAAAATTCATTATAATTGGAAATATTTATTAAATAATCGAATAAATTACAGTATTCATTAGGATAATTACGTTGTTTTAAAAGAAAATTGCGGGTCTGAAACGCTTCCTCACGAATAAACTCTGAGTCCTTTGCGGTTGAGGCGCTCTATTCTTTTGGGAAGTTGCCCTCTTAACATCAGCTTTTCGGTTGATTTCGAAATTCCCCCTTTGAGGGTTATTGAATTGTTGTTGTTGATCGTAAAATCTCGTGTACGCATTTTGGTAGTAATTGTCGACTTGTCTCCTTTCGCGTTTTTGGGCACGATTTCTCAAAAAATATTTAAAAAAAGATCTAGCGAAAGGATTATGTGAGTACTCTTGGTTCAGGTGGTGATATCGGTGCTCGAAATTCTGATCGACCTCACGTTTCGATAAAATCTTGTCGAAATTATCGCCCTCTTCTGCGTTTTGGGCAAATGCGAAAATTGACAAAATATTCAAAATTAATACGATTTTTATTATCTCTGTGTTAAAGGCCTGGAACATTAATAATATAATTAGTTTGTAGGGGTTTTTATTACTATTTACTTACCATTTTTGCTTTTTGCACAGTTTTTTTGTATTTCTCGGTTAATTTCAGGAGCTTTCTGGTTGCTTTTGAGGACGATTTCGCGTCTTATATACCGTTTCGGTCGATGTTGATGCATTTTATTTGACAATTCTCCTCCTCCGGGCACTATCCACTAATTAATACGTGATAAAAACTGACCGTTTGATACAAAGACACGAAAATCTCTACGTACGAGTTTGCTAATCGACTCTAATTGCAGTAATAACGTCTGTTTGCTGACCGGGAACGTTACCGCGCTGAAAAAATTCTCTCTGCCGCTTTCGAGTTTACGTTATTTTCTTTCATTGATACGAAAATTGTTGTATCAACAAGTGCGCGTTCTAAATTTAAACCGCACTCAGACTCATTCTACTTAAAAATAGTCCTTTCTCATTACCAATTAGGGATTTACGGGATTTTTCTAATGTGTTTAACGTCATTTTTGTTATTGGTGATTAGGTTAACGAGGTTTTGTACTAGATGTCCAGTGTAAAAGTGTAAAAAACTATTTGTCTTAAGCTGGATTTGAACTCTGGTCTCTAGCATGAGAAGCAGGGACGTAACCAAGAAACCACCATAACAATTATGGTTCCTTGTAAAAATACAATTATAAAGCAACGTTTATCTTTCAATTAATTTTTTGTAGAGATGGGTCGCCGGGTTTATTCCCAGTTCGGAAATATTCCGAATTTGGGAATAAACCCGGGAGGAATGATTGGGCCGAAGAATCATTAATCGGAATCATTCGAAACATTCCGGAAATATTCCCAAATTCCCGGGAATTTTCATAAATTGCCGGGAATATTCACAAACGTCATTATAAAACTGTGTGTGAACTTGTATTTTCTTGTAAATATCAGTGGAAACAACTGTTCCTATTGTACTTATGTGCGTTATGGTCTCAAGTTTTGACTGGAAACAGGATAATTACTGAAAATAATGAAAATATGTATGAGACCAAGTACGAGCTTGACCGTAGGACCGAGTACGAACTGAAATATGAGACCGAGTACGAGACCTATTTTAGGGAAAAGGGGCTTAAAGTCATATAGTAGGTACTCAAAATCAAAAACGTAATTAACAAAAAAAAATTAAGTCAATTTGCTCTTTTTTCCCTTCATTTAAGTGGTTTTCAACAAAGTTTTCTTTTAACCGAAGAAATGATCATTAAATTATTGTATTGGTGTGCTTATAGTTTATCATTTTGAGATATACAGACTCAAATTTGTACTATTTCGAATTTTCCGCGATTTTATATATTTTTCATTTCTAGTGCCCCCGATTCTATATTTGTATAGGGTGTTTGGTATTAAATTGAAGCTCTTGATCCGACGGATCGAAATATCACAAAAAACAGTTTTCAAAATTTGAGAATTCAAAATTCCGGGAATATTTCCGAATCATTCCGGGAAGGAACGGAACAAATGAAACGTTCCGGGCCAAAACCCATCTCTAATTTTTTGTAAATTTTCTGCAAAATTCCAAACGTTCCATTAAATGTGTATTTTCAATCAATTCTCGATTATTTGGAGAATTTTAAAACGTCCCTACTGTTCAAGTGACGTATGATTATGGTTGATGGATGGTTGTTGGTAATGAAATGTAAATAATGAAAAATACCCAGGTAAGTATGAAATTTCACGCTTAGATTTTAATTTAGGATAAATATCGAATAAAAAAGTCAATCTCAATCGAATTTGGCCGCTTTTAAGGGCACTCTGCGCCTGCGTCACCGCCTTCCAAAATATTTTCGTTTACCTAATAATCAGCTGTCCAACAATAATTCGGCCTTTTAACGTAAAAAAAACCGTGAATATCCTCACGTAAGTACCAAGGAAACACCACCTCCTAAAGAAATAGACGAAGCTAAAGCGATATCGTCAAAAAAATCATAAAAAACGGTACAAATTTGTGATAATTTTCAAATTCTGATTTTATTTTTAGGTTAGGTCATGATGTTCTCGAATTTCGCGAGCCGAACCCTCTCCCTGAGCACGATCGTCCGCACCCCATCGATACGGTTCCGTTACGGACCGTCCAGAGACCAGAAACCCTCATCCTCGGCACCCCAGCATAAATCGCAAGCGCCATCCTCTTCGGGCCAATCGGGGGATGCGATTTATGACTTCCAGATCCCCCAGAGGTGGAGGAGGCGCCCCATCAGCGAAGAGGAGATCGCCTACATCAATCGGGGTGGACCGGAATGAGTAAACACGAACAAGGAAACACAGTATTCTCGGTAGAGTTCATTTTATCAGTCTGTTATTATTAATCATTAAATTTCGCGTATAATTATTAAAAAAAAACACAATGATTTCGATTTCGTCACAAACTCGCGGTTACTAGTTGATACTGGCCACCCCCTTTATTCAGAATGAACCCCTGAATGTTCAAACTAGAGAGGACGTTGAAAAACCTCCCTCGGGATATCCCGACTTTATCACTCAACTGCCTAATTTCTTCTGTGGTGAAAACCGATTTAGTTTCGGCCTCGGATTTCCTCTGCAGCAAATCCAGCAACTTCATAACCTGTAAATTTGACAGTCATAAGACAGTTGACAGTAACTTTGACAATTATGGCTTATAACGCTTCTGTGACAGTTATGGCTTATAACTCCTCCGTGACAGTTATAAGCCATAATTGGGGCTTTTTCAGAGCCTCACTTGGTTTTTCGTGCTCATTCCGGTGCCGTTCTGCGACCTGGTCGTGTCCAAAATGCCGACATCATCGGTGAAGATCTCGAAAAGAGTTTCCTTCATTATTTCGACCACCTCTTTGGCGTCCGATTCGGTCGCCTCTTCTCTCAATTCACATTTAGCCCGCGCCTGGGTCAGCCTGATAAGCGAAATCAATTGGCGAGTGGTCACCGGGGTCGAGTCCCCGGTTTGGAACTGTCGGCGCAAATCCAAGTAGAAATCTTTAATTACCGCTTTAGCCCCGGGTGACAGTTTAGGGCTCACGAATTTCTGGGCGTACGCTATGTACTTCCGGAATAGAGAGTGCGGGAGATAATCCACCTTTTCTCCGGGGTCTAGAAGCAACTTATCCCTGTAAGTGGAAAAATGTCGGGTTTAACCTCACTTTTTTGACAGATTTCGTATTTACTTCAGAGTTTCCTTAGTTTTTCGCCCGGTTTGGGGAAATTTGTTCGATTCTTGATTAAAGGCCTTCCCAGAGTGTAGGGCCAGCACGTGATTGGTTAAATATTGATCTAATTCCTGTAAAAATCGAATTTTAAGACACTTGCATGGCGGCCATCTTGAAAATTGTGTACACAGGGTGATTCGAATTTTAAACGGTTATAAAGGGCGATTTCGCTCGAAATTCACCTCGTTCGGTTGGTCTAGAATGATGAAAATTATGTCGAATCTTGAGAGCATCGGTGAGCTGATTTTCAGGTTCTCGGCTATGGTTTTGGCCTTGTTGTAGTGCCCCCCTGCCGGGTTGGCCGCCGCCAAAATGGTCGCCCTCGTCGGCAGGGTGCAGACGATGCCCGCTTTCGCTATGCTGATGCTCTGCTGCTCCATGGCCTCCAGAAGGCACTGAAAATCGGGTCATTCGGTGGAAAAGTCACCAGAACTGGGGGATTTTGACGTACGGCGTGTTGGGTTGGCATCTTGTCGAACTCGTCTATGCAGCAGCAGCCGTGGTCGGCCAGCAGCAGGGCGCCCGCCTCCAGCGCGTACTCGCCGCCGCTCTCCCGCGACATGGTCACAGTCAAACCGGACGTGGTGCTCGTGTTGCCACATACATAGACCCCTGAAACACCTCAGACTGTGTACAACTATTTTAGTTTTTTTTTCTGGATGAAATGTCACTAAAATTCGGGGTTGGTACCTCTGGGGGCGACGTTGGTGCAGGCGCGCAGCATTTGCGACTTGCCCAACCCGGGGTCCCCGACTAGCAAGATGTGGGACTCGGCCCGGCTGCCCTCGCTTTTGGTGCCCCCGAAAAGGCCCAAAACCAGGCCCGCCTTGACGATTTCGTGCCCGAAAATGGTGGGGCAGAGGGAGTGGACCAAAAATCGGAACAGGTCCGGCTCTTCGTGGATTTTTCGGACGGCTTCGTGGTCGTTCGCGTTGAATGTTATTATCTGGGAGGCGCCCCCCGATCGGTTCTTGTCGTTAATGACCGAGATCACGTGCAGGTTCAGCTGGAAAAGCGAGTTCTGTTTGCTCTTCGATTTGACGTCCTGCGTCTGCGTCTGGAAATGGCGAATTTTCATTGAGTAGATGCGATAATTACCATAGAGATGTTAAAAAACCTTCAGGATTCCCACGATGGTGACGTCATCGCCTGGTACGGACGAGTACACCAGGTCTTCGGTGAGGTCACACTCCAAAGACCGTGGAACTCTCCCCAATTCGCTCTGAAATTCATTTAATCAAATTTAAAAAATTGCCAAAGCGTTTTTTTGATTGATGAATAATATGAAAGATTTTCGAAAAATTATGACCTCATCAATTCCTATGAGTTCTTGTATTTTGACACTCTGCCAAGTGATGGTCCGAGTCAAAGGCGACGAGTGCAATGGCGTGAAGTTGGAGCGAGCTTGACATCCTTCAGTCGGGCATTTTACAGGAACCTGTAAAATTCCATCTGTTTGTTTCAAAATCTGAGTGCCGCTGCAATTACTGCACGAAAACGCCATGTACTGGCATAATATCTTAACGGTACCCGCTTTTATCACTGTTCCTTTAACTGTAACTAATTTTCCTGAAAAAAAAATTAATTAGGTATTTTCCGAACTTGATATTTAATAGTCTTATTTTACCGTAATAATTGACTTTGAGGTCTTTTAATTGTAACACGGGTTCGTAATTGATTAGTCTGGCTCGAATCACGCCGATTTCCTTGTTTTCTTCACTCCGATTTGTTAGGATTTGGTGCATCGCCAGTCCCATACAATTCAAGATGAATTCGGTGTCGGTTATCAAGTCGTTTTTGAGATTGGGCCACTCTTTATTGATCGTGTCTTCGTCAGATATTACAGATGTGTAGTCTATTCGGAAATTTTGTTTCATTTCGGTGTCTTTGAGGTTGAAATAGTCCAGGTTTCGATTTATGTAACTTTCGAAGCCTCTGGTGCATTTGACGATTCTTTCTTTATTCGATTCGCCTGAAAATTAGTCACGGATATTGGGCTTCAATTATTCAAAAGGTGGAAATATAGGTACCTTCTTCTGGAAAATATAGAGAAAATCCGGAATATCCAAATTTTGGGGAAATTTGGAAATTGCTGGCTTTGTCCACTAATTCCAAGTTTAGGGTTGGCTTCTTCTTCTTGAACCATGAACGGTTATAGTTATTTTTCGAAGTCATAATCGTTTTAACTCTTTTTTCAAGGAATTTAATCGAAAATGCAACTTTTCAAAAAGTTAGGTTATAAATTTGAATAAATGTCACTTGTTATCAGTTTTGCCAACGATAAAAATATAAACTAATGGCGCGACAATTTGAATTTGGTGCAAATGAACTACTTTTATAAATTTTCAAATGAAACAGCAATAAAACTGAATTGTGATTTTAAAAGAAATTTATTGTATGAATTTATTGACATAAATTTACAACATATATAATTAAGCAATGAAAAATTCGTACATCATCGCGATTTCGTAAGTAAATAACCGGTAGGGTAGATATCCCGAATATATTTCAAAATAATTATGAAATGGTATTGAAATATAAACATAAAAACCCAAACATTGGGAATGGTCGTCTGTAAAATACATTGAACATTAACTCTACAATATAATAATTATTGTAGATTAGATTAGAATCTTCCCTCTTTGTATCGCCAACATTTCCAGACCACAGCTGTGTGTCTGTAATAATTATCTAGATAGAAGAATGTAGTTGTAAAAATATTGCAACACCCAATAAATAGTTTTTGAAACTCCCTTTCTATTATAAAGAGTATGAATATAAACAGTAGGTATGTGCAATTTACAAGTAAAAACTACAAGAATTAAAATTTATAATAAAATTGCGTCTCACTACAAACTTAGCAAAATGAAAAATAGTGGAAACGTAAAAAAATAATTTCAATCATATGTAATAATAATCAATAATATCACCAATCATTTAGTGAGCTCACCAAGAGAAAAGAAAATGAGATAATACGATTAAATTTCAATTTAAAAATTACTGCCATATATTTGAGGCCAGCGGTTTCGCCTGATTCGCGCCGGTTTGATTATTCAAGCCCAAATTGCCGAACTGCTGTTGCAGCGAACCGTTCTGATTCCCGAAGAACGGATTCGGCGTCCCCGAATTTTGCGCCTGACTCAACTGCGCCTGCTGCTGCTGGGGCGCAAACGCGAACTGATTCGTCGCCCCCAGCTGCGGAAATTGCGCCCCGAACTGGTTCGGAAACTGATTCACCTGCATCTGCTGCGGCACCTGCGCCCCGAACTGCGCCGAGTTCGCGCCCCACTGCAGGTTATTGAACTGTTGGGGCGCGGGCGCCTGGAAACTATTCTGCTGCGGAAAACCCCCGAAAGCCTGGAAATTACCGAAATTCGCTTGCTGTTGCCCCTGCTGTTGTTGTTGTTGCGGTTGATAGGGGTTACTCTGAGGTTGCGCTTGAAACTGACTGAAATTATTAACCGGGGCGTTACTATAAAGCGCCAAAATACTATCTTTCGTCAATTTGACTTTTTCCTTTTCTGTGGGGGCCGTCTGATTGAAGAAACTCTCCTCTTCGCTCTTGACGAGATCCGGTTCGGCCATTTTGTTTTCTTTGACAGGAGGGGCAGTGCTGCCAACCGAGGCGGACAAAAATCCCCCGAAACCGTCCTCACTGCCGTTCTGCTGCTGCATTCCGAGCAGATCGCCGTCTTTTTTCGCTTCGTTTATAATAGGCGCGTTATTAATTCGGTTCGGTTTGGGGCTCGGGTTCTTCGGCTTGGGCAGCTGGGGCACCTCGACCGAGCCGCCCGCGATCCGCTTCTCGACCTGCGTCTTCTTTTTCCGCTTCTGCTTCTCGATCTCCTCGTCGATCTCCTTCTCCCAGTTGACCTTGGGCAGGGCGGGGGGCACCCACTCGCGGGCTATGTACTTTTTGTGCTCGTACTTGGCTCGGACAAAGGACTCGAGGCTCGAGTCGCTCTGCGGGCGCCGGAAGTTGTCGGGCAGGTTCGCCTCGTAGACGGCGCGCGCCCTCGAGTTGCCCATCTGCTGCAGGGAGACGACCTGCTCGGGCGTCCACGTGTCCAGGTTGACCGACTTCACTTTGGATATGTGCACGCCGAGGTTGCGGTGGATGCCGGCGCATCTTATGCACAGGAACACGCCGATGTTCCACGACGCCCATCTGGGACCTGCGAAACGAGGGGGCGTAATCGACGGGCTTATCTCTGTTTCATTCAGGTGGACCTAATTATTTGCGATAAGGAAACTGGAAGTGACACGACGATTTTCGGGTCGATTTCTTCGTCTTTCGAGGGGTTTTCTAGGTGGGGTAGGTGCGTTGAGCACTGTTCTCACCTTTTGAGTCGCAATCGACGCAGTATTTGTTGTCTTCGTCCCGCAAAAGTCCGTTGAGGACCGATTGGCATTTGTCCTGTAATTGCTTGGTTTTGTCTTTTTCGCTTTTCGAAGTCATCTCGTCTAAAAACTAACACTAGAATGGCCTAAAATTCGGTTAAATTCGTAAATAACACTCTCTCGGGGGTGGTTGTTGCCACCACTGCCATTTACGGATGTCATCTGTCGAAAAACTCACATACGTCAAAAGAAGAAACGTCACTCAATCCAATGCGCATGTCAACATTTGATTTTAATCCTGAAATGATTTGAATAATCCGCGATAAAAGTTCCGAAAAGCTGCGCAATCACTTGCCTCATTCGTTTTTTAACTAATCTCTGAGAACTAAGCACCTCTGAATGCATTAAATTAAAATTTAAAATACCTAGTACAAAACGCCCATTGAGCTCAATAAAAATAGAAGGACATCAATTGGTAGCGGCTGTCAAAATTCTATTCGCTTTTGTCTCAACGTTTCGCGGGAGATTTGAATAGAAATTGAAAAGTCCGAAAATCAGCGCAATAATTTAATCGCAAAAACTAGAACTAGGCACAAATAATATGAATTGAATGAAAGCGGAGACGACCTGGATGCGTTCTGTAGAATCCAGGTGCGGTACGAGGAGACTTTCGTGTAAACTCCCGGATAGGTCGCGCATTCGTATCCCCACGACACGACTCCACACAACTCGTTTTTACACACTAAAGGCCCCCCGGAATCACCCTAAAAGCATACATTATTAGTGATGTCAAGTTTAAATGATGAAATACATTTTTTTTACTTGGCAAGAATCTTTTCCTGGAGTTCCTGCACAAAGCATCGTTTTAGGGTCAAAAGCAGTCCCATAAAAAGTCGGACAAGCGCTGTTATCAACAGGCACAACGACAGCACGTAATTGTCTACTGATTACACTAACGTTCTAGAAAATAAAATTAGTGTTATAGTATAGCACAGCATAGACTTTTTTGACAAGGAACCAAGATAAAATGGTGGTTCTGAGCTTGGCTGATATGTCACTTGTCACAAATTTGACATAATAAACAGCTTACGAATTTTGTGGTGCCCCATCCGGAAACGTAGCAGTTATCACTATTATTGGGCGGATTTAGGGCCAACTGGATGTAATTTATATTCGGTTCCCATAACTTCAACGTGCCTTCAATCTTTACAACATCATAAAATATTATTTCCAGTTTTATCATAATTTATTACAGGTACCTGTAATATTGCTATGTCGTTTCTCATAGTGTTTGGATTGTATTCCTTGTGGATTATAACTTTACCGATCGACTTTACAACACTGTTCGATGTGTTGACAATGTGGGTTCCCGCCTCTATGCTTAGATTTTTTTTCGAAATCTCCTTACCTTTATCATCGAACAAGCAATGGGCGGCTGTCAGAATCGTTTTGGGGTTTATAATTGAGCCCCCGCAGAAATGGTGTCCATTAAATCTTAAAGATACCTTCAAATGATTCATTAATTTATTTTTACTGTTACCTGGAATAGCGGGATTTCATTGAAAATTTCCAGTCAAATCGGATGACTCAATTGGATGTAAAAACTGGCAATGTTTTGAATAAAATGAAATCCCGCCTTTATCAGTGAAATACTTACTATGTATGAAAATTGTGTTTGATTTGTTACTACATCACCTCCGACAATTTTCGGCGATAAATTCGCCGCATATACGAATATAGCAGGTGAATAAATTACTGTAATGTATAAAATAAGTTCGGGTTTTCATATACCTTCTAGTATTTCAACAGTAATTCACATATCAGCACTTACAGATTATTAAAATAATTTGCTTATTATTCATATTTTGTAGTTATTAAGTTTTTATCAAAATGTACTGTCACAGTTGTTCATTCAGTGAGCACTGAGAGAAAAGCAGATGTGGGCTTTTTGATTAATCTTATCTTTGAGTAATCGTTATGCAAAAATACAAAATACACAAAGAACGGTGTCGTGTCGGTACTTGTGATCAAACAAATATTTCTCACCTTGGAAAAATTTCAAAGGTTTATGATGATGATTCAAGCTTCAAAATTTGTCAATTTCCACGATATTCGACAATAAATCGTTCGGTACTTTGAGAGGGTTCAAAACCGGGTTATTCTGAAAAATCATATAATAATGATACTGATAAGATATAGTGAAACAAATAATCTTTACTTACTTGTAATTCTGTTTGAATCTTTCTACCACCATAAGTCTTTCGAGCTCGGCCTGATACCGTCGAGTATTCCCTGATAAATTTGACCTGCTTTTTGTTTTGATGATGTTTCAAAATGTTGGCAAGCTGAGTCAAATTATGAAAAAGGAACTGACTGGTTTCTTCATTCAATTTCTTCTTTGCTGGGGGTTTTCCGCCACAAACTTGAGACAAAACCATGTAGCACTCACTAGGAATAATCATTATAATTAGTAATTCTCTCTGGTTTCCAATTTTAGCCTTACCGTAAATTAATCATGTCCGGTTCATCAGATCTCTTTTCGAATAGAGAAATATACTTGAGGACTCTCGGTACGATATCAGTAATTCCTGCATTTTTGTCGTTTAGGTCTCTGAGAATTTTAATCCACTTGGCGATTGGAATTTCTTCGTCGTCTTTACTCTGTTCTAGCTCTTGTCTCTCCATCAATCGATCTTTGGCTAGTTTCGAATAATATTGATAAACTTCCCGTATTTCAGTAAACGACTTATGTGGGAAACTTTCCATTAGTAGGACAGGGTCGTGAGTGCCGCGTGTTTGCAAAGTCACAAGTAACTGCTTTTTCTCAGCAATACTCCAAGAGGATGCAGGATTTTTCTCTAAAAAATAATTTTCTTTGGTATTTTCCTAGGTGTAATATTTACAAGTAGTTAATATTCACCCATGATAGCGTAATCACATGAGAATAACTATTAGTTATAAGAAATTCACTGATTTTATCCAAATTTCTTCTTAAACAACAAATACAAAACATAACCTAACATACATATCACCACAGAACACTCAGTAACCAGAAGAACAGTCATTTGTTAAGTGACAGATAAATGACAGAATAGACAATTTAGGAAATCAGGAATCATAAGACTAACGGCAGTGTTCCGTTGATTTGAAACATTGCAAACGGAGAAAATATTGAAAGACTGTTTATTTAAATAGGCTTTTAAAATAAAATTTCCAAAGATTAAGGGTTGGCATTACAGGTACCTACAGTAACGTCAATTGTAGACTTGCAGGGCGGCCATTTTGGGTGGTTTAGTTTGATCGTGATTTCGTCAGAAACCGTTTCTCCACCAAATGGCTGTCTTTGGTCTTTTCAATTGCCCACCCCCGTAAACTAATTTGTCCATATAACAAATTTGATTTATTATCTAATTATCTAATACCAATAGGATTTAGGTGGTATTCTGTCCTCCTTTATGCCCATACTGTCCATAACATCCATCTCAAAAGTGGCTAATCTAGGCTCGAAGGTAATATCGGTAACTTGATCCGCTGTCGTATCCTTGGGCTGCTCTTTATAAGCCGCTTTCGCCTTATAATCGATGGTTTCTTCAGCAGAAGCCGGGACTGGAATGATCCGCCCCGTCCGGGCCGACACCCTCACTTCATTGCCCTCTTCGGTGAACCGCCACTCGATCGAGGTCGCCTGCAGATCGGACGGATCGACCAGCGCCACCTGGTCCGTGATCAGCAGCAGCTTCTCGACTTGCACGTAAACGCCGGCGAACTTCTTGCTGGCGCCGATCTTCTCGAGCACGCAGTTGAGGCCCTCGACGGTGACCCAGTTGCGCTCCTGCACGATCTGCTTGACGTAGCCCTGCTTGCCCTTGTCCTTGCCCACCAGGATCTCGACGCGGTCGCCCCGGAAGAACGGCCACTTCCGGATCGGCTCGACGAACACCTTGGGGTTGTACTTGTTCGGGGAGTTCTCGTCGCGGAACTGCGCCGTCCACGGGCGGTGCATCGCGAACTTGTACTTGGCGCGCTGCACGACCGCGTTCGGCTTGTACTGGATGCCCTTCGGGTTGCGCCACTCGACCTGCTCCATGGTGCGCTTTATGTAGCGGTCGGGCAGGTTGGCGTAGTCTTTCGAGTACTTGCCGATTTTCGAGCATAAAATCTGCGTCAGCCGCATTTTTCTGCCGCTTTGGGACGTGGAAATCGAAAAAATCGCTTTCCTCCAAATTGGAGGTTAGAAAATCTGTCAACTGTCACTGTTAAGGGGGCACCCGAGTGAAGTTAGCAAGTGATTGCTTGCGTGCAAGTCAAAGGTATATTTCAGAAATCAGGAGTTATTGAACCGTAAAGAACTCTAGCGAGTATTTCAGCGTGTATTAGGAGGTTTTGATTGATAGAGGCCGTCTGTGGAGACTTTCACGATTTAATTAGTCCACTGGAAATTATTACTTGCCTGCTAACTTCACTCTAGTGCTGTCATCTGTCGACTGTCAAAAAAACGCGCTTATTCAAAAAATTTCGAAAAACTTGAAGAAAACGTGAAATTCCAAGCATTTTCCGAGCGGATTTCGAACGGGAAAATGCGTTTCGGCTCATTTTTCGCTATTCTTTCCTTGGTCGGTATCGGCGGGGCCCAGCTGTTGGGGGACTCTCCCCGTCGCTGTTTCAGTTGCCTGGGGAAGTGCACCGTTCCCGCACAGGTCCACCTGTGCCCCAAACGGCTCCAGGTGGGCTGCATGCAGTTATTCAACGGGGCGCCGATGACGCCGCAGAAAGGATGCGCGGGTCGATCGTTGGAGCGGCTGTGCAACGAAGACACGAACGATACTGACGAAAAGATGAGAGCCATCAAACAGAAAATGAAGTGCCGTTTCTGCGCCGGGAATCTGTGCAACAATTGGACCTTCATCCCGGATATGGTCGTTCTGGAATACGCGCCCGACGTTCGGCCCTCTTCGTTAATTTGCGGACTCGGATTCGTGATCGCCAATTTGGTCGATCTGATCGTTTTCAAGTTTCAATAATTGGTTGTATCGTGTGGTTTTTTTACGAATATATTCTTTATTTTTCATAGTTATCATTATTAATACAAATATTTCATCATAGTATAGTTATAGAGGTACACCAAAAACATCCAAACTAATCTATACAAACTTTTTTGTAGTTTTTTTATTAATAATAATCGTCATTATTAAATTAGAAGTCTCACCAAAAAAATGAACAAAATTATAGATTTGTACTTGAAAAAATACCGGGAGCTGAGGCCTTTTCACAGCTTCCGGTATAAACAGCTCGATTTTGACAATATTTCGTTTTTTTGTTAAAGTATTTTCTCAGACTTTTCATTTGAAAATCGTTCGAAGTTCGCAGATTTTTAGTACGAGTACTCATCACTCATGTCGACTACTTACTTAATTTCTTAATTATGAAAAAGATGGCAGTTTGGTGTATTATTTAATTATTTTCAAAGCGAAACACATTTTAAATAGAGATCAATCCTGAATCCGATAAAATATTCATAACGCACCAGAAAACGGAAATTATTATCACAATTGCGTCCAACAATTTTGAGTTTATTTGACAAAATCTAAAATTATAATGAAGTAATAGAGTTGTAAAGAAAGATTATAAATTTATTTCCTCAGATTGATTTCGATTAACTTTAAATTTTTAATTTTTAAATCTACAAAGCTATAATAATAAGATTTCAATGATTCCTTTCTCGATTATCGTGGTGTAAAAGCTAGAGGCACAGGTAATAGGCTTGGGTGGGTGGGGGCGAATAAACCACCTCTCAATTTTCTTCATCTCTCTCGCAGTATCGAAACGGGTCTCTGATTAATTCTCACGTTACAGAAAATTAGAAAATAGCGGAATTTACAAAATAAATCACACTCTCATTAATCAATCAATCAATTAACGAATTAATTATAATAATTAAAGGTACACAGCTGGTTTTTTTATCAAAGCCTAGGTACGAAAATAGGTACATTTTACTCTTCTCGTCGTTTCCTCTCCGTCACGTTCTTTTCTTTTCACAGTTAACTTTTTTTAAATCTACATCAATTTCTTAATTATAATTATTATTAAGATAAACAATTTTAAAAACATCAATGTCCCAACTTCATTTTAAAAATCAACGAAAAATCATATAGTACAGTGAGAAAGTAAGCTGCAACAGCGACTTATCGTTATTACAGTCCCCTGTAATCACTTTGACAACAACAAAAAAAAAAAGACGAATTAGTGCCATCGTTAGTTACTATACTCCAAAATCAAATCATACAAATTTATCACAGACAATCTTGTAATATTTTCAGTTATATAAAAAGCCACTTTCTCTTACTTAAGTGAATAAAAAATCCATCGGTCGCGCCACCTCGGAAACCGCGGTTCAGAATTTTTCCAAAAATTTCTCAAAAAAAAAACAAAACAATATTGCACTGGGAAACAACGTTTAAAACGACAGCTGTCAAAAAAGTACGGATCGATTTCCAAGATGGCGCCTCGCTCTCCGTTCCTAGTTATTACCGTTAAAGTTCTCGGTGATCAGGACGCCGTTTTCGTCCATCAGGGCCGCCCCGTCGTTTTCCACGATCTCGAAGTGATTCCCGTAACTTTCCTGCGGGGCGACGACGTTTTCCGGCTCGACGCAGAAGAACGTCAACGCGTCATCCTCGTTTCCGGCCGAATTCTGCCCTCTGATTGGCTGCCCGTTCAAGAGACAGTCGCCGTTCAGGTTGTACGTGAACGGGGCGTCGCCCACGAGCAGCGGCGTCGACGGGTACGACCTGGAGCTCTGATTGGCGTAGCCCTTGACGGGCTGGTGGTGGTCGGGCGCCAGCTTGACGTAAGGCAGTGGCGTGCTCGGAACGGACCTGCAGACATGCAAAAAGAATGAGAATCTGTCAGATTTGGGAACTGAAAACATTTCAAGCCGCCTAACTAGACCACCAACTCGAGTTATTTTGACAGGAAAATATGGGAAATGATCAAATTGATCAATTTTCTATCATATCATCTCTATAACTGAGCACAGGCTTGAACTTCTAATTATTCAGTCACACATTTCATAATTGAATCTTCCACTTTTCAGCGCTTTTTCTACACTTTCCAATCGGAAACGGGAAATTTTCACCTCCAGAAACGTCAAAATATCGGCAACTGCAACTACAAGTACCTGACGTTGGCAGACGAGCGATAGTTTTAATTGGGGATTGATGGCGGCCATTTTGACTTAATTTGACAGTTTCCGGCAGTTCCGTTTGTTGAAAAGTTGACTTTTTTCCAAATTTGTGTTTACAACTTTCCATGGTTTCAGTTTACTGTAATTTCCCACTAGATTGACAGATGTCATCGTATGTCATACTCATAATCGGGCAACCATTTTGTCTAATTTGAGAAACTTGAACCACTCCATCCAATTGTCTTGATATGATAATTTCAATGAAATTTCAATCTGTCTAACTGTCAATTTGAATATTTTTGGAATTCTATGAGGTTTTCAGTTTTTCCTCGCGTTTTTTGTCGCGTTTGTGCTGCCTCCCCATTGACAACTCAACTGGGGGACTAAATGTCAGGAATTTTGTTGATATTTAAACTGTCAATTTGAATATTTTTCGAAATTCTATCAAGTTTTCGGTTTTTCTTGAAATTTTCGCAGTTTTTTCGTTTTCTTATTTTCGTTCGTTTTATTCGGTTAATCGCTTTAGCATTAATTTAGTTGAGGTTTTCTTGGATATTTTCTGGATGCAAGTTGTAACCATGACAACCGAATCTTGTTGATATTTGAACTGTCAATTTGAAATTTTTTTCAGTTTTCCTTGTGATTTCCGCGATCTTTGGTAGTTTTATATAGGCCCTGTATTTCCACCTATGGTTAATCCCCAGGTTAGCTAACTGTAATTTTGAATGTGAGCCTTTATTTTTCATTTTAACCGGAATTGTTACAGTCTAAGGCCCAGTATTTCCACCTATGGTTAACCTCCAGTTAGCTAACTGGAACCTTAGACTGTAACAATTCCGGTTAAAATGAATAATAAACGCTCATATTCAAAGTTACAGTTAGCTAATCTGGAGGTTAACCACAGGTGGAAATAGAACTAGTTAAGGTTGAGGTTTTGCAGTTTACCTCGGTATTTTCTGGATCTAATCAAGTATTAGATCTAAATACATTTTACGATCTGTCATTTTTGCCACCCCTATAGGGAGGGTGCACGCATAACCTAAAAGTCTAAAACAATTGAAGTCTGGGGGTTAAACAAGCGTTTCCAAGATAGTTACTATGTAATTGGCAACGCTGGATAGCTGTGTGGCATTTTTATTTGGCAGTTACTTAACCTCATTTTTGGTGGTTTTATATGGGAGATTTTTCTCTCCTATTTTTTAGCTTATTACCTCTAAAAACTATCCAAAAACAAGGCACTAGTCGGGCATTTTGAAGATAAACGCAGAAAACAAGCAAAAGGTGCAAAAATCGGGGATACAACTGAACTTCAAGAAATTTGTATAATGTGTGATATTATAAGTGTTATTTTATATCGTTTTAGCAACAATTTTATACGCTTACCTTAAAAAATATTTAAGAAAACGGAAAGCAGTTGAAACTTGCGTGTAATTCATGAAAATATCCGAAAAACTGTTGAATTTAAATTCCCGCTGAAAAACTGACAAATATTTTTGACTTTTCAATGTTGCCGGTTTTAGTTAGCAACTGTTATTTAACCCCCAGACTTCAATTGTTTTAGGCTTTGAGGTTATGCGTGCACGCTCCCTATTACTACACAAGCATTTTCCTCTGTGATAAATGCGATGAATATCAGAAAAACTGTAATTATAAAAACTACCCAACCGGTACTTTTCAGAAACTTAACCTAACTTAAATCAATTTTGACACTTCCGGTTAGTCCCCCAATTGAAACGTCAAGCGGAACCACTTTTTTCAAGGAGTTGGTTGAACTGTTATTGGCGAACTCAGTTGACCACCCCCAAAAATCTTGTACACCAATCACAAACATTACAAAGTTACTAGAATCACTAAAAAAAAAATACTAAAAAAATGACTAAAACCACTAAAAAATTACTAAAACACAAAAAAAAAACGCTAAAAAAGAGAATATAAAGGGTGTAAATGAGAAGAAAGACCCACCTAGACGGATTGGCGCACTTGATGTCGTAGCAGCCCGGGTTGACGTCGATGCTCTGCGACCTGCCGAAGCACCGCGACGCCGCCGCACTGTTAAATCCTAGATCGAACGGCGCCGCGTTGCTGCTGATGATGAGGCTCAGGTCGGGCAGGGCGGCCGCGTTGAACACGTCGGCCGCGCCGTCCTGCCGCTGCTGGTCGTCGAGCGACTCGATTATCTGGCCGACGGTCGTCGCCGTCTCCTGCTGCAGGCTGTCGAAGTCGGCGAAGTCGCCGCCGCCGCCGACGACGACCGGATGCTGCTGCTGGTTGCCGGGCAACGACGACAGGAACTGCGAGTCCAGCAGGAAGCTGGACGATTTCGACATCTGGCTCAGCGGCACCGACTGAGAGCGGAACGTCAAGTCCGGGTCGCCGTCGGCCAGCTCGGGTTTGATGGAAGGGCGGTTGACGTAGTCGGGGGTGTAGGACACCTGTCAAAAATAGGCACTTTTAGTTTAGTTGTCAAAAAAGAGAAACGTCACTTAACTGTCATATTAAAAAAAAATTCAGTAACAGTAGACTGTCAAAATGTAAGAAATTAAAGGAAAATACAGTATGTCCACGGATGTGGTTTAAAAGAAGAAAAAAATTTTTATTTCTAAAATACAGAAAAAATGATTCTTGATAAAATCGCCTGCTTGCTCTCAAACCTCTAAAACCCATTTCGTTTTCATTTCAACATGATCAGTTATTTTTTTATTGAATTTTATTTGAAAATTTTGGAGAAATATTTTCATCCAAAAGTAATAGAAGTACCAGTAATTTTTCAAATAAAATTCAATAAAAAAATAACTGTTCATGTTGAAATGAAAACGAAATGGGTTTTAGAGGTTTGAGAGCAAGCAGGCGATTTTATCAAGAATCATTTTTTCTGTAAAATCAGAAATAAATTTTTTTTTCCTCTTTTAAACCCCATCCGTGGACATACTGTATATCAGTGTTAAAAATTGATCGTCAACAACTGTCAAAAAATGAAATGTAACTCGACGGTCAACAAAGGAAAAGAAAAGTTGTTACTTGAGTGTCAAAAAATTCAACAAAAACCGAGAAAACTGAAAATTCTAACCTTACCAATAGAAAATCAAAGTGGAGTTTCTCAACCTGGCCGAACAAAAAAGCAATGAATGTGATGTCAAAAAATGAAAAATTTGGCTCATAATGCAGTGATATCATCAACTGTCGAACGTCATACCTCATTTTAGAGCCGCTTTTAACTATAACGCTTTAGAATGTGACATACGTCTTGGGAAACGTCCACAAACTGTCACATCCTAAGGCGCTTTTAGCTAAAGGCACCACTAGGCACCACTAAAATGGAGGTATGCATATGGGCCCAAATATTTATCAATTGTAAAATGGCAAAAAAGAAAACTGTAATACCAATGTACTGTCAAAAATAGACAAACACGCCAACTGCCAACAAGACATGGAATGTTTTATCAGAAAATTTAGAAGAAAAGAGAAAAAAAACATTAATTTCTATAAAACAATAATCCACTTTGGACCTCGCTAAAGATTGACTGTCAAATATAAAAAAATAGAATAACATGCCAACTACCAACAAGACATGGAATGTAAATTTATCAGAAAATTAAAGAATACATACTGTTGAACAAATTTAGAAACAAAGAGAAAAAACAGTTCTATGAAACATTAATCCACCTTGCTGAAAATTTCAATGAACTGTCTAAAATTGGACATACATATCTCAAATCTCAAAAAATTGACGATAAAAAGAAGGGAACGTTGTTACTCAACTGGCAAAAAAATTAACAAGAAGCGAGAAAACTGAGAATGAAAGAAATTTAAAGAAACCCAAAATGCGCAAGTTTGAAAAAGACTAAAAAACTAAAATTAAATACTAAAACCTCCAAAAAAATGAGAAGAACATTGAGTTTTATAAGACAAATATTGATTCACTGTGGATGTCAATGAATTGTCAAAAATGTAACGTCTTTCAACTGTCAGCAAATTAAATGTGACACGACGAACAATAAAAACAAAAAATCAACAAAAAAATGAGAAAAGCGAAAATTGCAATTTCACTAATAATAGAAAATTCAAGTGGAGTGTCATAACCTGGCTACAGAAAAATTTAAAACAAAAACTTCTAATGCAACGGTGTCAACCGCCGTCAAACGTGAAATGACTGAAATGTCAATGATAATGAACTGTCAAACGTCAAAAACTGTCAAACGTCAAAACTGACCTTGCTGTTAGAGTTGAGCAGCTTCTGCAGCATGGGACTGGCCGGCGCCGACATGGCCGTGTTGTACTTCACCGGAATCTCGACATACAGGTCCGGCTCCCTTTTAATTTTGCTCTTGGTCCTGGGCACCGGCGTATTCCTCGGCGACACGAACGGGCTCGCATTAGCACTCGAACATTTCGAAACGTTGTTATTATTGTTGTTGTTGTTGTTGTTGTTGTTGTTGTTGTTGTTGTTGTTGGGCGACTGGGGCGAAATCGGCGTGAAACTGAAATTCTTGCGCCTGGTGTTCGGACTGGGCGGCACGGGGGCGGCGCCGTCGTCCGCCAGCGGCGTCTCGAAGCTGACGCGGCGCCTGGCGTGCCCCGGCGGCGCCTGCTGCTCGAACGGCGCGGCCGCCACGTGCAGCGGCGCCATGTACGCCGGCATCGCGACGCCCGGCACCGCCGGCGCGTTGACATCTGTCGACAGTGGCGCCCCCTCGACGCCTGCTAATAATGGCGGCAGCGAATTCGGCGCCTTGCAATCGGAAATTCCGTTCTGCTCCAAAAGCAGACGCAGTTGGGAGAGCTTCGCCTCTTGTTCCGAGCTGGACGAGTGCTGGATGTGGTTGTTCGGGGCGCCAAAGTATTTTGACAGCTCCTCCTCGTGTTGACTGTTGTTGGTACCTTGAAAACGCCCGGAATTTTCAGAGATGTGTACAATATTACTTACAAAAACTCATAAATACAAAAACAAAAGAAAAAAATTGACAGCTGTCAGAATTAATTTTGAGGTTTGGAATTGCCAACTTAAATTTTCATGAAAAAAAAATCCCGAAGTTGCTAAAAAGTTCGAAGTTCGAAGTTCGAGCAAGTGCACCCACTAGTTTGTAATCAGTTTCTGACTGAACGTCCGGTGTTCGGGCAGGAAGCTTTGCATTAGTTTTTGACTGTTTCCAAACCGTCAAACTGAACAGAACTTCTCGGCGTGGACATACGGTTTGTGACATGCCCGATTAATTTCCAAAACGCGCTTTTGCTACTCTGACCACTTTCTAACCGATCCCAAACTTATCCCAGGTAGATTAGGCGCATTAAAATATCCGAAAACAGTTAGTGACTGGTTCACAACCAGTCCACAAACAAACCTACCATAAGTTCATCTCTTTTAACTTGCCTAGAGTAAATTACCGTGCATAACCGTACTTTTCTGATTCTTCATAAATGCAAGTGACAGAAAATTGACAACTGTCATAATTAATTTTGAAGTTTGGAATTGCCAACCTAAATTTTCATGAAAAAAAAATACCGAAGTGGCTAAAAATGCTAGGTTTGAGGTTTGTTTGAGCAAAATTAGGGCAGTTCGAGCAAGTACACCCACTAGTTTGTACTCAGTTTCTGACTGACTCAGTCCGGGGTTCGGGCAGGATGCTTCGGATTAGTTTCTGACTGTTTGCAAACCGTCAAACTGAACAGAACTTCTCGGCGTGGACATACGGTTTGTGACATCCCCGATTAATTTCCAAAACGCGCTTTTGCTACTCTGACCACTTTCTAACCGATCCCAAACTCATCCCAGGTAGATTATGCGCACTAAAATATCCGAAAACAGTTAGTGACTGGTTCCCAACCGGTCCACAAACAAACCTACCACATGTTCATCTCTTTTTACTTTTCTAGGGTAATTTTCCGTGCTTTACCATACTTTTCTGATTCTTCATAAATGCAAATGACAGAAAATTGACAACTGTCATAATTAATTTTGAAGGTTGGAATTGCCAACCTAAATTTTCATGAAAAAAAGTCCCTAAGTGGCTAAAAATGCTAGGTTTGAGGTTTGTTCACGGGTTTGTTTGAGCAAAATTAGCGCAGTTCGAGCAAGTACACCCACTAGTTTGTACTCAGTTTCTGACTGACTCAGTCCGGGGTTCGGGCAGGATGCTTCGGATTAGTTTCTGACTGTTGGTTTGCAAACCGTTAAAGTGGACAGAACTTCTCGGCGTGGCCATGTGGTTTCTAACATGCCCTATTAATTTTCAAATCACGCTTTTGCTACTCTGACAACTTCCTGACCGATCCCAAACTTATCCCAGGTAGATTATGCGCACTAAAATATCCGAAAACAGTTAGTGACTGGTTCCCAACCGATCCACAAACAAACCTACCACATGTTCATCTCTTTTTACTTTTCTAGGGTAATTTTCCGTGCTTTACCATACTTTTCTGATTCTTCATAAATGCAAATGACAGAAAATTGACAACTGTCATAAATAATTTTGAAGTTTGGAATTGGCAACCTAAATTTTCATGAAAAAAAAATACCGAAGTGGCTAAAAATGCTACATTTGAGGTTTGTTTGAGCAAAATTGGGGCAGTTCGAGCAAGTACACCCAGTAATTTGTATACAGTTTCTGACTGACTGAGTTCGGTGTTCGGACAGGAAGCTCCGGATTAGTTTCTGACTGTTTGCAAACCGTTAAAGTGGACAGAACTTCTCGGCGTGGCCATGTGGTTTCTAACATGCCCTATTAATTTTCAAAACACGCTTTTTCTACTCTGACCACTTTCTGGCCGATCCCAAACTTATCCCAAGTAGATTATGCACATTAAAATATCTGGTTCCCAACCAGTCCACAAACAAACCTACCACATGTTCATCTCTCTTTACTTTTCTAGGGTAATTTACCGTGCTTCACCATACTTTTCTGATTCTTTATAAACGCAAATGACAGAAAATTGACAACTGTCATAATTAATTTTGAAGTTTAAAATTGCCAACCTAAATTTTTATGAAAAGAAAATTCCTAAATTGCTGAAAACCACAGAGTTCTTATTCTATAGAAACTATAAAACCAGCCGTTTTGAAAAGACCATGGAAATAACTGTCAAACCTGCTATTTCTAAAAGCAATTAATAGGAGTAGTACAAAACTGTCGACCATAATTTAGATCAGAAATGGTATTTGAAAGAACTTTTTTTTCGTAAAATGGTAAAAAACCCAGATTTGACATTTGACAGATGAAATTTTTTTTCCCAGAAATTGGAAAAATCCTGTGATTTACCCATCATTTTAGAGTATTTGACCTCGTATTTGTATTACCTAAATATTCGTCCATGGCGTCCTTGTCGACGTTGCTGATGCTCTCGAGCCTGGCCCTCGGCAACGGGAAGATGTGAGCCGGCGCCTCTTCATCGTCGCCCGCCGCTTTACCGCCGAATTCCTTAAACCTATCTACGTTGTCGTTTAAAACACCTTGAGATCTGATAATGTCCACGTGGCCTCGACTCGGCTGCTGTGGGTTGTACGATGCAATATCACATGGTTGCGGTTTGGGTTGGATGGCTTTGTACTTGTTCCGGTTGCCCGGCCTGCGCGGCGACACGGTCACCGCCCGGCCGGCGCCTGCATTACCGGCCGACGCGGCCGCGCCGCTGGCCAGCCGCGGGATCGCCACCTTGCCGCCCGGCTCGCACGCGGCCGGCTTCTGGAAACTCTTGAAGTCGGGCAACTGCATTACCGACGCGCCCGACGGCGGCGACGTCGTCGCCGCCGCCGCGTTCGGCGCAGGATCCGGCGTTCTATCACAGATAATTAGTTTGCCCTGAGTCGGACTCGTGCTCGCGCTGCCGCCGGTGCCCGTGCTGCTCATACTGGTCGCGGTGCTGTTCTCGCCCGAGCACGGCAGCGTCGGCGACGTCTCGGCGCCCGCCCCGGACGCGCTTGGCGACCGCTTGCACTTCTTGCCGCCGCCCGCCTTGCCGGGATCGCTCTTCGGGGACTGAAACACACCGCACGTTACTAAAATCGCTTTCCGGTGGTCACATTACAGGAACCTGTAATTTCCGTTTCCGCTCTTTGACTTCGTTCTTCTGCTGGATCTTCTTCTGTAGCTGAATCTGCATCTCCCTATGTTTAGTCCCTCCTTTGCCGCCAGAGGCCTCTGAAAAACGAACGAAAACAATAATTTTGTTGCAGTTTTCTTCTCCGTTTTATGAATTTTCCCCAAACAATTTTTGTTTTTTTTTTCAGGTTGTCATAAATATCAAATTAGGCTTAAAACTCTACTTATCTTAAAAAAAGTACTAATTCAGGCAAATATTCAACTTGGAACACGAACAAAAACAGTTTACTTCACACACAAAAGCAATCTGAATCATTTAGTTGCAATTTCCTTCTCCGTTTTATTGTAGTATCCCTATAGAACCATATAGGTAGTATATTGAACCCGACCTACATATAACACCATCGTCAGCTATTGGTAGCATGACTATTTCCCAATTTACCTACGTTGCATTTGCGCGACGTAAGTAATTCGTATTAATATAATATCCGAACTGGGGAGTGATAATCGAACCCTCAACCTGATAACTACACTGAATAAACGATGTCTGAACTCATCCCTTGACCCTTCATTTAAACCCTATAATACAAGATGTAGCAAGGACGATCTTGTTACATTACATGGCGATCCTGCCAGTCGTGTGAGTTGTTACATTACATGGCGATCCTGCCAGTCCTGTGAAGTGTTTCTGTTGTGAAAAGCAGGCAAGTTTTGAGTTTTTGTGATGGACTGGAAAGAGTAAAAAGTGGAAAATGTAGTAACGTGTTAGTAACCGGGCATGGGTGTGACGGGCCCATAGCCAAAAACGGTTTTTTTTTTCTCGTTGTTTCGTTGGAGGTTAAGTGGCAATGTGTTTGTCATTAGAATTTTGTTGGGTTTTTGAACTTTTGGGAACTGGAAAGATGGAACTTTGTCGACTAGGGCGATTCAGCATCAATGGGGAAGACGTTCGCCGATGTGGGAGTGTCTCTAGTTTCGTGAAAAGCAGAGTAAAGTGTTTTTTTTTTCATGTTTTTGTTCTTACATGTGTAGTTTGTATTTAATTGTTATTGAATTTTAATTTGATTTTTCTGTTTTAAGTTATCGTTAAAGTGTAAGATGATTTTGGTCATTGGAAAGAAAATTACAAAGAGTATTTAGAAGTAAGTCAAGCGGAATTGATCCCTCCAATTGTATTATGACTTTAGAAATTTTGGAAATTCTTGAAAATGTAATAAAATAAGTTAATTAAGGGATTAAGTTGAACAGTGATCGAGAAAAGGTAACATGCAAAAAGATAATGATGGAAAGTACTTGAATTAAATGAATATTGGAATGTGGAAATATTGAGAATGCTGAGGTTGGATCGGCGTTACCATTACGTGGACCGTTGACAACGCTCTAAAATAATTGGAATGGAATAAAATGTACGTACATAAGATGATAGAAAAAAAAATGATGAACAATGAATAATGAATGATGAAAAAAAAAAAACCTTTAAATGCGCATAATAACATCTCCGATTGCTGTAGTTTTAAGTTTGTTAATAATTTAATTTGATTTGAAGTTTTGGCCAAACTGAAAATTGTTAATAAGTATACATGAATGAATAGTTTAGAAAGTGATTAAAATAATTGTTCGTGAAAAAAATGTCAAGTGGAAGATTTAGATTATTGATAATTTGTAATCATGAGTTCTTTAACGAAATAGTGAAAATAATTTTAATAAGTAAATTTAAGGAAAAGTAATGTAAAACGATTTGGAATGATTGTGGATTGAATGACTGAATAATTAAGAAACGAAAATTTGAGAAAATTTTTTGAGTTTAAGTATCTGTTAATTTGCCAAGAAAAAATCACTAATTGTAAATTTTTTCTTTTTTCAATGGAAGGGAGGTGTAGTATCCCTATAGAACCATATAGGTAGTATATTGAACCCGACCTACATATAACACCATCGTCAGCTATTGGTAGCATGACTATTTCCCAATTTACCTACGTTGCATTTGCGCGACGTAAGTAATTCGTATTAATATAATATCCGAACTGGGGAGTGATAATCGAACCCTCAACCTGATAACTACACTGAATAAACGATGTCTGAACTCATCCCTTGACCCTTCATTTAAACCCTATAATACAAGATGTAGCAAGGACGATCTTGTTACATTACATTATGAATATTCCTTAGACTATTTTTTATTTTGTTGCTGACTGTATCATAACTGTCAAATTTGACAGCCACATGATTAATCACAAATGAACTACTGCTCAAAACTCTCCTTATTTTTCGAACGTGTATCAATTCAGGCAAATATTCAACTTGGAAAACAAATAAAAACAGTTTAGTTTACACACAAAAGCAATCTGAATCATTTAGTTGCAATTTCCTTCTCCGTTTTACGAATTTTCCTTGGGCAATTTTTGATTTTTTTTGCTGACTGTATCATAACTGTCAACATGATGGATCACAAACGAACTACTGCTTAAAACTCTCCTTATTTGTCAAACGTGTATCAATTTAGGCAAATATTTAACTTGAAAACGAACAAAAGCAGTTTAGTTTACACACAAAAGCAATAATTTAGTTGCAGTTTGTTTTCCCGTTCCATGAATTCACCATAAACAATTTTTGTTTTTTTTTGAGGTTATGTAATGACTGTCAAAAGTCAAATTTGACAGCCACATAAGGAATCACCAGAACTACTGCTCAAAACTCTACTTATCTCTCAAAAGACTACTACTAATTCAGACAAATATTAAAGTTGGTTCAATAGAAAAAAAGCTGTAATTATTTTGAAACCTGAATTTGCTCAAACATTGAAGTACTCGTGATATTTACAGGTTGCCCAACTTTAACGATATTTTTTTTGCCTTGATTGCAGTTTCCTGTTTTGGTTTTACCTTTACTCTGTGTACCGTTGGCCGACGTCACCTGGTCGGCGGCCTCGGTGCCCAGTCCGACCGAATAGTTGGTGACCAGATGGCACGCCAGCGCCTGCAGCGACTGAAATTGCGCCGAGAAGTGCTGCTCGCACCATTCCTTCACGATGATCCACGAAGCGGCCGCCAGACTAGCCTGCGTACACGGCGCCTCGGTCGACTGCAAAAAAACATCTTTTCTATGGAGAAGTTTGACAGTTTTGCGGTTTTTACCAGGGGTTTGTCGGCGAGATCGGGTAAGATCGGCGTCTCGAGCTTGAGACACCTCCTGAGCCCCGAGTAGCAGTAGCGCGAGTGCCCCCGGGTGCCCAGACGGCGCGCCCTCACTTTCGGGTACACCTGCTTCATCACCTTGCCGAAATCCGCCTGGGACAGCGACTTTATCTGGTTCTGGAGGCAGTAATTCCTACAAGGATACGTTAAAATTAATGACAGGCGTTTGACAATTGTCAGAATAATTGACAGGTGTTTGACAGTGGCGCATGCAAATGTTTTAAATTGAGCAAAATGGCGGCGATTTTTGGGAATGGCACTTACGAATATTCCTCGTAGACTTGCTGTTTGGGCAGAGAGATGTCCTGGTCCTCTTCCAGGTGGGTCCTGATCCACGATATGGTTCTGTTGATTTCAGATCGGCTCCCGAGTGGGTTCAGCGGTTGTCTCAGGGGGTCCACTACGTTCGTGTCTTGCGATAATTTCAAGTAGAGTAGGTATTTTTCCGTATTTGTTAGAGATTTCATGTGTTCCAGAATCAAGGGGATCCTTTGTTTGGCGTTCTCACTGAAAATTCATACGAGTGAAATTAATAAAAAATTATTCGAGGAATACCTGGAGAGTGGGACAGTTATTGCCACCATTTTCGATAAATTTTCAAGAGGACGATCAAGTGATGCGTTATCTGAATAGTTTAGAGATATTTTCAGATTGTTATCATTATCGTGCCGGTTTCGGGTTGGAATGAATAAGTTAAATAAATTATCCACTGATCGAGCCAGTAAATTATGGGAAACAATTAAGCCTTGAAAACAGATAATAACGTCCAGATAATAATGTAATTGGTCCAACGCCAGAGGTCAAGCCATCGCAGGCCCAATCAGATGGCCAACACTGTTTTTCACCAATAATTATTATGGTTATTAAAGAGATTATTCTGACAAATGATGTAATGAAACGGTATTATCGCACGGATTTCGGTATAAATAAAGGTCCCTTTATCGGCCGAGCGACGAGCGGGGAGAGCGCGATTTTTCCGGCTTTCTAACGGCGCTTCGATACGGACCTGATGCCGGCACCGTCCGGCGGCGGTGCGGGGGCCCCGTCGGCGTCCTCGTTGGCGGCGGCGTTGTCCCCGGCGGCCTCGTTCAGGCCGTCGTCCGCGCCGGCGGCGTCGGCCGGCGGGGCGCCCGCCGCGGCCGCCTGTCGGCGCCCGGCGGGCCACTGCTGGGCCTCCATCGTCGCCGGCGACTCGCGAACGGAATCCTACGCGTTTCCCGTGTACGGAGCACCGTGTTTAAGCACTACACCGGCCGATCGGCGCTGACGGAGCCGGAACATTTTATTGTCAACTCAAATCAGCTGGTCTCCAATGGTGGACGACGGATCTGGCCTGGGCCGCTGCCGAGCTGCCGAGCGGTTCTCCTTCTTCCTTCCCCTTTCGCCCGTAATTCGCGTTCGGTTCGCGTCCGCACCGGAGTCACCGGACGGGTTCTGACGTCACTAAGCGCTACGAACGCAACCGGTCCGATCCGCGAAACCTAGAGGGCGCCATCTTGCTTTTACCAACATGACACGTTCAATTACTTCGCGCGAAAGCGAAAGACACGAAATTTTGTATCAATAATCACTCGCTACCACATAAAGTCACTCAAAACGTTTCGAAAATCGCTCCAGATTCAAGCAATAGCGTCTCAAATAAGCAAATGAAATTCTAGTTTATCTTGTCAAGGTTGGACAGCCTGATTCTGATTGCCAATCATCTGATCTACCGCATAATGGTTGTTTGATCTACTTCATTAAAACCTTGATTTAGCCATTAATAAAATTAACACCTAATTAATCAAAATCTACTTATTCGATCACTGCAGTTCTTATTACAAAGTGTAGTTGAATATTATATCAGCCTAGATCAGTTTTGTTATAGTAGGTCAAAGCGGTAGTTCGTTTGCACTGCTCCATGTGATTGTCAAATGCGACTTAACCTGAAAAACTTTAATTTTCATAAAAAAGAAAATTTTCAAAAATGTTGACTCCCGCTAGTGGCACCGGTCAGTTTTTCGCAACCGCGGCCAAAGTAATTCGTTTCGTGCGCCAAGGATGCACAAACCGGCCCTTTTTCCACATAGTAGTCACAGAGGTAACCCGAGTTCTCTTCGGAAACTTGGCCATTATTAAGACACGTCGTTTTCGATTCATTCTAGAAACGCAGGGAGCAATACGCGCCAGTCATCGAACAGCTAGGGTCTTACGATCCGCTTCCGAATGAACATAACGAAAAATTGGTGTCGCTCAATTACGAACGGATCAAGTACTGGATCGGTAATGGCGCCGTGGTGTCTTTGCCGGTCGAACAACTGTTGGGTCTATCCGGATTCTTTCCGATCCATCCCACGACTTACATGGCCGCCTGGAGAAATCGTAGGCTTGCGATAACGGCGGCGGAAAGTGCGAAATCTGATGAAAACAATGAACAAAAAGAATCCTCGTAATAGTGGCGACCTTGTTTAGTCTTAAGTTGATAAATAAAGAAAGATAAAACCGCACAATCTTATCGTCCTTTGTGCCTTTATTCTGGGGAAATTGGCGGCACTATCAGCTATCGAAATGATCAATCGTTCTGGGTGTGGAGTACTATATTTGGTCGGAATAAAACTACATTACGATAATATAATCCACTCTTGTCCTGAACGAGACAAGACGCACATAAAGCCTGACATTGAACTGTGCATCACTAGAATTCGTAACAGACACCGAGATTTTCTAAGATAAATGACGAAAACATGGCATAATGATGTAAACTAATAATCTGTAATAATAGCGTGTGGTCTATGATAGAAAAATACCTCGACTTTACATGTTCAGTTTTAAAATTACACGAAAATTTCACTCAAATAACGATAAACACTAATCTAATAAAAAGAATACCGAAAAAACAATCCTGATTTCGTGACCAACAAAAAGCCCAGACGCTTTAATCTCTCTTATCGACGAATTTCGTGGCGGAATCTTTGACTTTGTTCAATGCGTCATCGATGGTCGAGTGGTGCTTGAGGAAGTACGGCCGAATCACTCGGTTGTAGAGGAAGAGCGATCCGTTCATTTCAGTCGGGATCATCAACCAGATGAAGACGACGCACTAGAAATCGTAAAATTACGGTCGGAAATTATCAGGTAATGGAAATTTCACCTTGACGAGCCAGTACAAGGGAAACCAACCGACGATGAAGTCGGCGAAGTACTCGACGATGGAGAAAATGGCGAAGACCACCCAGTACGTGAGCCATTTGGTGTCGTCGTCTTTGGATTTGGATTCGATGGCGTGGATCGAGACGTAGGCCGGATAGAGGAAGCCGACCGAGTTGCATACGAGTTGGGCCGCGTAGCCGAACACCAGCCACAATCCAATCACGGCTATCGCCCCTGCACAGAAACGCCCGTTAATTAACTGATAACTCGAACCGGTTGCGGTCGGCGATTATGATCTAATATGGACTTTGCTTTACCCACGAAAATGTAGAGCCTATCCACGCCGGTTTTTTTCTCTGCACTGGCCAAAAGCGGCGTCCACGGTTTGGAGTTGTCGTGGAGCGACTTGCTGAGCTCCTCTTTGATTTCGGCGATTTTTCCTGCCATTTTTATGCCAAAATTTCGGTTAATTTGGGGATCGGAAAAAAACAAACGATTCGTGACACAACTCAAGGACGATTTTGATTTTAGGTTAGATCCAGGTTCGCCAACCGCCGAAACCTAACTGACACTACTGAAAGCATTTTCACGAGTAAACATTTAATAAAAGACCCCACCATTTCAATAAATACCCAAACGCAAGTTTGAAACCATAAAATGGTTATAATCTATATTAGAGCGCCATAAAATAGATTAATTGATAATAATAAATTTATGTTGGGAAAAGTTAAAATCCCTAGATCGAGTCGGCCATCTTGAAATTGGTTACCTAATCTGGCAGGAAGTGTCACTTAATTTTGTGATTAAAAAACGGTAATATAACGAAATTTCAAGTAATTAATGTATCTTAACGATTCTAATTTCTTCCAGAAATGTTCCCTGCAAATTCCTTACTGAAAACCGCCCCCAGGGCCGTGAATCAAGTGAGAAGCATGTCGGTGCTTTCGGGGCCTCCGAAGGTTCGAATCTCTTTCCCTGAGAAAGTGGTTCATGGGGTTGCCATTGCCGTAGGCATGTCAGCCATCCCTGCGTGGGTTCTCGTCAATATCAAAAACTACAGGACCCATGATTAAGTCATAATTAATTATTAACTTTGTAGACTCTGCGGGACATTTAGTATTGAATAACTTAAATCTTATGTAATATAATTTCATTATTTCACCTTTGTTATCAATAAAAGTGGTTGAATTGCCTAAAATCGATTGAATTTTACCTGTCTTTACTTATAATATCAATAATTTATAGTGATGTGAGTTTGATATATATCCTGAATGATATATATCCAAAGTAGCATAAAAAGCGGCTATGCTAATAACAAAATAGCATGCTATTTATCATTTTTTTCCCGCGCAAATAAAAATGAGGTTAGAGTAGCTCAGATTCAAGTTTTGCCTGGTTTGGTTTGGTGCAATATTGATTTTTCTAATTTTTTAAATTCAATTTCAATAACATCAGAATCCTTAGTGAACGTCCCAAAATTTTGAAATTAATAAAAAAATGATGATCAACAATGAATTAATTGATGATTTATCAATATTATTCCAACACCGAGGTTGACAAGGATAGACTTTACGGCAGAACAGAAGAGTAAGAGAGAAAACATAATCGGCAGACTAATAAGTGGAAGTAGCTAAAATTTTTGAATCCGCTTACATAATGATGATTATTTGGTATCAATGAATTCAGAAAAAGGTCCCTGACACAAAAATGCCGGTTTTAACAAAATCCCATTTTTAGCCAAAATGGCATGATATACACCGTGTCCAGAAATTAGCCTGCAATAATTTGCTCAATGATTCCTCTATAAAAACGATGAAAAAAAGTCCTAATGAACGTATGTCGAGAATCGCTTCCTAAGGGAGATATACCCCCTGGAAGGAAGGCCCCCTATGATGATTTATGTTAAATATCTCCAAAACTGTCCAAGATTTAGAAATCATATTTGGTACAATTATTAACCTTTTTATGCTCAACAAAATGGACTAGGAAAGAATTCAAAATTTCCACCAGGGGCGGGTCATCTAGGGGGGGCCGTGGTGAAAAATCTTCCTAACTTTTTTGTATGATGCTTTTTTCGAGTTTAAACTACATATTATGAAATTATGAGTTGTTTTACGGAAAAAAGGTACTCTTGGTAAACATCGATAGGAGGCGCCACATTCGAAATAAATCGATTTGAACATTTGAATTTTTTTCTAATTTGTGTTGAAATGTAACTTTTCAAGCAGTATTTCAATCAAGACATCATGATTAGCAATCTAACATCACTGACCATATCAAAGACTTTGACATTAATTAGAAAATGCAACATTTAGGATAGAAAACGTCGCCCCAGATCTTACGACGTGACACCCCCGTAATAGTTGGAAAGGTTTTCCTCGAATTCAATGCAAAATGTTGCATTATTTGTTGAATTTTCAAATTTTAGTGATGGCAGATTGCTATTCAAGCTGTCTTGACTAAAATACTGCTTGAAAGGTAACATTTCAACAGAAATTAGAAAAAAAAATTAATGTTAAAATCGATTTATTTCGAATGTGGCGCCTCCTATCGATGTTTACCAAGAGTACCTTTTTTTCGTAAAACAACATATAATTTCATAAGATGTGGTTCAAACACGAAAAAAACATCACACAAAAAAGTTTGGAAGATTTTTTACCATGGCCCCCCCTAGATGACCCGCCCCAGGTAGAAATTTTGAATTCTTTCCTAGTCTATTTTGTTGAGCATAAAAAGGTTAATAATTGTACCAAATATGATTTCTTAATCTTGAACAGTTTTGGAGATATTTAACATAAACCATCATAGGGGGCCTACCTTTCAGGGGGTATATCTCCCTTAGGAAGCTATTCTCGACATACGTTCATCAGAACTTTTTTTCATCGTTTTTATAGAGGAATCATCAGGCAAATTATTGCAGGCTAATTTCTGGACACGGTGTATAGCATGCTATATATCCATGATATTTAGCATAAAATATAAATAGCCGCTATTTTACATCACTAATAATTTATGAAGTGATTGAGTGGATGTTTATTTCGAGATTTTATTTATAGTTACATTTACATTGTAGTTATTTAGCTTACAAGAGTAGTATAAAGGGAAGGAGACAATTTTACATGACTAGTCCATTAATTTACACTGGAAAAACATCATCAGTATCTGCCACCTTTTGGCACTGTTCCAATTATTAAAGTTCACTTGAAAAAAGAAAAGGGAAGGCACATACAATTAACGATTACAGACATCTACTACTTGTTACAAATTGTACGACGATTTTTGTATGGACCCTCTTCAGACAGATTTTAGATTTATAGTAGACATAAAAAAGTGCTCACTTATAGCATCACGTGCAAATATCAAGAAAATAAACGGAAATGAGCTTTATTTTAAAGTATAAAATCAAAATTAATTATAAAATTAATAAAATGCAATACTGTTCATAAACAGAAAAGGCCGTGATAACAAAATGGCTAATATTTGGATCAAATGTCACTTTGACAAACCTTCATACCACATGTGACATGACCTTCTTTTTATGAATGACGTAATGTAATTCATTTTGATCTCTCTAAATAATTATATGAACTTTATACTCCTCTAAATAAGTCCCGGCTAATATTATGTCGGTAAAGTAGAGATTATCATTACTGCCTACATAACAATAATAGAATAATTATATAATTAATAATTAATTAATATAAAGGGGATTAACGGGTTGAAAGTAGTAATAGGTATCACAATAATAATTATAATTATATCATACGACAGCACGATAATAAATTCGCAAAAGTTGCCTCTAATAATCCGCGGTAATAAAATGCGTCTTACATAATTTTTACTAAACTTTGGTTTTACGCAGTGACGTTTTATTGAAGTTCGAAATCGCCCCCAGAAGTGCCGATCTGTCTTTCGTTACTTCCGGCAATGGAGGCGCACTTCCGTTCGGCAAAGATGGCGGGGGCGGCGGGGGAGGGGGCGGCGAAGGAACACTGGACCCTGCAAAAGACGAAAATTCAGTAAAAAAAAGTTTCATCTTACACAATGACGATAAAATGGACAAACATGCAAAAGCACAAAAATGTTTTAGGTACCCATTGAAATCCTTAGCAACTTCTCAGGCCTAAGCAATAATCAAGAAAAAGTAAAAAAAAGATGAATATCTTTTAAAATGAGTAGACAAAACTCTATATGATCAATTATATCAGAGGCTTGCAAAGCCGCCATTGTGATCTATTGTGACTTTTGAGTATCAAAATAGCGACGCGGCCATCTTGTGCAATTTTGACAGGAGACGTGCCAGATGTAAAATGGCGGCTTTGCAGGTCGCCATTGGTCGATCGTGTTTACCTGAGGCCGAAGGGGGCGTGGAGGTCCCCAAAGAGGTGGCAGTACTGCTAGCCACACTGCTCGGCCTATCGGAAAAAGCGTTATTCCCATTCACGTGAGATTCTTTCTCCTTATTCTTCTTCTGCTGCTCTTTAACGAACTGCCGCTGCTCCTGTTTCTGGAAAATACACAAAAAATCAAAAAAATTCTTTAAATAATTTGAGAACCCGCACTAATTTATGTCTCTGCTTCTTCTTCTCCTCCTCGGAACTCATCATCTCCTGCACGCGGACCAGGCGCTTCTGACTGCGCACCATTTTCTGTTCCTCTTTCAGTCTTTCCTCGATTTGACTCGTGACAGTTTTCAGGTGCTCCTTGACAGAATTCGGGATCTTGAAGTGGGCCTTGTCGCCGGGCAACAGCGTCAACTGCACATTCGCGAACAGCTCGTGACTCAGCAGAGATTCCAGGGTCGGCAGCCCCGATTTGCACGCCTCCGAGGACAAAATCGACTCCAAAACGGACCCTACAACAACCAAAAATTATCAACTCAAAAATACTCTATCAATTTACTGACATTTCTATGAAAAATGACATTCTATATCCGAGTTTGTCTATGAAAAATGACAGAATGCGACGCCATCTTGAAATTTTGTTTGAAAATGACAGAACGCGACGCCATCTTGAGATTTTTTCAAAAAATCACACAAACAGGGATTAAAAACGAATTATCCGATAAAATAACCTAATCCAATGAATAAACCAACCAAAATCGACTTACTGAGCAGTGGCGGACACTCGGGTATGTTATCGACTACACTCTCATGCAAGGGCGCCCCGAAAGTCATCTCATACAGGGTGTGTCCAAAACAGTACACGTTTATAGCCTGTAACGTGTTAATTTTCCTGTGCTGCATGAAATAGGGCCGATAAAACGACGGCACGCCCATAACCCCGTTCTCTATATCGAGCAGTTTAGCCCGATCGTTCTCCACTATGACGTTTCCGCTGTGCAAATGGCCATAAGGTAAACCCTTGTCCTGCAGGAACTTCAGGGCCTCCAGAATCTGCCTGCCGTACAGCGCGACCCGGCTGACCTCCAAAGCCTTGTGCCCCTTCGGGTTGCCGTACTTTTTGAGGAAGCTCTGCCTCGGCTTGGCCCCACATAAGAGGTCTCTGAGAGATCCGTTCTTACTACTCGTACGCACGACTAGGCCACCCACGTCCGTGCACAACCCGAGCTCCACCGAGTGAATGTACGGGTGCTGGATCTGGTTCAGGCTTTTAAAGAGCGCGTGCATGTCTTTATCGTCCAGATATTTATCGGGTCCGAAATCGATCCACCCGCCCAACAAATCGTCTTTCGGAAGGGATTTGCACCGAACTTGGTAATAGTGCTTCCGGAGGCGCCACCCCATTTCTTCTAGGGGCCCCACCACTTCCCAGCCGACTTCACCACGCAGCGCCAAAGAGACGTGTTGCAGTGCCAACTCTGAAATCGGAAATTATGAAAATCCGTCAAAAAAATTCATTTTAGGGGGTTCAACCTCCAAAAGGTTGGCAGTAGTTGGCGGGGTCGACGAAGGCCCGTGCCGGCAGCGACGACACGAGGATCGGGTTCATCATGACAGTGTTCAGGTACTTCTGGAGGGCCTGCTGTCGCTCGCCGATGAATTCGGGGTCCATGTTGCCGATGATCCGTTTGGGGGGCAGCGGCAGGCCGAGCCCGGACGTCTGCAGGTACGCGTGCAGCTTGTGGAAGTCATTGTAGCGCTTGTGCACTCGCCAGGTCTTGTCCGAAAAGGGGCCACGCTGCACTCGTATCACGAATTCCTGCCGAAAAGCGATTTGAACTTCCGGTCGTTTGGGGAGAAGGTGTCGGCTTACCGTGTGGCCATTCACGTTGAGCCAGTTCTCTATGGTGCAGGTGAGGGGCTCGGTGTCGTCTAGTGGGACTCTTTTGGTCGTCCGCTGCTCGAAGATAGCCATTGGGTTGGGGGCGTTCGACGACTTCCCAGCACCGATTCCATCAGGTCCGGCGACATCACAACACTATTACGCCACTTCTCATACGTCGAACATCATTATTATCACTTTTTTTATGAGAAAACTGCAACAATCACAACTCTTTTGTAATTGCCCACCTTTTGACAGATAAGTGACGTAATTCGACAACTGTCAAGTGTGACAACACCAGTACCAACTCAGCATTTGACAATGTGGCCAACCTTGAACTTATTTATTGAAATTTAAGCATTTTCGGAAGATAATAGCATGATTATGCGACATCTTCACCTTGAATTCGCATCAATAATGTATTTTAAGAACAAATTATCAATCATAATTACAAAAATTGATTACAACAGCTATGCAACTAGCAATACTGTAAAAAGTATTGTTGGTTGCCTAACATTAAGGTGATTAAAATATAATTCAAATAATTCTACAATTAATAATAATTAAAGCTTATCTTAGTCCATATGGGTAGTTCTAAGATGACTGCATTAGAATAATGAATAAGGCTGAATTTTCGGACGCAATTAAAAAGGCCGAAATGGACTAGCGGTTACACTCACCGGATTTTTCACGCTAATTAAATTCGAATGCAATTAAAGAGTACACCGTGACGTATTAATTATACCAGCGGATTTTTCTCTATTTTAAGTGCCCATTCGAGATTTGATTAGGCGAATAAATCTATGCAGCATGAGGTACAGTTCTGTTTACCAGACCGTTGGTTAATAATTCAAAAATCTGCACAAATAAATGTCAGTAGGTGTATAAAAATTCCATCTAATTTAAGTAGTTATAATTAATTGTTTTGTTGATTGATTGATCCTATATCACCGTGTGATGTGGAGTTCTAAGCTCGATCGTAATCAAAATATTTATCGCTCGTGTCCTGGTAATAAAATAAGTAAGAGAAGATCCGGTTCGGTTTTGAAATTTACCGGGAAAAAATGAAACGAGAATATAAAATTATTTATAAGAAACGATAATTTCCTAGGAAATTGTGTGAGGATACACGCGTGATGTTGTATGATGATAAAAATCCTTATCTCTGTCATTTACAAGTACGCAAAGATACTTTTGCCTTATTTTTCCTATTTCTTCTGCGAAAATGTAAACAATATGATAAGGTATATAATAATCTACGAGTATTATCTGGAAATGATAATTAGAGAGGCTCGACTATGTCCTTTGGAATTGTCGAAGATTATTGTTTGTTCCTTGAAGAGGTCACTTAATTCTTTCTGCCAAAACGTACATGTTCTATTTAAGTAGGACATGTAAACCTTGTCTATACGATTACTTACCTGAATTGTTTAAAATTATCTTCTAGAAAACATTCGAACGCTCTGATAATAACAATACCGATAATAAGTGAGATTTCGGTTATTAATTATTATTGTCTGCGGGATTAATTTCCAGAATGGGTATTAAGTAATCGTTTAATTAAAACGCGCAACTTGACATTGCCACCGCAAAGTTCCTACCGACTTTTAGAATGATTATTATATTTATTCCGGTCGAGTGGATCCAAGGATTTCGAGGATTTACCTTCCAACGCGAAACGAATCGTGTTTTTCGGCCTCGTTCCGGACTTTCGAGGAGGAAGTCCTCCGGAAGGATCTTTCGCGGAACGGACCCGGAAACGGCCGGAGCTTCTAGAAGCCGAAAACGAATTCTCGAGCGGTTTCGTTCGTACTTGTCAATCTTATTCACCAGGAAGGATATCCGCTCGATTCCGAGCCCACTCGCTGAAAGGCTGAAATAACACAAAGCAGAAAAGGTTACGGGGCGACCCTCGAAAGCAATGCCATCGGATCGAAATAATCCTCCATAACCTAGCTCAACAATAATAACGACTCCGACTTGGAGAAAATAAGCGGTTTAGTGGGGTGCCGATGATTAATAAGGTCTGATAATCCTTCGCGCATTTTATTATTTCTGTATAGCGATGATGAATATGCGGCTGAGGTAAATAAAACCAAGGAAATTTCCGCAAGGAACAGCAATCATTGCCGAGGTAACATCCGGCACCTACCTATAATGCGACCCAACTAATAACGATTCTGCATTGTTATTGGGAGACCTTTTTATTGTCATTCTTCGCACAACATCGGTTTTTCGAGTTGGGATTTATTTATTAACCGGCATGTGTGTCAAGTACGAATTATATATCGCCTCCTCTTTCATTACTATCATTATTATTATTATCGGCATTATCGGTAATCATTATTGTTATTATCTCGAAGGGATCGAAAATATTGTTTACTCAGGTTGAGTGCACCTTCGGACGTTTTTACCTGTAGAATCTGTGAGAGTCGAGATATCGAAATGAATCAAAGAGTAGCCGGAAGAAAAAACTTCAAGCTTTTGGAAAATACCCCAGATGTTGCCATTCCGATAATGTTGAGTGCCTCTTTTGGGCGAAAGACCAAAAAGAGTGCGATAGTCGATCAAGCGACGAACCCTCGAACACGTCGACACATTATCTCGGGTAAAATCTAAAAAAATCGAGATTTCCAAAAGAACGATAAGTCAATCGAAAGATACGATTTCAAGCTTCAAAATGATACCCCTGCCAGTTGGATTGATCATTTTTAAGGTCGCAATTTCGAGGACTATGGACAATAAAATAATATGGAGCGGAGATTAAACGATTCGAAAGTAAAAAACCGTAATAAAAGTATTATTATATTATTATGAATCATATCTTAATAGACATATCCGTAGATTTATGTACGAGCGCAGAGGTAGAGGTGAGATAGTATAATAATAATGACCGCAACGACACATAATGAAGTGAAGTTGATAATCTTGACCTTATTTATAAACCCAAGCGAAATAATGTTTAATTGGGATGATTTGCGTTTAATATTCATCAGAACACACACCGCACGCCTGTCGCTTTGAACACAACGAGAGGTTTATTGTTCGTTCGCGCGATTATGAGATAAACGGATTATTACAAATCGATTGATTTACCTGCTCGAGAGGATAAAAGTCTCGAACAGGTGCGCAGACCTCTAGAATTGCAATTAATTAGGTTACCTGAATGCATTTTTCTCATCTCATCTGAAGGAAAAAAGCGCCGATCGATTTACCAGAAAAATGTCAAAACCAAGGCCGGAATAATCATAAAAGTGCGCACTTGACCTAGTCCTACGGCGGCTGCTAATTTTTATAGAGCTTCCACTTTATTCCGTTCGGATAATCTTGGCCAAAAAGCCTATCGACACACAGGTGCCCAATATAATTTATTGAGTCTATTTGATGTTAATAAATCGCAGGCCTTGTTCGATTTCCGGAGGCCAGCCGCTTTATATTTTACAACTATTTCCGATTCGCTTTATTTAAAACGCGAAAAAATCACGAAATTTATCCCACACAAGAACCGATAATTCCACGCTTTGGAAAGGTCATAGTTCGGTGATTCGCGTGACATCTCTTCCGTTAATTGGCGTGAAGCGTGCAATTGCAGGACCGTGGCGATTTTAATTGCGAAAAAGCGCATTCAACTCCCATGTCATAAGCGAATTTCGTCGGATTTTTCTTTGACATTTAACAGTCCCGAGCGTGAGATATTATAATTCATGCGGGATTGATCGATGGGTGGCTGTACCGCTTGTAGTGAGCATAAGCTTACGGTTGCGCAATGCTGAAAATTATCGAACGGAAAAAATTCTGATGCAATTCCAGAGGGCGAGTCGCGACCTCATAAAGTGTGCCAAACAGCGTGCGCAAGCCCAATTAGTGCATTTCGTTATAAAAACCGAAATTTATGCAATTTTCGATCGGTTTTTCCGGTTTCGGGATGACTTAAACTCGAGAAATTTCGGTTTTCGCGTCTGATAGATCCGATGTTGGAAATGATCGACGACTTTGGACTTGTGGTCAGCACAGCGAGACGCATAATTAAATCCTCAAGTGCAATGCATCCAAGCGAAGAATCAAGTTCGAGGCGAAATTCCTCACTCCGGCACTTCCACTATCATAATCATTTCCACCGCATTTCCGTAAATACGGGCGCACTTGACATTGTGCGCCTCCGACGACGATTATCGTCATTATGACCGTCGTTTATCATCCACCGGCTTCACTGGATCGGATCGGGCATAATTGGACCCCAGGGCGCCAGGAAAATGCCAATTTCCGTGAAGAAAACGATGCCATGATGGTGGACAAGTTCAAGTCTGCTTCATTTCATCAGCTTCTTTATTAGGTCTTCTCGAAGCCCTAGGAATACGCTGAGTTACGAAATACTTCACCGTTAGTCAATAATACTCGATTATATGCAAAGAATTATCCATCTTCTTAATTAATTGGTAGGTTTCTGTTGCAGGATTTAAGTTGGCACACCTGACATATGACAGCTGTCAAAAGTTCCTGAAATAAATAAAGTTAAAGTCTTATTAATTCATTACTTTAATGCTATCGACGCACTTAACTCACCGAATAATTAAAAATATACTAGTCGTAACTTTGTAGTGAGTAACTAGATTTTGAAGTTTTTAGTAACTTTTGCTCTGTAACACTGACTTTTTACCCTGAAGTTTGCTGTGAGTTGGGCTTTTAAAAGTTGGGTTAGTTATTTTTTCTGTCATTTTTGAATAACTTTGAATTTTCACCTATTCGAACGTATTCAGTCCTCTGTTCAATGAAATAACTTCATCTCTATATTTTTCTGTTTGCTGCAAGTTCAAATTCCGTTGAAACATTTCTCCTAAACTGTTTCTCAAAATTATCCGGAAAAATCGAGGGAAATACTATGCCACAAGTGCCTGTAATCAGTGTAATCTAATTTTTTAATTATTCTCTACTTCTCTGTAATGCAGTGATGTGCCTTTTCTTTCGTTGTGTTGTTCCACCTTGTTTTATTGAGGATATTTGAAAATTATTAGAAATTAGTTCGTTGGCTAGGATTTAAATGACAATCCATGTCAAAAACTAAAATTTTCTGAAGTTTTATATTTTTGCCAACAGCCAACTATTCATTTTATTCAGATTTATTTAGTTACAAAACCATGACAAAAACTAACAACACTAAATTCCGAGTTAGTTACTCATTACAAAGCTAATCTGCCTGTATATTCTAAATTGGATTTCTGTTTTTTGTTGTAGGATTTAAGTTGGCACACATGACATTTGACAGCTGTCAAACTCCTTCTGAAAAGTCATCTATGGTTAAGGTCATAGGTTAAAGTCTTATTATTAATTCATTACTTTATTGAAGCTTTCGATGTGCTTAACTCACCAAATAATTAAAAATAGGTACTTAAATAGAAAAGTGGGGTTATGATCATGATAATTTCTGCCCTAGGGGCATTTAATTACCACCAACCGTGCCCATAGTTTGCAGTTTTCTTCCAGAGAGAGTGTGTCGAATGTTCAATCAAAGACCGGAGCTCTCGCGCGCATTATTAGCTCGAAGACGGAGATTAATCGGTTGATGGATTGTTGCGATGTGCCATGTCGAATATTTTTCTGCGGCGAGGAAATGTGGGGCTCATCCTTGGTGGCGTTGGAGGTGCCGCCGGTCCCTTCTCGGTCGCCTTGATCCGATTGGATTGGGCCCCGTAAAGTAAAATGCGCGTATAAAGTACGGGCAAAAGTGAGCAGGCATAATAACGGACGGCTCGGTGTGAGGTGCACCGCATGTAGGTACTCACTTACGCACATGGGTTGGGTTCTCTCGTTCGTTATTTCTGTCGTTTTTTTCTTCTCTCGCGATTTCAACCTCGTTCTCAAATTGGACCGAGCCCGACAAGTCATCGACACCCATGGAAATGGCGCAGAAATCACTTTTTACCGGCGAGGGGGTTTTAAAATCGGAGCGGCCATGTTGGAAAATCACTACAGTTCCCTGTTTTACCGCTAAGCCGCTAGGTGACGCTACTCTCTGTTGTGAAGAAGCGCCATCTTTTGACAGTCAACTGAAAATCGCATTTCGGTTAATTTCAGACCGTTTTTCGTGATTTTTGTGTTGTTTGAAGGGGATTTCTTTTTAAATTGAGACGTTTTCACCTTGGAGCACGCCTCTTATGAGATTATTCACAACAATAGTGGCTTTATCTAGATTATTTAACGTCCTCTTCGACTTTTTACAGACGAATGTAATTGGGCCGAATATTTTCCTGAATAAAATTCCGAACACAATGAAAATTCGTGGAGTAATCGGTTATTACTCGATAAAGTTAATTATCGTGTGTTTGTTTGCGTTGTTTACGAATTCTTGTAGTTCTTAAGTGCACACACGAAATACACTTGGAAAAAAATCAATTGTTGCTAAATTTAGACCTAAATACATAGAGCGAAACGGTTATTCTGGATAAGACTTTGACATAACGATGATAAATCATCTCGTGATGATGGGTGATAATACTCAACCGCGTACGGTTGGTATCCAGAGCAAGTTTTATAATAATGCAAACGATTGCGTAAATTTTGTCACTTTTACGATCATTGTCGCCAAAACCGGTATAAACCGAAATTTGATTAAACCCCCAGACAATGGAATCGCGCCAAAAAGTCGCCTTTTTATAATCGAGTAATCGTTATAATAACAATTATTGTAAAAGATAAAACTAGTTTTTGAAAATATTTTTCATTTCAAGCCACACCGATTAGACGAAATGACAGTTCTATAAGGCCTTACTTAAAAGCTATGTAAACTCATTAATTATGTATGACTTTATATTTGTAGAAGTGATATTATAATGCATGTAACAAATCCATATTTATAAGTCTGTATCGGGTTAACCTGAATTCAAAATATGTTAGTGCACACGGTATTTCCATGCGGATCAATTCGTTGCAATAAATTATTTACGTGGGCAAGGTTGGCAGTATCGGATATGACAGATCTCATAAGCGCGAATAATTCGGGAAATCGGTGGAACTATACCGAGTTTTTCGAATGATTTTCGCCTTGGGATGAGAAGAGGATGGGAAGAGAGCGAAATTTCACGTATCGCGATTAAATTGAGCCGGAGCGAGAAAAAACCTCACCTTGCATCTTTGAGCGCCTTGACCCATAAGCGCGAATCTCATCAAAAGTCTCGATTTTTTCGAAAAGGTCATAAAATTAAGCGCGGTTTTCCTTCGTTGTTTGGTTTCGCGACGACTTTTGGTTTTGGAAATTGCGTTGATGAATGCGCGTGTCGCTTCTAGAATGGAGAGAACGTATTTGAAAGTGTTTTTATTCCGGGCATGCTCTACTAGAGAATTTCACAAAAGCGGACGATAGAACGACGATATACTCGGCAAAGTTGATGATGATGATGTTGGTATTGGGAAAGTCAAGTCCAACGAACGTTATAATGGTCAAGCGAGGTGACAGGTCAAAAAACTATACGTTTATTATTAATAATAAACATATATCCTGAAATAGTTCCAGTAACCCACTTATTTTACTAGTTATGTCTTTGATGGGATTTTGGTCCTTCCTATATGGGACACTCGGTAGATAGTGAGGGAGAAATTTTCAAAAGTTCAATTGGAGCGGATAATTATAGCAGTATCAAATAAAAGGACACCGAAAAGAGAATGAACGCTTCAACGTAAATGTAACGTCATTAGCATTTACTAGAGCAATTATAATCTTCTAGTGAAATCAGATTTTTACGCTGAAAATTTTTTCTCCGATGAAAATTTAACCGCGCTCCAGATGAACTACTTTTCGATTTTGCTGCACTTTATCACCGAGCTTTCACTTTTCAAATGTATTTCCAAGTTTACCCAAATATCACAATCAAAATGAAGCGAAAATTCGAGTGGTAGATGGGACTGAAGATCAAAGTCGAATTTTGACGCATGACGCGGGTTTTGTTTACTCACGGACGTTATAAATCATCGATGGAAAAGTTACTAAATTGCGCAATTAATTTTCCGACCTGGAAACTTTAACGAAATTGAATGGAAACCGTGACAAACACGTGTTCGGTAATTTCAAATTAAATAAAGCGTTATTATGCCACTTATATTTTAATAACTGGTCTTGATAGACGTATTTGCGGATTCGAAAAGTCAATATAGGTTACAATGTGTGCGAGAAAAGCGATGGGAAAAATTGTGGAAATATTATTAGGTCGTTGCCATTTGACATTACTTTTAATACCGTCTGCGTTATAAAAAGTGTCGAGTGCAATAATCTGTTACAAAATCGCGCAAGTTTTCATAGTGCCGGCAAATGAGTCATTTTATTTCCACTGTTAGATGCAATATTATTATAAGTCCTCTATTAGAACGTATGTGCAAAATTGATACGGTGATGATGATATTGGGTTGGTAGAAAGTGTAGCCAACATGACTTTTACATCCGTCGACCGGACTTTTCTACTCGAAAGAACAAATCCGGAGAATTTGAGATCTCTCTGGTCTTTTCAGTTATATAATTAAAATCCCTAGAATAATAATGACATTATTAGTAAACAAATCCGGTAAAGTCTATTGACACCGGAATCAGCAATCGGTTAATTTTCAGAGATCGTGATTAATTCATTTTTGCCTACTTAGTTAACTTTATTACCAACCAACCCACTTTTAATTATTGTTAGAGAATAACGAAAGGAAAGACCCTGATATTAAAAAGTATCTGGATGTGTGAAAAAAATTCGAAATAAGCACCTGAATAAAATAAATTTGTTGTTGTTTTGATGATTAGTACTAGTTCCGCAATTTACAATCAAAATAAACAATCATTAGGAAGTGAACAGTGACTAATAGCTGAAAATTGACAGGATATGACCCTGTATATAAAAATAAGTAATCCAAATCGAGGATAATGGAGAATCGGATAGGTAAATCCCACAGAATTAACTTTTTATCTAGAAAATTGGATTAATAAAGCAATTTCCCAATAGATAATACTAATCTCCGACTTGAAAGGCTCAAGTTACATTATCATGTACCAGGTAACTGTACCCATTAAGAATGTAAAGCTTATTATTATACGTATATATTTTATCATCAGGTGAGAAAAAGTTTCGAAATTATTCAATAAAAGGACAGATAAACTATTAAGCCATTCCAGGTAATTCCACGGAATTACCCAAAGAAATTTCAAAAATATTTTGACATGAAAATATGAACGACATCAATAAAACATGAATCAGATTTTTTATCATTTCAATGAGCAATTTTTTAACATCACATCATCAATCTCATTGTTTCCACGTTTATTTTTTAATGGATAAAATAATAAAACCCACATAAATATACACTGTCATCAGAGTGGCGCTAACTTTAGCTTGAAAAGACAGCCTTATAAAATACTTAAGGCAATCTTATTTTATTATTAATTTTTTTCTCAGAAAAATAAGGAAAAATTTGAGAAAATAAGAGGCTTTATCAGTACTCGAAATACTTTGCTTTTATGGAGTTCCATTAAAAATTTGGATTCTATCCGATTATAAAATATCGTAAAAACCTCTTAAGGTGCATCACATAGATTTTTACAATATTCTGTCGTCAGTTTTAATCCGATCGAGTCCAATTTTTTTATGATACATCCAAAGATAAAACTATCTGGAGTAGCGGAGCCCGTTTTTCGAGTTTCTGCCTAAATTTCTTGTAAAAAAAATAAAAATCGAGAAAAACCCATAAGCCCGAAAGCACTTGCGAATGACGTTTGGTAACATAGTAACCGGATGTAAACAGTACGTCATCTGGAGAGCGTTTAGGCCCGGATATTCCGTCTTCGAGTTAACTCAGCCTTTCGAGACCAACGTTGGGAAATATTTTTTCCTGTGAGAGAGTTAGTACAGAACAATTCGGTCTACTGGCACTATTACGTTACGATAGGTCAGGTTCTCGACCGTGACTGTGACTGTGCGACTGTGGAAGGAAAATCGCGTCGAAAAAAACGCGCGCGGAAAAGCCGCCTCGAGGGGAGGGGCGGGCGAGCGGTCGACCTAAACCGAAAACGTCTCTCTCCTATAAAAACCGGCGGCTCTCCACCGCCGACCGCAGTTTTAAACGAAAGCTAGGTCATCAAACAGGTGTCTGCGTGTTGTGGCAGTAGCGAACTAGCACGCGTGACCCACATATACCCTAACCCCAAAATCGAGAGACTGACACGAAATCCCCGTGATACTTTAAAGAAAAACGTTTTGTGATATTAGTGAGTATTCTGTGCGAAAATGCCCGCCCCGATCAACGACGAACTGTCAATGCACAATAACAACAATGAAGACAGCGACGAGCTGGGTAACCTGTCATTTTCGCCGCCCATAAGCGCGAAAATGCTGGAGACGCGCGACAGCATCTCGTCGATCGACAGCGACGTGTCGCTGTCGTTCGACCGGAGCGACCCGAACACCTCCGACGAGGTCCAACCGGAGTCCGGTCACGAGGACGCCAACATGGCCGACCTGTCAGACAGCGCGTCCGACGCCGGCTCGGGCGGCAAGGACTCGGGCTGCGAGGTCACCCCGGAAACGGCCGAACCCCCGTTCACCCCCCCGACCGACGAACAGGCCGAGAAGATCGTCCAGCAAGTAGAGTTCTACTTTAGCGACGCCAACATAACCAAAGACGCCTTTTTGCTGAAGCACGTCAAACGCAACAAGGAGGGCTACGTCTCCCTCAAGCTGATCTCCAGTTTCAAGCGCGTCAAACATCTGACGAAAGACTGGAGGGTGGTGGCGCATGCGCTGTCAAAGTCGGGTAAACTCGAGATAAACGAAGCCGGCACGAAGTTGCGTCGGCTCGATCCGTTACCGAAATACGACGAGACGACTCCGAGTCGAACCGTCGTCGCCTGTCACATGCCCATAGACAAGCCGACTATAGAAAACGTGGCGGAGCTCTTCAAAAACTGCGGGGAGATCGCGTTGATTCGGATTTTACGACCGGGCAACCCGATCCCGGCCGACGTGAGGCAGTTCATAAACAAGAACCCGAGTCTGGCCGGACTGGTCTGCGCCTTGGTCGAGTTCGTGGCGTCCGAGTCGGCGCGCAACGCCATGAAGTTGCAGTTCGATTTGGGCGAGCCGATGCGGGTGCACGAACTGAACAACGTGCCCCACCCGGAGCGCAACAACAAGAAGAAGAACAAGAAGAAGTCCGAATCGGATTACCTGAGTTCGAGCTGTCAAAGCGGTTCGGAGACCGAAGACTCGTTGAAAAATAGGTTCAAACTTCGTCGGGGATCTTCGGCCAACTTCCCGCCTTCGCGATTCATCGAGCCGGCCGCCTGGTTGCAACGGCGGCTGTCCGCTTCGAGCACCGAGGCTAACTTCATGTACATGCCGAGACGTCTGTCGTACGGCAGTCGCGATTCGAGCGATTCGAGCCTGTTCCTGCCGAGACGTATGAGCAATTGCAGTCTGACCGGCTCGGATTTCCATAACCTGAATGGCGGTAGGAGGTTTTCTTCTGTCAGTCAATCTTCCGGTGAATTTGGAGGTTATAATCGGTCGAGGAGTAACAGTGCCGCGTTCCAGAACGCCGAGAACGTGGTCCGGATGCCGAGGGGGCCCGACGGGTCCCGAGGGTTCGCGAAGAGGCCGCTGATGGCGGCGCTGGCTCAATGATTCTTCTATCTGTTTTGATACGTCTGTGGGTGTTTGATGTGATTATTTGGAGCGCGACACACTTTATCGTTATTTCGCCGCTTTCACCGAATATTCTTATTATTATTGTTGTTCTGTTACGGTTTAATTATTTTACTCTAGAAGAGTCCTGATGATAATAGAGGATCGTGATTTTCTAATTATTTTTTCTATTTTTAAGTATTTTACCATAACTTTCTATTTTTAAGTCGGAGTTTTGTTTTAAAAACTTGTTTATTTGCAATATTTTACTGCGATGATTCGTCTCGTCTGTGATTGGGCGTTTTCGGATAATTGACCAATCACATGCGTTTAGTTTTGACGATAATTGGTTTTAATGTGTGTGTACTTTTAGATTTTTCTAAAATTTTCTACTCTAAATATTCCTGTTACTTAATTATTAATTAACGTATGTTTGTAAATATTCGTATTTATTCTCTTTTTATTTATTGATTCAATAAAGTGTATAATTATTAATGATGATTATTAATAGTATCGAAGTAATAACTATTTTAGATTATCGTTCTTCTCTTATTGATTTATTTATTTATTTGTTATATTATCTGATGATGCTATTCATTTCAATAAATTTATTTGGGACATTAACAAGAATTTGCCTTTTTTCTTCAATAGCGATCGGAGATTGGCCCAGAAATTTGCAATACCTATCCAATTCGACACGTGATATATGGAGAGTTGAAATTAATAATAATGCACTTTTCCTTGAACTTTTTAGGTCAAATTTAATTCTTTCAAGAACTCGATTATTGCCATTATTATAATGCATAATGCGTTTACAAGGTATAGTAATTATGATGAAAGAAAAGTTACCACTTTCAGTTTTGGACTTATTTGGTTTCGATAGCTGTATCCGATGTAGACGGTAATGAACTTGGTGATAATTTCACGGTTTTGCTTTTTTTTCTAATAGCGGATAGGCTAATTATTATTTATGGGAGGTTGAAATGAAATAAAATTATGTTACACGGACTTTCAATTATCTAGAGAAAGTGCACTTTATATCTCTACTATGACCACAAGTTTTTTTGCACCTTTTAACTTTGATTATTAGTAGCTCATTTCGGACCGAATTATTTCACTGATCGTTTGATTTCAATAAAATTCAATAAGGGTTGATTTAGTAACCTTACACTTTGAATACTTTATCATTTGATTCTTAATAACCCATGGAAATTTGCATAAAAACTTATATATTGATTACACTTATATTAGTTGATGATCTTTTTTATACTGGAAAATGAATAACATCAATTTCACTTTTTATCAGTTTGTTCCTATACATAGTTGGAACTTTTTGTAAAAATCGAAAACAACATATTATCGCACGTAAGTATTACTTACTGTTCAAACCTTGAATTTTAATTATTGATTTCTTACATTTATTTATAACGAGAAGATAAAAGATAGTTTTATAGATAGATCAAGTAATAATGTACTTATATCCTATGGATAAGAAAATAGATAAAAATAACAGGACAAAAAAAGTAGGCAGGACTAATATGCCATCAAGTACTAACAACCGGAAATAAAAATGCAACATTGAAAAAGTTATAGAAATGTAAGCTCTGTGAATGCAAGTATGAATTAGTCCTTGCATAGAAAAATTAATTTCCGGCAAGTTTAAATAATAATAATCGGAAGTGAATCCAGAGAATAATAATAAGGACCACGAAAATCAAGACAAAACCATAAAGCAAAAGAAAATTTAAAAGGGTAATGAATTTGAAGTTTATTTTGGGATTGTTCACATCAGACTGAGCATATGTAAAGTAACTGAAAACTTAAAAAACTAATAGTGAATTTAGCCCCAGGTTCTAGGTCTGGGCCAAATAATGATCATTATTTAAGCTTGATAACTAATGAATAAAAAATAAATAAAAGGAAAACTAACGAAAAAGACTCAAATAATATATGGCCATCAAACGATAATGCAATTCATTATCTTCATTTATACTTTCACCTCAACCTAGAATCGAGGAAAATTTCTCAAAGGTGCTTAGATGGACTTTGCAGAATGAGGCCCGGCTTTATCATCCTCGAGTCACTTTCAGCAGTTAACTGGGAAAACGAAAAACCGGGCCAGAGTAATATTATATTTTTTGAGATTTTTTTTCATATTATTTTTAAGTAGGTACTAAATAAATAATAAGAGTCCGGCTTTTTGGAAGTTACGGTAAGTTTGCCACCACTGACGAGAGACGAAGTGTTGTGCGTTTCCATTCATGCCCAGTTAAACATTTAATTGGCTTTTAATGCGCGTCTCGACTCTATTTCGAAACTTTCATCGATTTCGTCACAAAAGTAATGAGAGGCACGTCGCTGATTATGCCGACCAGTCAAGTTCAACGTTTTGCGCTTGACATTGCGTTCGCCGGCGTTCGAATGGAAAAGAGAAATTGCCGTCCGCGCACCTCCATAAACGAGTAAACAAACACGGAAAAACGCTCCCAGAGGTCGACGAATTCTCATAAAACACGAAAGAGAACCCGAAAATCCCCACAGATTACAAAATGCGAATTATTCGGGTTTAAAGTTTGATCTTAGCACAGTTTCTCACCAGAGAAAAGTTACCTGTTTCCAGGTTGGCAGCGAGGTCCTGTCATTTCCGATTCTCCCCACAGATGGCGCCACATGTTGCATCTCGCGCTCTAAGACGCGATTCGAGAGTTTAAAGACGGTCGGGCGGATTTGCAAAATCGCTCACTGTGACAGTATCCACCATCACATGTGGGCCCGGGAAATACTCGGCTGCATAGCTGAGCGTTCTCGTTATTGGCGAACGGCGGTCTGGGCCCGGTGCCAGGCCGCCATTACGGAGAAGGGCGCTTGCATAAGTGCCCGACGATGGTGAAAGCGCACACAAGGTGCGTTTTGAAACAGGATGATGTCGTTTACGATTGTCGCTACGGTGAAGGGTTCTTTTGTGGTCCCGAGGTGTGGGACCACTTTTCTCCCCTGAAGAGAAAAAATCGAATCAAAACACGGTTTCCTTTCCTGCTCCGTCCATCTACCTTTTACCTTTTTGAACACAACTTTTGTTGACCAATTTTCTCAAGTTGTGCCTGGCTAATAGCGCAAGTGCTTACGCCACATCCGGTTAAGCCGGAAGAAAGAGAAGAAGAAGAATTTTCTCAAGTGATGCTTAGCAATAAGGGACGATTATTTGCTATAGTGACGATTGTTATAACAATAAAACGATCGGTACAAATTAGGAATCTTGGTCCAAAAGTGTCCATTTCTTCATTTACAGATGAACTGATTCGACGAATCAACCCGATTGAAAATTCTCGATGACTTTAATTTAAAGTGGGATACCAATCACTTATCACTGCGCATTTTGGGACCAAATAAAGAAGTAAAACCATCATTAATAGGTTTCTTCGCGTGTTGGTTCAGTTTCAGCATGTGTAGATGGCGCTGCGTGTTGTAAGTCGCTGGTTACGTTGCGCGTTCCGACTATAAAGGCGGAAGAAAAATGCTTCAGAATTGCTCACTGTGACAGTATCCCCCATCATGGTTGGGCCCGGGAACTTCCAGGTATCGTGCATACATCACATACTGGTTTTCTCGTTAGTTTCGGGGGTCCCGATCAAGCGGGGCCCCTGGCCCGAGGGTTCTTTTTCTGGTTCAGCGTTACGTTCAGACCGGCCAGTTTTCTCCCCCATAAAAGATAAAAAATCCAATCCAAACATGTTAATAGGTGCCGAAAGTCATATGCGATTTTAGATTTGCAACATCGTTTTTTACTGTTTGATGATAATCCTCCTTGAATAAAAAACAGGGTGAAGGAGTGTACAGAGTCTATGGTAGTATAAAATTAGTGAAACGATATTTTGGTGTCACGATCCGATCGATTACCATAATTTACAGAGATCTGTTTTTCGTTTTTTATTCAGTTTTATTCATTGATTCGAATAATGTAGATGGAGTCGCCAGTTACAATTCGTTGATCATGTGGCGACTTTCGAGTATAAAGGGCATGAGAAAATTTTCATCAATTGCCCACAGCGTACCGCGGTGCCTGCTGGGACCGGGACAACCGGAGTATATGTGTATCCACGTTGCTCCGGTTGTCTCGTGAACCCCAAACGGGGCCAACGGTGGGTTCTTTTTGTGGTCAACAGCGAACACGCAGCCACTTTTCTCCCCATAAAAAAAGACAAAAAAGCCAATCCAAACATGTTGCTTCCCATGCTGAATCTCTATAGTACTTCTGGAAACGGGAACTTTGTTTCTATTGCGAGATAATCGCTAATTTCTGTAATAATGCTTCGTTTATTCAAGGAATGAATGAAAGATTAATAAATAAATTGAATTTTGGCGGTCGATCTGGGGACTTTATCTGTCATTTCCGAAGTTGGTTCTTTCGGTGCCCTCATGTTGGTAGTGGCAAAGTCCCGGCAACCGTCAATCCGCCATTATTTATTTCCGGCGTTTTTGGCAAATTCACGCAAACGTTGGAATCGCCGGTCGTGTTGTGATTAAAATACCCGAAATAAAATTGTATGACCCGTACAGAGGCTCAAAAAAGAATTAACCAAAAAAAAACAGAGAAAAGAGAATTTTTGTTTAATTTTTAATTGATTGTACTGAGTAAGTACGCATTTTTCAACAAAACCGTAGCTCCTAAAAAACACAAAAACAATAGTCGATAATGATATAAACCGGCCGCGCATTGGGAGGACACGGGGGGCCCCGCGCGTTCGCTAGTGATAAAATAACGAGTCCGAGACCGCAAAAACCCGAACTGATCCTAACCTCAAACAGACGCAGACCGCGGCGACGACCCTCTCTCGTCTGAGTGGGGTTGCGACGGGCGCAGTACGAGGCAATGATTCTCTCCGTTTAGATGATGGCCGACAATGAGGACCTAGGGCTCGGCTCGGAGGACCACCTGGACTCCCTGGACGACGCCAACGGCGTCCACGACGACGCCCTGCTAAACGACGTCGACCTGGACGGCACCGGCGCCGACGACCCCGAGCTGGAGGCGATCAAGGCGCGCGTCCGCGAGATGGAGGAGGAGGCCGAGAAGCTCAAGCAGCTCCAGACCGAGGTCGACAAGCAGATGAACATGGGCAGCCCGCCCGGCATAAGTGAGCGCCCCCTTGGCCGCCTTCTCTGCCCGAGACTTATCGCCCCATTTCAGCCAGCCCGCTGAACATGTCGATCGAGGAGAAGATGGAGGTCGACATCCGCAGCATCTACGTCGGCAACGTCGACTACGGCGCCACCGCCGAGGAGCTCGAGCAGCACTTCCACGGCTGCGGCTCCATCAACCGGGTGACGATACTCTGCAACAAATACGACGGGCATCCCAAGGGCTTCGCGTACATCGAGTTCGGCGACAGGGACTCCGTGCAGACGGCCATGGCCATGGACGAATCCCTCTTCCGAGGAAGGCAAATCAAAGTAAAGCCCTTTAAAATAGGCTAAAAGCACGGTATTCGGTGAAATTTTCATATTGTGAAGTGTCACATTTCATAATGATTGAGGTGGTCGAAGAGTCGGTAATTTTCAATCTATTACATAATGATTTGGGGATTTCATTATCGCACAGGTCCATAATTTCACTAAATCTGACTAAATCTAAGCATGAAAATCGATTTGTTGATTCAAGTCGTCGAATATTGTGTTATTTACCATTTTCAACAATTTAGGGATTTTTTTCTTCGAAAATTTAGGTTGGCAATTCCAAACTTCAAAATTAATTATGACAGTTGTCAGTTTTCTGTCTTTTGTAGAGTGTAGAGAAAAAGTCGTTTTACCCTCGGTTTTACCACATATCGTGCAGTCTCCTAATCTGGAATAGTGCAATGGTCTAATTTGTATGCTGCCGTTTCTCTTTTTTAGGTTATGCCAAAGAGGACGAATCGTCCGGGTCTGTCTACCACGAATCGCCCTCCGAGAGGCCGGGGGACCTTCCGAGGTGGCCGCGGCGCCGGTCGGGGGTACTACGCCGGATTCCGGCCCATGCGCAGACCAAGGTGCTCTATATTTTCTAAAACCAATCAAAACTGAAACAATAGTTACCTTTTCCGTTCGCCATTTTTCGTTTAGATTAGTATTGTTTCTTTTTTGTTTTTTTGATCGATTCCGAGTGTCTTATCGAACTGATGTCTACATTTTTAGGAGTTACAGACGAGGAGGATATTATTCCCCCTACTGACGGGCCTGGTAAATATAAGGGAACATCAATAATCTTACCTTTTTATCGTTTCAAAATAAAAATACAATTTCAAAACGCAAAGATTTCGTGGGATTTTTCAATACAAAAGAAAATACGAGAGTGACTAAGAAAAAAGAACAGACGAAGGTGTACAAAGTTTTTGATAATCACTGAAAATGTCACTAATTAACTATAAATAATAATAATCCATAAAAAAAGGTAGATGAGCTTTTCGTTATCTAATGAGTGTTTGTCTGTGCGGGTGTGGGTGCGTTATTTCGGAAATTCTCAGAAAAAAGGGGAAAAAGTTCGTATCCGAGTCGGGTACGATGATTGATTGTGAATCCCTTCAATTTTGTTCTCATTATTTTATTAAAATGTTATCATTTCTAGCGGTTCTAGCCCTTATTTAATAATACTATCATTAAAGTATTTAACATTACAAAGTTACAGGTACCTTCCGCCTGTTTTTTCAGCAGTTCCAATATTTTTTAACATAGTCTAGAAAAAAAACTGTAAAAAACATAAATGTGCTGTCAGAATAATAAAAACGGAATAAACAAACGGTCCGTCGTTATTCATTACAAGTCTGTGGTGGGGGCGACGCCATCTGCATTCACCTGTCAACTTTGCTTGGTCTTCTGTTTGACAGCTATGACGTAACGTTGGGCCACCGGTAGAGGTGGGCTGTAGCCCCCGGCGCAGGTCCCATCTTCGAATAAAATCTCGTATTCGTCTCGGTGAGTGGCCGGGGGCTTACTGACGATCCCTTTATAAAAACAACTAGTCGTCGGGTACAACGCCATAACTGGGAAACGAAAATTAATAAACGTCACTCGATTTTAGGGATTTTTGCGTTACCAACTGTCCCCTGGGGGTAAAGTGCCGTCGGATCGGTCTCCGGATTGGCCCTCATCAGAGGCAGGGGTACCACCCCACGTTTGCTGACAATATGGCGACTGGCGTGGTTTTGCTCCACCAAAATGTCATCGATCTCGTACTTGTTGTTCGTGTGGTTGTAACTGACGACTTCCGCCAAAATCCAGTTTTCGCTGTCGCCATCGGGGATTTTCGCCAGCGCTGCCACCATATCGCCAATCTAACAAAAGTAAAATCACCAAAAGTTACCAGAAATCCCTGATTGTTTGAAAATCAATACTTTGACGATGTATCCGGGTTCTGCCGGGACGGCCCCGCACAGAGCGGGCGGTTTCTCGTCGATCTTCCCGACGAAAAGCGGCAAAGTCTGCGCCGAACTGAGCAGCATCTTCATCCAGGCGCCCCGACGGATCGACTCCTTCTTCCCGGCGTGCCTGGCCTGGATGCGCCTCTCGTTCTTGATGTTGCGTATCTCGGTGATCTTCTGCAGCGCCTTCCGCAGCAGGTCCTCCTCCTGTTCGGCGTGGCCAATCGAGGATTTGTACAGGCTCTTCAGTTTCACTTGGTAATGCTGTCCGGACTTCTCCTCCTGTCCGGCCTGGAACTTGACGATCGAGCCGATCCCTTGCTCGCTCTGTTGGCGCTTCTTCTCGATGTCTCTGACCAGGAGCAGGAGCGATTTCAGGTGTTCCTGGACTTGCTGAGCGGCTATCGCGTCTGCGGTGAACGGCATTTCGATGTTTTCTTCAAAATTGGGGTTCGCAAATGCTGGAGTCCCGGAAGTGACGGTCTAATACTAGCGCATGGTACCAGGAGGCCAACACTAACGTTGTGAGGATCTGAATTGGAGCAAAATCGATTTTAGATGAGTTTTTAGTTGTTAAGAAGGAAATTTATACTCACTAGTTTACAGATTGTTTTATCTGATATGTTTATGTTAATGAGATTGAAAAACATAAGTTCTTGATGATTTTGAGCAGGGTTTGTTTAATTTGAGTGAAGATCTCGAGGAAATCCAGGGAAAAATCACAAAAGTTTGTCAACAAAACCTTTAATGACAGATGTCAAGGACATTTAAGTCAAACATCACGTCTGGGCAATGTTGTCAAATTGTTGGATAATTCCTATTCTTGGCCTTTTTCAATAATTCGCCATCGGGCAAATGGCACGTGTATCATATCTTGATCACTTCCGTGTAGTTCACAGGTGTTATTTATTTCTTTGTGTCAGTAGTAAAATTGAAATTGAAGTAAATCATATTCAGGATTTTTCGAGGGATTTTCCTCAAATTTATAATTTTATATTTGGCAACACTGCCGATGGCCTACTCAGAAATCTTCTGTCATCCAATAAATCAAATTCAGCAATGAATATTACCGAAATTATCACTATAAAGTTGATAATAAATATGATTATCGACGGAATTCATTAAATTCCAGATTATTCCGTCGAATGTAGTGATCCCTTCCGGAATCATTAAAATTAATTTGAATGTTGTGCTGATTCTGCGCACTGTCAAACGTCAAACAACACCAACGTCAAATAAACTGTCAAAGTGGACGGCTGACAAGTGTGTTTTTCTTCCTTGTCCCTGCTAAAAACGCATTGTTCTTCGCAAACGGAGTGAAAACTATAGAAAAATGTCGGAAAATCGCGAGGAAATACTAGCAGACTTCCAGGTAAATAGCCGACGTCGCTCGAAAACCCGACGAAAACCCGAAATCCGACAAAACCAACCCCGCAACATGACGGGTCTTGGTTAGAAGGATGACAAACAATAATTTCTCTCGAAAAAAACGTGTTTTCCCTCCGCAGGCCTGCACGGGAATCGAGGACGTCGCCGAGGCAATTTTCCACTTGGACGAAACCAACTGGGATCTACTAGTAAAGACGATGAAAACCAAACAAAACCATCGAAATCTTAATTAATTATCGTGGTTTGTTATTGCAGAGGGCCGTGAGCAGAGTCATGCCCCCCGACACCCAGGCCTTCCAGCCGATGGAGCCGGACGTGTACGTGGTCGAGGACGACGCGAACGTGCCCGTGCCGTCCGTGCCGACGGAGACGGCCACCGACATGATGGAAGTCGGCAACAACGTCGGACATCCGGCCCACCCGAGGCCGCAGAACCACCAGGACCACGAACAGCCCTCGACCTCCAGCAGACGGACCGCGCCCTCGAATAAAATGCTTAAATTCAACATCCAGTATTGCGATAGGGTCGTCACAATCGAACTACCCGAAACTGCTACAATCCGTAAAATCTCAAATCAGCTGTCCGATTCATTTCACGAGTATTCGCTTTTCAGATGAATTGAAGATCAGACTTTACGAGGAGGTGAAAATCTCGCCATGTCGCCAGAACCTGTCAAATTGGGCCAGGAGAGAGGCCGTCGAAAACACCCCGTTCTCGAAACTGATGTTACCGACCGAGAACAATTTACAGTTAACTGTAAAAGCGAACGATGGCGGGTTCACAGCTGACGACGAGTTAGTAGTTCGCCGCCTTTTTGACAGTATAAATTGATGATTTTCTTGAATTGACAGTTCCGAAGTTCACCAAAGATTGACGGGCACCTACAAGTTGAATATCAAATTCGAGGAGAAGACGTACCGCTTGCCGTATCCGGGGGTGAAGACAATAGGGCAGATCAAATATGACGTGTCGACGATGACGAACGTCCTCGTTCGGAACCAGATTTGGAGCGGCTGGCCCCCGAACATAGACGACCAAACGCCCCTGGCACTCTCAGGCATAAAGTAATGACAGCCGTCAAAATGTGACAGATCTTTGTTTACTTACGTTGGTTTTCGGCGAACATTCAGTTTTAAAACACTGTGATCTGATTGGTTGTGGGGCGACTTATTTTAAACCACGGCCAATGAAAGCGCAAAACTAAATGTTCGCCAAAAAACGACTTTAAACGTCATCTGTCAAACTCTCCGATTCAAAATGGCGATTTTTGCAGTTACCCCGAGCACGACTTGATTCTGCGCCGCAACGTGAACCACTCGAAACCGGAAAGGAACAAACAGGCGCAGCACAACAGCAACAACATCGTGCAGATCGACAGCGACGATGACGAGTTCGAGGACGCCTCGGAGAGTTTCAACGTCGACGACGAATGTTTCGTCGACATAACCTCGAAACGTAACGAACCGCTCAGTGAGTACCTCTTATAAAAATCTCGAAAATCGGCTCAATCAAAAAATTTTAGTTCCTGAAAACATCGAAGATGAGATAGTGGGCAGCATAAGTTTCTCCGAACAGTTCACCGTAAGATACGGCCCAGTCCATCCGGCCTTCTACCAGGGAACCCTCGAGGACGCCATCAAAGAAGCCTGCTCGAAACCGGCGGCCGAGGTAACGAAACTGACAGTTGTGACAGTTGACAGCTGTCAAAGTGTTTTCCCGGGCGGCCATCTTGGGCCGCTTCCGGTTTATGGCTCAAGATGGCCGCCCGGGAGGTTTCGACTTTTGACAGCGTCGGTTTTGGTTTTTTTAGAGGAAGATCCTGGCCATCTACCTGCACCACGACTCGAGCGTGCTGACGAACGTGTTCTGCACCCAGCTGCTCGGCTACGAGAGCGTGATGCAGATGTTCGAGAACAATTTCGTCCTGTGGGGCTGGGACCTGACGTTCGAGAGCAACCGCACGCGGCTGCAGCAGTACGTGCACGGGGCGCTCGGGGCGACCGCCTCGATGAGCCTCCGGAATATCGCGGTCGACCGGCTGCCGGCGCTCGTGCTCATCATGAGGATCCGCTCGTCGACGGACATCTTCAGCGTGATACACGGTAATCGGGACGGGTTTTACAGGTTCCTGTAATGAGGGAAAGGGCGGTTCGGTACTTGCGATTCGATATTTTTGACGTTTATGGAGGGCAAGATCTTTCGGTCGACTGTTGAATAACCCAGTTGGCTCAAAACTAGTCTGGATAAATTGGGTAACTTTATTTATACCCTTAAAATGTGCAAATGTATGTATGTGGATAAGACGGGAAAATCACAAGGATCCGGATTAAGGCAGTTGTAAAAAATTGTAAATAAATGGTTAAAATGTAGGAAATTTGGAAGATGTGACTGAATTGCAGGTTAAGGGCTTAGAAAAGGTTACACTGTACAAAAGTTTTTCCCCCGGGTGACAGTTCAAATTCAGTTCAGTTCAATTTGACTATTTCTGCAGTTGAACCTATCTAAAATGGTCCGAAACTAACTAAATTTCATGAATGATTTTCTATCGCCGCCGCCACTGGACCATTTGACAGTTAGCCAGAAACTGTTCACCTCCAGAAACGTCAAAGTATTTGTAGCTGCAAGTGCTCAACGTTGACAGATGAAAGACATGTTTCAATTAAAGATTGAGAGCGGCCATTTTGAATAAATTTGACAGTTTCCAGAAGTTTCATTGGTTGAAAAGTTGAGTAAATTTTGAAACAATCTGATCACAATCTTCCAAAATTGTGTTTACTAGTATCCATGGTTTCAGTTTATCGTAATTCACCACTAGATTGACATATGCGATTGTATGCCATACTCATAAAATAGAACAGTAATCGTTTTTTTACTGTCAGTCATCTTGTCAAATTGAAGAAAGCAACTGTCAAAATTGCCCAAAATCGCCATTTGACAGTTGACCAGAAACTCTCCACCTCCAGAAACGTCAAAATTTTGGAAAATACAAGTACCCGACGTTGACAGACTATTTAATTAAGGATCGGGGCGGCCATTTTGAATGAATTTGACACTTTCCGGTAGTTTTATTACTTAAAAACTTAATTTTTTGACCAAAACAAACTGATCACAATCTTCCAAAATTGTGTTTATAAGTTTCCATGGTTTCAGTTTACTGCAATTTCTCACTATATTGACAAATGCAACAAAGTAATTGTTTTTCACCGGCAGCCATCTTGTCCAATTCGATAAACGGTCTTGCTATGTCGAGATTCATACCGAGAAGTGGCCTACGGACTGTCAAAATTACCCAAAATGGCCGCCTCTTGAAATTGATAATTACAGTTTCCTGTAATTTTTCTCGTTTGGCAGGCAACGTGGGCGTGAACGAGCTGCTGTCTAGCCTGATCGAGGCCGTGGAGGTGTTCTCGGAGCACCAGCGCGTCGAGTCGGTGGAGGAGCAGGAGCGGGCCGAGCGCGAGCTGGTCAAGTGGGAGCAGGACGAGGCGTTCCGCGAGAGCCTCGAGGCGGACCGGGCCAAGGAGGAGGCGCGCCGGCAGCTCGAGCAGGCCGAGAGCGAGGCCCGGCGCAAGGTCGAGCACGAGCGCGCCGCCGAGGAGGCCAAGAAGGAGGCGCACCGCCTCGAGGTCGAGGCCGGGCTGCCCTCTGAACCGGGACTCGGCCACGGAGACGATCTGACCAAAATCCGCTTCCGCCTCCCGAACGGGGAGAGCATAGAGCGCCGTTTCCACGGCAACACGCCGCTGAAAGTGCTGCTCGACTTCCTGGTCGTCAAGGGCTACGGCAGCAACGAGTATAAAGTCATCTCCGGCTGGCCCAGGAAAGATGTAAGCGTTTAGGGTTTTTCATTCCGTCCGGTTGGCACTAGTCTGATTCGGTTGTCATGGTGCCGCTCTGTTGTTTTAATTGTTGATTGATTTGACAGAATACGTTGTTTTTTTCAGTTGTCCACGCTGGACTTGAGCCAAACCTTGAGGGAGTTGAAATTGTGTCCACAAGAAACTGTGATATTAGAAGAGCGATAATAAGGTACAGTTTTGATTGAGAAAATTTCATTCGATTTAAATTAATTTAACAAATAAATACACAAGATGAAGAAGCTATAAACTAAAAATGAACCGTAATATGGGTACGTAGTTTTGAACGATACGAAGACATCAGCATTTACATATAATAATTAGATTTTTTTTATAACATTCGCCCACCATAAGGAGTTAACAATAAATATCTCAATTAATTTTAATTCTAATATCGATTAAAATAATATAAACTTGCTACCTACAATGATAGGATTGTATTATGTACATACATTATAAATTGTCGATGCTGTGTATTTTAAGCTTCATGTCGAGCTCTTTCGTTCTTTTAGTGATGAGTGATGTTTATCTTTCTCAAGTTGGCAACATCTGTGTTTTATTAGTACTATTATTTTTGTTATTTTCTTCCATTTTGAAAGTTAATTCTATCTTCGCAACTTTTTGTTTGTAATTTATTGGCTTTGAATGAATAAATAATAAAACTCAATCCGGAATTATTTTGTATTCTAAATTAATGCACTTTTGTACAGCCTTATTTCTCCCTTATTTTCGGAGGCTTCTCTTATTAATTATCACCCTTTAATATATTTATTTCTTAATTTTAAGGATTTTAGATTGTAAGAATATTTTTAATTATTTTTCAATTTTTCTTACATTTGGAGCAAACTTAGATTTGTAGTTTTTGTACGACAAATGTATGTAAACGATCGCCTAAGAGCTTCAAAAACGTTTGTAATATACATAAAAATGCATGTATCGTTTATTTGGATTCATTATCGATATGAAAACTGGAAGCAGTATGTATTTAATAAATAAAACAATTACAATTCTGAACTTAATTCGCGAAGTTCCTCAAAAACGAATCAAAATTCACCGGAATCCCTGGGAATCACAGAATCTCTAATCTAGGGAATTTTACTATTAAGGGTTGTCATAAATATTTGGTTGGTACTATAAATGTCACTTGTCAAAGTGATGAATATTATTTGACAGTTGACAGAAGCACATATGATAACCACAACACAACAATAAACCGAAAATACGGTGAAAACAATCAATTTAGGTCGATTTCAACCACAAATTAAGCGAAACCTTCATTTATGGCGTTCCTAGAGGTAAGAAAAGTCCTCACCTTTCTATTCTATGCCATAATAATCATTGTTTTCCAGTGGCGAAAGTTCCACTTTTTCGACTTGATAAAAGATGTAGACGAAGGGCGTATATCGGAATTATTCAAGGAATCCAAAGTGACCGTGACTTCGAGCGGCAACAACCACCTAGTTTTAGGCGACTCTGCCGGCCAGATCCACCTAGTCGCGAGATCATGGTACGTCCGCACATTTCGGGCTTACGAGATGACGGTGGATTTAGCCCACCAACTCAGAAACTCCCCGATATTGGTCACCGTCGGGGTAAGACATCAAAAAAAGACGAAATTCCGTGACATAAACATCCACTTTTCATTAGCAAGACGAACCAGGAATCAACCCTTTGATAAAAGTATGGGACACAAGTCGTTTCGATAAGAACGGAACCCCCCACTGCTACAGGATATCGAGGGCGATCCCGGGCAACCGCCCCGTGCACGCGTCGAGTCTTTGCGTCCACGACGGACTACAGTTAATGGCCGTCGGATTCGTGGACGGCTCTTTGGTACTTTACAGGTAACTGCATTACCGATAATCGAAATTCGCTCTAAAATTGACGATTTAGGGGCGACATCACGAGGGAAAGAGGCTCAAAACAGAAGATTCTCAGAGATGCGAGCTCTACAGTCACCGGATTGGCTTTCAAGACCACATCTACAGCGATTTTCTTGTTTTTGGCCACCGACAGTTCGGTTATTGTCTACAACATCACCCATAAAGACAAGGAGCAGAAGTTCCCTCTGGACAACATCGGATGCGCGAAAAAGTGCAGCGTTCTGGCTGAATCCATGCAAGAAAGTCACTTCATGGTCGGTAGAAACGATGTGAGAAAATAAATCGCCATTTTTATGCAATTTTTTGAGGTTATGTCGATTTCCAGGCGATTTATTGCTACACCTCGGACGGCAGAGGACCCTGTTATGCCGTGGACGGTGAAAAATCGATGCTCGAATGGTTTCGCAGCTATCTGGTTATCGTATCGAAAACTAACCGTCCCCAAAACACCTTAACCGAACAAACCGGTTCGCCCCAAACCGACACGATTACCGTTTTGGACATCCACAACAAATTCATAGTGTTTTCGGCGACGATTCCGTCGATTAAAGCGATTTTAAACGAATGGGGCGCCTTTTACGTTCTCGACGAAGATAACCGACTGAGCCATCTAGACGAGAAGGATCTGCAATCGAAACTGTCGTTACTTTTCAAGAAAAAGCTGTACGATGTGGCCATCCGAATAGCCAAATCGCAACAGTACGACGCTGACGGGTTGGTCGACATTTTTAAACAGTACGGGGACCATTTGTGCGATAAAGGCGATTTCGTGGGGGCCATAGAACAGTACATCAAAACCATCGGGAAATTGGAGCCGAGTTATGTCATTCGCAAGTTCCTGGACTCGCAGCACATCGAGAAACTCACCATGTACCTCCAGGCTCTACACAAGTGAGGAGAACTTCTGATTTACCTCAGATTTTCCAAAATTAGAAAGAAAAAAAATTTTTTTTTTAGGTTAGGTCATGCTACCGAAGATCATACGACTCTACTTTTGAACTGCTACACGAAACTGAACAACACCGTGGGTCAATCTGACAGTCTAAAAGAGTTCATTTTGATGAAAGAGGGCGATTTGAACTACGACGTGGACGTGGCGATTAAGGCCTGCAGACAGGGCAGCCCCGCTGAAGCCTTGATGTTGGCGAAAAAGCACGAAAAACACGATTGGTACATAAAACTTCAGATCGAAGACCACGGAAAGTATTCCGAAGTTTTGGATTATATCACAAACTTGAAATTCAACGATGCCGAGTTCTACATGAAAAAGTACGGAGACGTCTTGATCAAGCACGAGCCGAAAACCAGTACGCAACTTTTAAAGCGACTGTGTACCGGATTCAAGGCGCAAGAGGGCGTCGGATTATTAGTCGATATTAATTTAAAGTCGAATCCTGAAGATTACATCCATCTGTTTGTCAACAACTCGGAGGAGCTCGTAGATTTCCTCGAGTTTTTAATATCGGAAGGGTGTCTTCTGAGTGGGCCGGTTTATAACACCCTCCTCGAGCATTATTTGCATATTTGGGGTAAAGCGGAGAATGACGGAGTTGGGGATAAAAACCGTTTATCCAGGAAAATCTTGAAAGTTTTGCAAGATCCGGAGGTTCGGTATGACAAAAGTCAAGCGCTGGTCGTCTGTCATATGCATTCGTTTAGCGATGGCATCCTTTATCTCTATGAAGAGCAGAAGCTTTATCAACAAATTTTGCGTTATCACATTTCTAAGGAGGATTCGAACGCGATTTTGGCTTGCTGCAGACGATTCGGGAACCAGGAACCGACTTTATGGGTGCAGGCCCTTTGGTCTTGCGTCAGGGACACCAAAAATCCACCGACCGATCTACTGAATGAGGTAAAAATGACAGCTCTGTCACTAACCTGTCGTCCATCTTGTTTTCTGTCATCAACTATCTCAAATGGCGTACAGGCTGACTCAAATCTTGATGCACGTAAACATTTGAACGGGGGAAAATTATGTGGATTTATGAATTACACACGAATACACGATTTATATGGTACGCGGTGATTTGAAACTTGCACCGCAATCGTTCGTATCTGACATTTTATTTCAACACTTTGAATTTCGGCCATTTTTATTTTTGTCTGACATTCAACAAGCGGTCGTCATGGAAACGCATATGTTTTCCGGATTTGAACCTAATACCATAGACCTAATATCAAATAGAATGTAAACGTATTGAAAATTCTTAATGTCAGTTTTTTGACAGATTCTGACAGTGATAGCGAAGGAGAAGCTGCTGTCGCCCCAATTGGTGATCGACGCGTTGGGCGGCGGCAAAGCCGAGACCACACTGGGCCACATCCGCTCCTACCTGTCGAACGAGCTCCGCCAGGAGATGACCAAGACGAAGGAGATCTCCGAGCTGACCGAGAACTACCGAAAGGACACCGAGAAGCTGAAATCGCAACTGGAGACGCTTAAAAGCGGCTCGATCGTGATCCAGGGCTCGAGATGCGCCGCCTGTCACCATCCCCTGGAGTTGCCGACCATACATTTCCTGTGTCAGCACAGTTACCATCAGCACTGCTTTCAGAGCTTCTGCGAGGACGAGAACGAGTGCCCCGCCTGTCAACCGGAGAATAAAAATTTACTGGAGTTGCTTAAAGCGCGCGAGCATAGTAAAGATCTGCACGAGACGTTCCATTCGCAGCTCGAGAAGGCGCATGATGGGTTTTCGGTGGCAGCCGAGTATTTCGGAAGAGGCGTCTTCAATCGGTTCAAAGTCATAACCGAGAACAATCTAGGAGCCCCACCTGCTACCCAATCTCAGCAAGTAACTCGAGATCAGCCGAAAACTGTCAAAAGTGAAGTTCCGAGAGAGGTTATCAGTTACGGATTGGGTGCTGAGGCTAAACTCAGGCAGGTGGAAAACGCCAGGAAGGGTCCACCGATTGTCATGATTCCAGAAGGGCGGATTAGGGTGCAGGAGAGCAAATACAGTTCGAGTTTGGAGGCGAACATTACGACTTCCAGTTATGATCCGAGTGGTGGGAATAATCCGTTTGATGAGGATTATGACGAAGCCAAAAATCCCTTCGCTGATGAGGATGAGCTGGACGAGAATAATCCATTCCGGGACGATTGTGATAAAAATCTTAACCCTTTCTATAAGCTATAAACAAAACCAAATATTTAAATACTACATTTTTTATGTTATTAAATTATTATAATCGATAAAAACTACGTGATTGAAGTGAGATTTTGATTACGGGTTGCCCGGGAAGGGTTCTTTACGGTTTTTCCTCAGGACGAATTGGATTTTCCTACCCATGTCTTCGTTGTACAGGGCTTTGCATTTCTCGAAGTTGATTCTTCTTCGGAACTAGATTTTTGATTAATACTATTAGAATAGAGTTGTTGATGGCGGAGGACTTACTTGGAAGGGTTTTTCGAAAAATCTCGTTCTTCTGAATTGGTCCAGGATGCCTTCGCGGCCTAAAATGCGATTCAGCACTCGACAGGCGGCTTCGACGTCGTTATTCTGGACGAAAACCGTCCTGGCGATGAAACTGGGGTGGCGCATTCTCCAATTTTATTGAATTCACTTGAAAACCGGAATTATTTCGGTCGAAATCGCCGGAAATTAGAAAATTTGTGAGGAAAATAACCTCACTTTATCAAACCTTGACTTTTGTGAAGTTGGCGCAAGTGTCCAACTACGTCATGTTAGCGGGTGATTTTTTAGAGCGCTTAAAGTCCGTTCCACACAGGAGCGCAAAATATGTGTCGTCAAATATTTATGTTTTTGGGATTCCCTCGGCACAATGCTTGTCGAGTTAAATAGGTTGAATTAAATTTCTAGTCATAATGGCATTTTTATCATATTAAATTAAAGTGGATTTGAAATCTGGATTGTGAAATCCTTTTGGTTTTGCAGTGCTTTTATCTGGAAATTAAAAAAAATATGTATGGTAAAAGGTCAAAAATTATCGTTCATTCACTCTTATTTTCAATTTAACTTTTACTAAATTGAATTATTTCCACGATAAAGTTACTATTATGCTATTTATCAAAAGATGTAGATCATATGACCATTATTATTGAACTTGAACTAGCTGAGACATTAAAGAACCACTAACCCTTTGATAATACCTTTGAAATCAGAAAACAAATTTACCAGAAACATAAAAATATATGTGAGGTAATAACAGATATAAAGTGATTTCCCTACCTAATGGAAAAAACCTTAAAATTGGAATAAACCTTCAAAAAGAACTATAATAGGTAATAGGTATTGGTGATGGTATGTAAAACACGACAAGGTAACAAATTAGGCGTATTATACTCAAACCGAGCGTGAATATTTCTCACGCGAATCGTATTATATCGGAATTATAATGTTATTAATGATCCAAAATTTTCCTTTATTTAATGTAAATTATTACATAGTGACGTAACTTCTTAATCTCCATTAAATTTGTTGACTACTTTTCATACAACATTACTGGAAACACTTACAGAGGTCTATTAAGCCTTGATATCGAGATCGTCGTTATTTTACGAGCGACCTTTACGAAAACGTTATAATAGTTCCAAATCTCAACCGAAACTGATCAGAAAGCACCCGACAAGCAAAATGAAAATTCCCTCGATAATAATCATCTGCATCGTCTACTTTTTCAGTAATGGTGAGTTCAAAAAGAGTTTCAAATAACGAAAAATAATCAAAATTATGTTGAAAATAGGTGCAAAATGTGACATTTCGGAGCGTCTAAAAGACGACTTCTTCCACATTTACACCCACACGGCATTGACCATCAAAGAGGTCGCCTACGAAGACGTAACGGCGGACAACGTGACCTATTACCTCTTCACCAAGTCCAGCCCTAAAGAGTACACGAAAATCGACCCAGAAGAACCGAAAACCTACACAAAACTGACGGAAAATAAAAACGCGACCATAGTTTTCATAATCCACGGATGGACCGGAAGCAGAGAGGCCCAATGGTACGAAGACATGAAAAACGCCTTCCTGTTAAGACAGGAAGAATATCTCGTGGTCCAAGTCGACTGGAGAGAACCGGCGGACCAAATCTACACCACCGCCAGCCACAACACCAAAGACATCGGTGAGAGGCGCCATCTTGTGGTCGAAAATCAAAACTGTCAAATTCGTGACTCTTAACCTCATTTTTCGCAGGCAAGTTCATCGGGGAGTTCCTCGTGAAGTTGCACCAGAACCACTCGGTGCCCCTGGACCGGTTCCTGGTGGTGGGGCACTCTTTAGGGGGGCACGTGACCGGCTTTGTCGGTAAAAAGGTGTTCGAGTTGACCCGCCGGAAGTTGTCGAGGATCGTGGCGCTCGATCCGGCTGGGCCGCTTTTCATCGCCCGCCCGCACGATCAGCGTCTGAACGAAACCGACGCGGACATCGTCGAGGTCTTGCACACAGACGGTGGCACGTTCGGGTACAAGAACTCGCTCGGCACCATCGACTTTTACGCCAACGGCGGCAACTTCCAGCCGGGCTGCACCAGGATCGACATTCTGGACCCGTCGAGCATCACTGAGCCCAGTGAGTATCGATTGTCCATCGATTGTCCATCGATTGTCCATCGATTGTTGATCGATTGTTGATCGATTGTTGGAAATGGGATGGGCATTTATCGATTTTTTATTTTTTCAGTTCTGTGCGATCATCACAGGGCGTACGATTTCTTCACGGAAGCTCTTCTGAATCCTGATGAGTTCGAGTCGGTAAAATGCAATTCTTGGGCTAAGTATCAGGTGGGCGTTTGCGATAAGGATAAAGTCAATTTGGGCGATTTGACGTTGAACAAGAAGGGGGAATTCTATTTCGAGACGAATAAGGATAAGCCGTTCTCGAGGAAGAGGAGTTCGATTCTTCCGGTACCCGCTTTGAGCCGGATCTTCTAAATGTCGGACTCGATCTTTTGTACATTTCATTCTATTTTTGTAATAAAAAGGACTCTTCATTTTTTCTGTGGATTTTTTGATAAATTCGCCTATTTTATACGAAACGAAGTATTCAGGTCACATTTTTCTCATTTTATGATTTATCGTAAATCAAAATTTTATTTTATTAAATCTCAACTCTTGCTGTAAAACATGAATCTCTTGAGATATCTTTTAAAATGTAACTGTCATCATTATTTTGAGATACATCGGCGAATCTCTGATGTAATTGTCAGATCAATGAGTTATTGTTGAAATATAGCTGGCGTTTTTTATCTTTGCCAACGGCCGCGCAGAATCCGAACGATTCTTCGGGTGAGTTCGGGATTTCGAGCTGCAAAGTGGACGAACAGTGGCGTAACACAGAAAGGGGTATAATTGAATAAAAACTCATAAATTGGAATAACGAACAACAATTTTGTAAATTTAATAAAACAACAAAAATAATCAGATTCAACCGTGCTAGGTAGAGGTAACGCATTATGTTTAGAACCTGCGCAGAAATCTCAAATTCGTCCGCGCACGCCGATAAAGGTCAATCCGAAAACATCAGGCAATCTGGGCACGTTTAAAAAATTCTGACAACTATCTGACATTTTTCGTTTTATGTTAGAATTTTAGTTTTAAGTCCTTACATTTTGGTTTTGCATTGTTTAATACACTTTTTTCAAACCACCTTTATTTTATATTTGCAGAGTGAGTAATGGCATTAGTGAATTTCCTGAAATAATTCGGAAACTAAGTGGTTTTACGCCGGAATGCGGCGTAAGAAGATCTCCACCATCAATGCTGATAGGAAATCGCCCATAATGTATGTATACAATGGGAACGAATCCGAAAATGGTGAATAGGACTGGATCAATGTGTAAATTACTCTAAACCTCTAAATAACAGCAAACGCAACTGAACGTTCTTATGGCTCTTTTGAGAAAATTATGAAACAAGGCCAAAAAGGGGGTAAGTTTCGATAAGCCGAATTCCGCAATAGAACACAAGGGATTACGCAGCTCCCAAAACCACCATAAGTGAGTATCAAAGGAGGTAATTCAAAAATTTACAAATATTAAACGCATATAAACTGATGTTTTCACTTTTGAGTTAGATGTGTCAAATAAGCCCCACCTTCGCGCATCCCAGGGTTCTAAACATAATGCATTACCTCTACATACATCAGCTTATTCTAGGTATATAATTGAGTTTTTTCTTATTTTTATAACCGCGTTTCAATGCAATATCATAAGATACCGCCGCTACTGAGCAAGTTTGAAAGCTGCGCGAGAGGCGTTTCATGTTTCCATGGTTACGGACGAGTGCGCTGCTTGGCCGTTGGCAGAGATAAAAAACGCCAGCTATACATCAGTATAATTTGTAGTTTTAAACATATCTGGCCCTAATTTATCCGTTAATTCATCGTCATAACTTATTTTGATATACATGGTGTCCCAGAAATCCCGAACCATCACTTTTCTAGTAAGTTCTGGGACACTCTGTATGTGTGAAACTCTCGAAATTACATTGTAATTTTAACTGTACCTAATATACTTTCGTATTTTATGAGTTTTATTTATTGGAATTGAACTGTTTTTGAGGAACCAGTAGACCCGTGAGCTAGGGTTGAAAAAAAAAAGTGTATAAATTTGCAGTTTTCCATCATTTTCCAACATTTCCCTTCGGGTGACGATCTTGTAAAAATTACTGATTTTACATTCATCTAATGTGACCCTTCTCTGTTAAGGAAATCCATCCAGTAGACCCGAAAGAGGGTTGAAAAAAATAAAAATTGTATGCAATTGCAGTTTTTCCCCATTTTCCAACATTTTCCTTCAAGTGACGATCTTGTGAAAATTACTGATCATACATTCATCCAATGTGACCCTTCTCTGTTAAGGAAATCCATCCAGTAGACCCGAAAGAGGGTTGAAAAAAATAAAAATTGTATAAAAGTGCGGTTTTTCCCCATTTTCAACATTTCCTTTCGAGTGATAATCTTGTAAAAATTACTGATTATAAATTCATCCAATGTGACCCTTCTCTGTTAAGGAAATCCATCCAGTAGACCCGAAAGAGGGTTGAAAAAAATAAAAATTGTATAAAAGTGCAGTTTTTTGCCATTTTCAAACATTTTCCTTCGGGTGATGATCTTGTAAAAATAACTTATTATACATTCATCTAATGTGACCCTTCTCCGTTAAGGAAATCCATCCATTAGACCCGAAAGAGGGTTGGAAAAAATAAAAATTGTATAAAATTGCAGTTTTTTGCCATTTTCCAACATTTTCCTTCGGGTGACAATCTTGTAAAAATTACTGATTATACATTCATCTAATGTGACTCTTCTCTGTTGAGGAAATCCGGCCAGTAGACCCGGAAAAGTGTTGAAAAAATAAAAATTGTATAAATCTGCAGTTTTTCGCCATTTTCCCACATTTCCCTTACGATGACGATCTTGTAAAAATTACTGATTATACATTCATCCAATGCGACCCTTCTCTGTTAAGGAAATCCGCCCAGTAAACCCAAAAGAGGGTTGAAAAAAAAAGTGTATGTAACATCCTAACATCAGCATCACGCAGGAAGAGAAGTCCGAGTCGCCCTGTTATTTACATTTACGCATCATTTACGCAACTTTCAAACGCGCGTGCACAGTGCGCAATACTTGATGCATTCGGATTTCAGTGAGCGTGGAGAAGAAAAAACAGAGATAAAAGGATGACTCGTGGGTGTATGACCCTATTGTCGTGCGTCCCCCGCCCGAGCGGGCATGCGCCCCGCGCATTTCCATCCGCGCGGTCCCCACGCCGGACCCGACCGCTGTGCGGGCAGTGCGGGCACCGCGCGTTCCCGACACGATCTCTCGGACTTTCTCGCCCATTCCGGTCGCGAACGCCGTCGCGCACGTACCGCGGCCCGTCCCCCATCGAGACACGCGCCACCTGCTCAGCATCCCGTCGAAATCCGGGCCGAGATGTAGGAACTTCCGGTTGCGGACGCCCCCAACGACCGCGATGTGGCCGAAATGACGGTTTCCGGAAATCGCCCGGAAAGTGTGACACGATTTAAATCCACCAAATCCGCAATAAACTGAACGATAATCAAAGTGACCGGAAAGGGATGACGACTCGAACCGCACCGGAAATGACCTAGCCCGGTGACAGCCAGAGGAACAAAAGGTAAACACTTCCGGTCACCCGGGGAGACGACCGCCGATTGTTCAAACACTTTCAAACTTTCGTAATCGCATCTCCATGACAATGGGGATAACAACAAAACCGGACGGATGAGATGAGAGACAAAAAGGCCCGAAAATCCATTGAACCGAACCGAAATAAAATCACAATCTAAGTTCCATTCATAGTTCCTTAATCATTATCGTCTAGTCTGAAGATTTCGGTATTTTGAGGGAAGTACCGATTTTTTGACATCTGTCAAATTCGTAACCGCTTTCTAAAATGTCGCACACGGTTAATAATTTACTCTCGATTCCCATGGCTAAAGTCCAAAGTAGTATATCCGCCCACGCGCCGTTGCCCAAACCCGGTCTCTCCATTCAAGTCGTATAATACTTTATCTTTTACATTTTATTATACGAGACAGGTCGATATAATATGCGACCGGGAGAGATAGAGAGACGTGTAAACTGATGACGGACCCGATTAATGACCGTTGAGGTGTGTGCCCAAAAGCCCGATCGATCACGAATGATAAAAACTCCAATCGAACTGTCAGTAATCGAAATTCCGATCGTACGCGTTTGAATTTGGCGCCTCTCCCCTCCACTATACGTCACGACACGTGACAGTGGTGGGGGCAGCGCGGGAGATTTGAATTCGATTCGTTGGGTTTAATTTATTCGCGCTCACGTTTTCGTGGCGAATTTCGCGTCCGTGTACGTGATTAAATATCCTCTCGATCGAACTGGTAACGCACAAATAAGGAACAGGCCAATTTTCGTCTCCTTTTACGGCCAAAGCGAAATACTGCCGACGTATAAATAACTGCATCCTGCTTAACGATACCACTAATCCTAATGCTTTGGATGAACTCACGTTTTCGTCTCTTGTCGGCCCTCGAAATACGTGATTTTTATGAATATTCATCGGGTGTAGTCTCATCAGTCATCTCAACACTGTGCTCGGAATTTTTCGCTTCATTTCGTGATTGCCTTGATTATTATCATCGGGGCGGATTTAAGTGGCAATCTCTGAATTGAATTAGTCCGAGGGGACGGAAAAATAAACGAGAAGGCTCCCGGAATTAATTCCCGCGAAATAATCTTTTGTTAAAATCGCGGAAAAAACTCTGGTAATTTGGAATTTGGATGGTGGTGGAGTTCCGAATCGATCGGGGTAAATGCGCCCTCCATTAGTCGGGTCGGAGCTGTTAAATAACGCCGGGGTTTTAAATCTCGAGTTTTATTGACACCACCCCACCGAGAGAGACTTAAGAACGGAAAATAATTTATTTAAGAGGGAAAAACCTCGAGTTTTCCCAATAAATTTCCCCCGATAACCGTCCAGAAAAAGCGATATTTATCACGGGCGATATGAGTTTACTGTACCGAAACTAACTACAAACGAGATTATTAATTTATCTCGGAACTGCCGGTGTGAGAACGTGTTTAGGCCCCTAAAGCCTAAAGCGGATTGAGACTTCAACACGGGATTAAGTCGAGCTTATCGCTAAACGCTTATGAAGGCAATTATCATCACCGCACGGATTCGGTACAATAATCGAAATCAAAGTGTTGGGATTTTGACTGATATGAAGACAATTCCTATACGGTTATCTCTTCATGTAACAATTAAAACCGTGGGATTCGCCGCCGCGCTTTCCACCACGATCATAAAGTTTCTAATTGTCGATAAAGTCGCTTCCTGTCATTACCTGTACGCGCATCGAACGCGGTTTTTGCGTTCCCCGATTTATTTTCCTTTGGTAAACACGGGAGCGGCTTTATCGACTGATTAACAACCGTCCTGTTTATTCAAAATCGAGGTTAGGTGATTCCAGCCGAAACTATGGGGCGAAATTCCGATATTCTGTGTGCACATGTGGCCGGTTCTCCACTGTTTACTTTACACGAATGCAAAGAGGAAATTGCAATTTTTATACGAAAAACAGATGTAGCGCCGCTGTCGTATGTCAACAGTTTCATGACTCGACCATCTGTCAAATTCCAAAGTTGGCAGGCCTGCACATTTCGGCCATTTTGAAGAACCCTACTTATGTTACTTACCGCTTTTTAGGCGTTTTTATGGCCGGATAATGAAAGGGTAGTCACGCGGCCCATCAAATCTGGCCCATTATGCGGCTTTTATCACCCGAGGACGAAATTCCCGGGTAAACCCGGATGCCCGCCCACCCCACCTGTCATTAAAAAAATCGATTCTGATCGATTTTTTCCCGTTTATCGAGGGACGAAACTGATGATGATGGTTATGACGGAAGAATTCCAATTTCCTCCCGGGTCCGCTTCTTGTATTAGGTGCCGGGTGATCATTATAGGCGACCCGGCCGGTAATTAATCGTGGAAATGTCGCGTCCGGGGCGAAACTATGCTCGGTAGTGCCAACACCACGGAACGGAATACTCCAGAAACCGGCGGGCGACGAGTGTGCGACGTTGACGTAATTTATTTCTAATTGTCCGCGTAATTTATCAAGACCTTTTGACAGTTGACATTTTCTGGAAATATACTCGGGGAACGGTCGTAGGTGTAGATTCGATTCTTTATACCTGCTCGAGGGAACCTTGCTTGTCGTTTATTTCATGAGATTATCTTTGCGATATAATGGGGATAATTTTATCAGGATAAGTAATGGAAATGTGAATTCGCGATGATTAATTCGCGAAATGTGATTGACCTCAGAGTATAATGGCGCAGCTGGGAGTCCCACATGGGTCTCTTTCCGGGTTGACCCCAAGTCGCGCACGCCCAAATATCTTATACTTCTATATCGCGGCTGGTAAGATTTTGAGAGAGCCACAGCTAAAGGATAGCAATATCTACTCCTGTACAAAACTCGCATAAGTGCATCTCTGCATAAAATCGGCGATACGGCGCAAGCGCCAACGTAGATCAATCGGAGCAACGGAATTACGACAAACAGACAGATGACAGTCGACAGACGAAAATAAACCAATGCCAAAGATGTCTCTGCCAATCCATGTTTACAAACTAACGCTTGCGCAGTAAAAGGAATTTTATGCAGAGAGAGACTTATGCAAGTTTGTAAGGAGTAAAATAGAGCTATCCTTTAGCCGTTGTCCAACCGCCTCTTGTGGGAAGGATATACCCAGCCGCGATATAGAAGTATAAGATATTTGCGCACGCCATACACACCATAATGTCTCAATCAAAATTCCTGGTTATTTCTGGCTGTTGTTGCAGGCGAAATACCGCAGGGAAATAATATCATTTTCTCTTTACATGTTTAGCCAATATAATCTGGATGAATTGAGATGCGAAAATTTCCAAAAAGGGATTTCATCAAACATTCCTGGACATTCCAAACATTTCAGACATCAACAGTCGATTATTGCAAATTCTCAAACATTCTTGATGATTCCTAGACATTTCAAACATTCTAGACATTTGAAAACACTCCCAGAGACTCATGTCAGTCGATTATTTCGAATTCTTGAACATTCGTACTCATTTTTAGGCATTTTGAAACAGTTCTAGTCATTTTCGGACATTCCTAGACATTTCTGAACATTTCTGGACATTCCAAACATTCTAGACATTTGAAAACACTTCCATATGAGACTCTCTCAGTCGATTATTGCGAATTCTTGAACATTCGTAATCATTCCTAGACATTTTGAAACATTTCTAGTCATTTTCAGACATTCTTAGACATTCCTGAACATTCCCAAACATTCTTAACAGTCTAGACATCGCAAATTCTTGATCATTATTATAATCGTTCCTAGACATTTGGAAACGTTTCTAGTCATTTTCGGACATTCTCAGACATTTCTGAACATTCCTGGATATTCTAAACATTCTAGACATTTCAAAACACTTACAGAGACTTTCGTCAGTCGATTATTGCGAATTCTTAAACATTCTTAATATCTTAATCATTCCTAGACATTTTTTGAAACATTTCTGGTCATTTGCAGACATTCTTAGACATTTCTGAACATCCCCAGACATTCTTAACCTTCTAGACATTTGAAAATACCTTCAGAGACTTCTATCAGTCGATTATCGCCAATTCTTGATCATTATTATAATCATTCTTAGACATTTTGTAATATTTATAGTCATTTTTGAAGATTTCTAAACATTCACTGAGACTGAGACATTATCGTAGATATTTTGTAGGTCTTTCTTCCCATTCACAGATATTTTTAGACATTCCTAGAGATTTCCGAAGATTCATATAGGTTCCTATAAGATCTTCTCTCAAATTTATGGACATTTTCTGACATTCCTCGACATTAACTTGACTTTTCCCCGACATTTTCAGACATTCTTAAGGACGTTAGATAGTATCTTTACGGGGTGAGGTGTGGGCGGGCCTATGCTCTATCATAGGACCGTATGACCACTACCAACTGTTATTTTTCTTTTATAAATTCATATTTATCGGTTCTAAAGGACTAGAATTGATTACTTATCACTTAATTTATCGTCCTGATTACAAATATCTCATGGAATTATTATTTATCCTGGAATAAATCCGTTTTTAGAGCTTAAAATAATAACGCGTAGATCGTGAAACAGCGCATTATCTGGTGAAAAGAGTTTAGGTTGGCAGCAGTCGCCGGAACACAATACGTCCATAGCATTATTTCGGCCACGGACTGGTCTTATGCGTGCTCTCATGTTATTCTATAATAAGCGTATAAGTCTGTTTCACTCAGACTTGCATATAATTAAGTGATCCAGTGTAGTTTATGAACGGAGCTCAGGATTTTGTTATTGTTGGTTGCTGTCAATTGTCAGTTCAGTTCCATGTCAATGTGAAAACGACTGAATATTTTTTTATAATTCGTTTAAAATGGAAAAAAAGACGAAAAACGAAGGTGGAAGTACAAAATAGTCACCGAAAAACAATATAATAGGCGGCTGGCTCAAGTCGCGAATGGGAAGAAGAGAAAAAAATACATGTTCCGCCGTATTCAACATTAAAAAGTCTTTTCAAATCAGAAACATATTTTTATAATTTCAGTAATAATCGACCTAAATTTCTTTTCATTCCCTTTTTTTATTGACCCAAAGCGTCTATAGTCTTAATTTTATAATTCGATATCATCTCGAATAAGATGAGTGTTTTCAATATAGCGCCCTTGTAATAAATGGTGACGTTGCCATATTTCTTTATGTTCGAACGCGAGTTCCTGTTTTCGGAACTGTTTCAATTTTTTCCTGGAATTCAGGTTAGTGAAATGGCTCGATCTTTTTTAAGAATGAATCACAAATGTCTACACTATAAATTGTATGATTTTTCAAAGCGATCTTAATATTTTCCCCTTCGCCATCAGTAGTTTCAGGTCAACTGCTCACTAAACGCCATAAGATCCCATGTTAAAGGCCTCAGATTATGACATTTTTTTTCTCGAAAACGCCGCAGATGAAAATTCTGATAAAAATACCAGTGACTAACACCACTTTTGGCAGTGTGTAAAAAAAATTTCAGCCTTTTCTTATCATTTTCATTCAACTGACTAACGTCCTTAAATATGTTTACACATGGTGATGAATGCAGTCTTTTCCAGGCCTCTCAAGTTTTTCTATCAGAGATATTATATAGTGAATACAGCTTTGATCTTTGGAAAAGCGGAAAAGCGCGAAAGTGAGCAATTTCTCACGCGTATTCACCGAAAACCGCCGAAAACACATCCATTCACGAAAAAATATCCGAGATAAACGCCACCCTTCTTAATACAATATTAAAAAGGGCGAATTCGCCGTGCGTCCCATTTCGAGTCTCTCGCTATCCCGACGTATATAATTTCAATAATTTTCCGCGACGTTTTGAATAGATCCGCCGTAACCGCACCACACAAAAGCGCAAGTATAAAGCTCGTTATACAGTCGACGCGTTTCCTCAGGTAGCATGCACTCCCTCCTTTAATTCCGGCAAAGGCCATTATTTCGTGATTTATGCAGGCGCTGGATGGCATAGGTACACTGAGGCCGTATATCCATGGAGAACCTCGCTCCCGTAATAATTATTACCCACGACTACAACTCATACACAAACTCGCATACACCGAAACCCGAACGCAATCACCCAATTAGAACCGACGTGGAAACGGGGGTGAGGAAAATGATCGATAACACTCGGGGTGATTTTATTCGTCGGATTGATTTCGCCCCGATAAACAAGTCCACTTTTCGAGCCATCTGGACGGATCTGACCCATTTCCCCGTATTAAATCGTCTTTTCCGATAAAATTCCGAAAGCACTCCCCTATATAAATCCAGTCGGCATAGTAGTTTTCTACGTCTTTTATACGCACCAAGTGTGCAGCAGTTGGTATTTGTGGCCGAATCCGATATTTCGAAATATAAAACGAAACGTTTCAGAGTGAAATCGATTCTTCCATCCATAAGTCGGGTGCAATTAAAAGGAAAATCGAGTTGGGATTATGAGCTACGAAAAGACCGAACTTCCTAATTCATCCCCCGAGATTAATATAAGCGATTTAGACCCGAAATTGTTTCCGATCCGTTTACCCCGATCATTACCGGGGAAATAATCAACTGGATTCGCCGAAATCACGGAATTTAATGAGATGGAGATTAAAGTGAGGTTATAATCGCTGGATGTGTCATGTGTCATTCGACGCGCCAACGAGGTGTCACTCATTGGCCGCAATCGGTCACGTGCCGCTAATTGACACCTCTGATTGGCTCACGTGACAAGTGACAGGTAATCTCGAGTCTGTTCGTAAATTTATTACCGTTATTATGAGGGTCGGAAGTTCCGTCGTCTTGAGGAAAAACCTTTCGACGACTTTTTACCGAGAATGAGCCGGTTATCGGATCTGAAAACTTCTTCTGCTAGCTTCCCGAAGAAATTACAGGGAACTGCGCGGTAAATTATACCGACATCGTTGTATTTATCGTCTGGGCGGATCTAGAAATTGCTAATCGCGAGCAAACCGGATGGAACTTTTCCAAAAAAGGTCTCGCATCTCCAAGGGCCGTGGGGACCTCATCATTACGTCCATTTTCCGGTTGATTTACGGGTAGATCCGAAATCTGCGACCCTTATTATTATGAGGTCCTGAGAGCTTTTATTTTCGGGACCTTTTCGGTCATAATGGGGTTTTATCTGGGCGCATCCATCTCGAGACCGAATAAGAGATCGGTATTTAAAAGTGCGGCCGGTTCGACCAATTAAAGCGTTTGAATTTACATAACACACAGTTGACTCAAGACTTAATGAAAACGTATCGTTTATGCGCCTCCTTCCTTCGATTTTTATTTATGAGATTAACGACGGCGTTTAATTAAATGGGAATAACTCACGGCAAGCAGCAATCTTGATTACGTAACAGAAAATCGAGCAGAACGAAATATGGTAATCGAACTTTATCCACACGTTGTAATTTGACAGGAAGGGTAAATTAACCTCAGCTTCGAGCCAGTTTACGAAACTTATAAGTCACCAAATCCAGTTTTTCTCATTTTAAATTGAGTAAAACGAAATAAGGCAACCGATTCATACCCTAATTCGTTCTAATTTGACAGGAGTGATCTAACCTAACTTTTAGAGCCGAGTTACACAGCAAAACTCATCAAAGTTACCAAATCCAGTTGCTCATCACTAAAAACGTGAAACGAATAGATAAAAACGAAATGAGGCCATGCCAATGTATAATTTGACAGGAGGGATGATCTAACCTAACTTTTGAAACCGAGTCTACAAAACAAAAATTACTAAAAGCTATCAAAATGCTATCAAATCAAGTTTCTCAATACTGAAGGAGGTGAATGGTACAAAAAACGTGGAACGAGTTGCTCAAAACAAAATAAGGCAATCGATTTATATGCCAAATGCATCGTAATTTGAAAGGAGGAGTGATCTAACCTAACTTTTAGAACCGAATTACACAGCAAAAGTCACCAAAGTTACCAAATCCAGTTGCTCATTACTATAAAAACGTGAAACGAATAGATAAAAACTAAAGGAGGCCATGCCAATGCATAATTTGACAAAAGGGATGATCTAACCTAACTTTTGAAACCAAGTCTACAAAACAAAAATCACCAAAAGGAGTCTATGGCTTTGCGATGACGGATCGTTGGAGTAATGGTCCGTAAGGGATAATCTGACAATCAGCTGATCGCTTCGCGTCTGTCATCAGAGTATACAAGCAGTGTTCAGAAATTTTGTAACGGGTTTTCTCCACATTCGCTCTTCTTCTGTTACAGGTCTTTATATGGCATTTTTCATACATATCGTTACGGACATAGACAGTTTTTATTTCTCACCCGATACCAGTTTCGTTCTGCATGACAAAGAAATAAAAACTTTTTTAGCTACTTTGTATACTTTAATGACAGACGTCAAGTGATCAGCTGATTGTCAGATTATCCCTTACGGACCATTATTCCAACGATCCGTCATCGCAAAGCCATAGACTCACCAAAAGCTATCAAATCAAGTGTCTCATTACTAAAGGAGGTGAATGGTACAAAAAACGTGGAACGAGTTGCTCAAAACAAAATAAGGCAATCGATTTATATGCCGAATGCATCGTAATTTGACAGGAGGAGTGATCTAACCTAACTTTTGAAGCCGAGTTTACTCAGCAAAAGTTACCAAATCGCTGCAATGAAAAAACTGATGGGTTTAATCGTGATCGATCACCTCCCCCATCGAAACAGTGATCAGTTTTATCTCGAACGTGGGCCGGAATTCCCGGTTTCCCTTCCTCACTACCGACTCAATGCAGCTCGAAATGGCGTAAAAAAGCCACGGGGACTCGAATACGCGCGTCTTTGGGTGTATTTTAATGACGGTCTCCGGTTGTAAGAAGTTTCGAATCTGTTTTCGAATGCACAAACCATAAAGAAAACATATTCGAGTTCCACTAAGGAGTGTTCCCGTCGCTCGTCCCACGCCATCGGGCCCACGTTTCGTTTTGCCCACTAAAACGCACGAGAGGAAAAAAGCGGAGAAAACGTTCTAACGCAAAGAACCGGCTCTCCATTCAACCTCTCTCTCTCCTCGATGAATACTTGATTGAGTTTTTAATTTTCGGACATTGTGAAACCTCAAACTTTCCAACAACGAACATCATCCATACATGTGCTAGATACAAGAGGAAATGTAATTTTCCATCGACCACCCTAAGATATAAATTCGAAAGGGATTATAAATGAGCGAGATTTTTTACTTTTTGTGAACGAAAAAGATGAATGGGCCCGGAAAAAGAGAATGCGTGGAATCGCCGTGGAGGTGACGGGCAGGAATTTTAATTTCCATGAGTCTTCGCCCACCACCGACAGACTCCGATTGCGATTAAGAACGGAGGAATTCGAGAAATCCGGTCCCGTACCTGCAATATCGCAGAGATAATGAAAGACGGTAGCCGGAAAAATTGACAGATGAAATGTCACTTGCGTCCATTAGTTTTCCTCCTGTCACCTGTCAAAATTAATAACCTGGTAATTACTCGTACACACCAACGATTATAAGAAAAATTACGAAATCCTTTGGTTCCTTTTTGTTTTCCATCATCGTGAGCCGGTTTTAAAGAGGTCCGTAAACTGTCAAAACACCCACATTCGCATTAAACCGACTTTTGTTCAGTAATAATGATGATTTGAGTGTTGAGATAAGATCTTAAGGTTTTTAAAGAGTTTATGTTAATTTCTCTAAATCGAAGAAAACGTCGTTAATTCCTCTACTAATTGGTAGGTTTTAAGCCGCTGTAGTAAGATTGAATAATTTGGGATAATTAAGGGGCCAGGTGGGCTCCCTGAAGCAGTTTCCTGGGTGCCCTGAAAAAAAGAGGGCCGGCTTTTAATTTTTCGGTGCGACTTTTTGCTTTTGGTAAAAGTGGATTCGGAATTTTAAACGATTCGAAACCCACCTAATGCAGATTTGTTCCAGTTTCCAAGCACGACCGGCGAGGTTTAGTCTAGGTCAGAAGGGCCTTGAACATTTCTAAATTAGAGGGGCTAAATTTAGCCACAAACTTACTTTAATAAACATATTTTTAGACTTTCCTCATAAATTGTTTCACTGAAAACATTGGTTTTTACTGTTTTTAAATTTTTGACATTTATGCGCATTTCCATTCATGAAATGACATAGTGGCTGGGAAAGAATGTAAATTGATTCATTTTTCTCCGTTTCAGGTAAAAATCCAGACGGTACCTCCCATGCAGGTTTGTTATTTATCCAAGAATTTATTTATAAACGTCGAATAATGAGAATGGATAATAAATGAAGTGGGAATAATATTACACAGAGCCGAACATGTGGGTTTGGGCCGTGGGTCGCAATAACAGTTCACCATGTTTTCCACTTACATGCCATATCATCACCATCATGGTACAATTTCGAAGTAGAAATTTCATTTCTAGCCGATAATTCGCCTAATTGAACCCCATAACGATTATCCCCCCGAAAAGCCCCAACGTAAATCGCGAATTCGTCAATTATGCAAGTCGGAGGTTCGGGGATGATCCGATCAATTATTAAGTCCGACCCGAAATCATCCCTTCGGAATTGTGCCCACTTCCCCAATAGAGGTCGCGATTTACATAGAGTTTGCGCTTTTTAATCGTTTTACGGTCGTTATATCGACGAGGCTAATTTCCATAAATCCACCATAAACCAACTCGCACCCACGCTCACCCATATGGGCGCATTACGACATCGGTAGGTCTCGAAATTTGCATTATTTCGAATGGATCCGTCCATCGTAATTGTTAATGGTGGGGATTTTAGGCTTAACCGGGATTTATGCGCCTCAGCGTTCTCATTGTGCCCGAATTAATTTCCGACCTTAAATCTGATAAACTCAAAATCCGGGGAAAAAATTCGACGATGGCGGGAGTTATGTTGTCATTTCGAGAGTGCAGAAATATAATGAGTCGGTTTTTTCCGGTTCTCGTTTCACGGAGGGCCCCGTTGCCCCCGCACCAAGATATAAATCTTATAAGGACGCGCGATATAACGAAGGAACGAGATCAGGATCGTACCACTTTTTATCCGGCATTATGTGCGCTCACTCTATACCATAATGATAAACTCACATTTATGAATTATAGATCACGTATTGTGTTCGGGTAAAAATAGACGAAAAGCATTCCCGAATGCCATTCTGGGGGCGAAAAAATCGTTCTGTAAATCATTTATAACAATCGCATTTTAATTGCCAGGGGCGCCCTTTAAAGCCCTTTTCGCGATTTTCTAGAATAAACCCAGTTTTTTCGATTTTTGAAGCGTTTACAGGTAAAAATGTGACTCTTTGCAGAAGTTCGTCGCTTACTCGCCTATTGGGGTCTCCAACTTCTTTCAGGCCTAAATAGCCCAAAAATTAATATTTCCGAAAACAAGGGATGTGTTTTTTAAAGCTGATAATCTCCTCTATCGAGTGCTTTTTGATTGGTTTCGATATCTCGATCCGTTTCGATTGCACATGCGAAAACGTATCGCGATGCACTTTTCATTCGCCTTAATAAGACTTCATTCGAGATTTGTCAAGACGATAAATTTCAATTATATGATGAAAACGAGTCTTGCCGACATTAGTGCACGGTATAACTACGCTTTCGGTAAAAAAGTGAAATTTTTTCCTAGCTGGATGGGGCATTTGAAATTCTTCTGGTGACAAAACATATGTTAATGGAATGTAGGGACATGTGTCATACCACCAGTCAAAAACAATGGAACATAAATCTAGGGGATTTTTTTTCTTGTATTGTTATTATTAAAAGGCACCAGTATTATTATTTATTATTCATCTGTTATAACTGCATAGTGCGCATATCACTGCATACCGACGGTGTGTTTTGAAAATCATTAGGATTCCGAATTCATTCCGAAAGTAAATTTTGAAAATCATATCAAAATCGGAAGGTCTTGTATTTAGTCAGATTTAAAATGGAAATATACCTAAATTGACAAATAGAGTAAAATTTATTCAAGAAATGAATGAATAAAAACAAGGAAAATTCTATTAATTAAGAGCATAAGAAAATTAAACAAATTGCCCCATTATCTGAGAGAGGGGAGATAAAAGAAACATGTTGCTAGGATCTCTTCGTGCTCCGTTGTTTTCCCCCGATAAATAAACTAGGAAACGAAAAAGAGGTGAGAAAAACTCGCTTTGCTGGTTAGAAACGGACAGATGGGTGCAAATTAGCGCGCTGCAGCTCGTACGACATCAAGATAATTGTCGCGGTTTGTAAAACGGTCCAATTTAAATGATTAATGTGCGAGCCGCCACCAGATGGCGCTTTCCCGATGACGTAACACACGCAAAATCGCCATTTCCGCCCGAATCCTAACCCCACTTAATCAAACTACCAACTTCCCGTCTTATCGATCAATCGTATACAGAGCGGGAACGAGATTATTAGATTAGGGTTCTTGTCGCGGAAGACTTTCGAAACTTTTTGAGAGGTTAGAATAACAGTTCGGGCTATTCGCGTCACATCCGGTCGGAGTTTTCATCGAGTTTTGTCCTGCTCTCTCGCAGGAAAAAATAATCGATTTTATTTTATTCGCCGAAAGTTTCGAATTTAGATTACACTACCTAACGGAAAAAGGTTCTCGTTTCTTTTCGTGCAGGTGGCAATCCTGCAAACGGCCACTCTGGGGTGGGATTCCGCTTTAAATAACACGAGGGACGTGCCTGAAATTCGCCCTAACCTTAAAAGAGGCCGAACGAGATAACCCCAGGTCTTTATTTAGCCAAATCCGGTCCACGATTACAACCGGAAAAGATCAGGCGAGATTAGCTACTCACCTATAACTTGCAGTTGCAGATATTTTGACGTTTCTGGAGGTGGAGTTTCCGGTCAACTGTCAAATGGACCAGTGGCGGCGGCGATTAAACTTTCATTAATGGGATTTTAGGTGATTTTGGGCCATTTTCGACAGCAGAAATAGTCAAATTGAGTGATTTGCTGATATCATCAGACATCAAAACTTCCACATACCTTTTAAAGAGAAGTTAGGATTGAGGTTAGAACAACTTCGAACTGCTCTTTTTTCTTGAAAAAAAAACACGAGAAACCGGGAAAAACCAGTCAAACCGAAAGTCACTACACAATCCTTCCTATATCACTGTCCTCCGCAATGTATTTTTTAGCAAAATTCGTTTGAAATTGAATGACAGTCTTGCTAATTGAGGACTTTTGCGTAACTTTTGCAGGAGCCAATATTTTGACGTTTCTTGAGGCGAATAGTTTCGGTCAGCTGTCAAATGGTCCAGTGGCGGAGATTAAACCCTCATTAATGAGATTTTAGGTAGTTTTGAACCTTTTAGACAACTTTGAGGGCAGAAATGGTAACATTTCCCAGATTTCAATCCTTTTTCCACAATTTTAAAACTGTTTTCACCCGGATCCTGTGCATGGTTTTCCCGCCTTCTCAACATATCCGCATTTTGAGGGTATGAAAAATATTTCCCAATTTATTTAGTTTTGAGCCAATTTAGGCCTGTACAACAATACGAATGGATATATTGCAAGTGTTATCGATGATTTTAACACATTGCCAATCACGTAACCAACTGTAGACCGAATTTTTCGCCACTGCTAATCTCATAGAACGAAATTTGACAGCCGGCCGGAAGTACCCGGCCGCCATAACAAACTGTCAAACTTCGAAAATATCGAATTGCGAGTACCCGATGCGCGGATATAATGCGAATGCAGGAATTCGGGCAGCGCGACTCTCCGCTGGCACAAAAGACGTTCGCGAACACAAAGGCCCCATTACGATTCCCGTCCGGTAGCTGAAAGAGAGACCATAAGGCCGTCCGGCGAGGCCGCGCCGCTCTCGCATATCGAGTTCTTACGTATGCGTCGATTTCTTATCGGCAGAGTTTGATTACCTGCCGCCGAGACATGTCCAAATAAAGGCGGGACGACCATAGCCGTCCTCATGCCTAACCCGAACGTATAAATGCATGAGATGAAAGAGAGCCACATGACGATGATGATGATCAGATGATGCGGCCGGCAGTTTGTTGGCTACTGTCGATCGGATGCACCCGGTCGACATTATTCGCGATTTTGCATTAGAGTAAAATGGAAAAACGATGAAGGAGTTATTGGGGTGGTTTCTTGGTTTTATGGGGTCAAATATCCAGTTACTTATATGTTTGTGAAATAAAATCCACATGGTGTTTGGTCCCGCTCGAAGAGGTCATGTCGTTTCCTATTTCTGGCAAATGTGTCGATAAATACGCAAAACTGTTATTACTCACGTCTCGATCACGTCCCTTTTCTTATTTGATATTTTTCATCACCTTCAACTTCCTGAGTGCCAAAAAGTCGACTCGTTTCGATTCGTGTGGGATATCGGGGTTGGGGTGGTTATGACTGGAGGCTGTATGATTGAGAGGGTTGGGGATTAGGGGCTGCAATATGGGGGAAACATATTTTCTTAAGAATTATAAATGAAACTTTGAATGTGATACTTTGGAAGATTTATGCCTGAGTCAGATTATTCCCATTCTAGATATCCTTTCATTGTACGGATCCAAAGATTTTCGCTCCAAGATTTCTAACGATTTCAAATGGTTTTCTGATAAAAGTTCAAAAAAATCTCTAACGACATTTACTAAAGATTTCAATGTATTTCTCACAAATTTCCTCAACATTTCAAGAGATTGAAAGAGATCGAGAAAAAGAGTAAAAGAAAGTCTAATCCGTATACTTTTTAGATTCTGTAGGTGTACTTAGGTAGGCGAATAAATGTAGAATCGCCCATCAGGGTGCCATTGTAAAAACCTCCCTTTTCATCCTGGCAACGTTATCTATGCACATTTTTATAAAGGAACATCCCATATACGCGATACAGGAGGATAATGTGATTCATGAAATTGCAAATTTACGCCCTTTATTGCCCGGTTTGGTCCCGGAACATTACAGGGAAATTTTCCAAACACTTTGGTATAACCTCTCTAAAAACTTATATTCCGTCGATCAAATTTTCTTCTAGGGGTGTTTGCAGCCCCAAAGGCCGGCGCACGTTCGTCCGGTGGGAATTACAGGGCGCTTTTTGTTGTACACGTTTCGACGCTTTTATTTCCAACCGGGCGATTGTAGTTGGTTCGAATCGGCCAACAATCCCCTAATTCCATTACCCCTTCATTTTCCGCTTTGGCAACTCGCTCATTTCCGCATTTTATTTCTATATTTCTGAAACTTATTGACGGTTTTTATTTTATTCGCCCGCACTAATAAATCACCCCCGATTTTATTTCGGGGGATGCGGCGAGAATTCCGGACGTAACCGAGAAAGATTTTCCGAGTTTTCACCGACATAAATCAATTTTTATTGTGAAATGCACCCAGCGCTCTCTTCACTTGTATAAATCAAATTCTCACACACATACGGAGCAGTCTTTTCGCCCTATGCATATGCAGTACCGAGATAAAGGAAAAGAAAGTGCGCATTTTCCGAGGGAACTTTTCTCGCCTTGTTTATTATTAAACCGCCCTTCGGGAAACGCGCCAGATATCGTTTTTGCATCACAAAACGAGAAAAACAATTTCTCTATATGGCATCAAAACAAACCGAAAATCCACCCATAAATCTCTGAATAATTAAAATCCGCCTCTTATAGCGACAATGAGAGGCTTAATTCGCAGTCGCGAATATGGAATTTCCACCATATGGCCAACGATTGAATAATTTATAAACTGACAGGTGTGAATGTTAAAAGAGGCGTCCATTAATAGAAAATTTAATCGAATCGCGTGTAGCGAGGTGGCGGATCAAAAATTCAAACCGAGTTTAATTGGCCGCCCGACTGAAAAATTCCCGGAGTGATTAAAATTCGCGCGCTTCATTACAGTTACCTGTAACGCGCTAATGCGGCCGCCCGTCCCTAGAGGGCCGAGCGGCGATAGCGCGATCCCTCTGACTTATTTCCATTCGATCCGGTTTTTTCCCGTTCTTGTGCGTATCGACTTCGCCCGGTCCACTCTGGGGGATACGAGGGCACCAGGCAAATGATCGCAAAACGAACAAAAGCCCGGCTCAAACGAGACGCGAGGCAATCCCGGTGTCTGTCGGTAAGACAGGGATCTTTCTCTCTGTCGAAAATCGAACCAATCAGTCCGGCGATCTGTTTACGCATTCGGATGCAAATCGCGGGTTTATCAAAGTCTGTCGTTTATTTCCTTTGTCGAGGGGGACGGAAAAACCGCCCCCGGTATTTTTAATCATCGGGACGTCGAATTTCCTCGAGGAAAACGAAAGTCGGATCCATCAGCCCCATTTTTGGGGTAATTTCGTAATTCGATTCCTCCCCGGGGGTGGCGACAAATAACTACCCTTGTTCCGCTCTGTATTGAAGATGTTTTCTGGAGGAAAAAGTAATCAGGATGTAAATTCGAATTGGATTCGCCGTTTTCTTTCCGCCTGGCGGTTTTCCCGTTTTAGGCCTAGGCAATTCACGTGAATAAACCAGGCGGTAATTGAAAGGGCCGCGGGCAGGGCACGCATTATCGTCTTTATTCGCCGACATCGTCGAGATCGAAAAACTTTCGCCTTATTTAGACGACAATAAACACATTCAACTGTACAGTACACGCGAATTAACTGCGTCGAGATCGAGAAGCGGTCGACATTGTGTTTCTAACCTATAAAACCGAGATACATCTTGGAAATCTTTATTATCTTCAGTGAACATTCTCAACAGTTCGGTAGGGGAAGATTTCGGTTGGAACACGACCTCCTCCATCCCTCCCAAGCCTTGAATCCGAGCTCCTTCTCCACCTTTTTAGCGCAGGAAGAATCGTCATCGAGTTTTTCGTCGATTAAATCTGGAAATTTTCAAGTAATTAGTCACAAATCTCAATCGTGGGGATTTTCGTGGTTACCTTCGCATTTCACGTTGCATTTGCCTCCCGGTTTTTGGAAAGTGCACCACTCCTTGCTGTTGATCTGAAAAAATCGTCACTCAGTGTTGGGTTGTAACGCGTCGGCCACCTAGCGGTGATTGGCGCGGACTGGGTATTACAGGTTTCTGTAATTACTATACGGTGCGGTTGTTTGTTTATCGCGGACAAAAGGCGGACGATTTCCGGTCGGTTATATACCGGATTTCGTCTCTTTGTGCACCTTTCCGCCCACCTACCTGGAATAATCCGAGACTTTTGCTCCCGTTGGCCTTGTTGGTCATTTTGGACGTGTTCTTTTCGCTTTCGCTTTCAATCAGACAAACCCCTGCGACAAACAAGACGAAATGAAATCCAGTTTACGTTTTCTTACTACCTTTCGCGCGCGCTCTCGACCGACAAACAAATAAAAGGAATGAATTCGATACAAAAACCGCCGTGACTCGAATCCTCACCCAGAAATTCACTCGGGTGCCTAACCTATGGGTAGGTAGTCAGGAATACGTGACCGGTTTTTCATTATTATTCTAACGAGCAAATCCTCCCATTTCCTGTGAATAGCATTATCGGTTCGACGTTTATAATTAGTTTAATTACGGAGGAATTTGGGTTTTTCGGGAAACGATAACGCGTTATCAATTGAGTAATGAAAAAATCGAAGAATTCGCGATGGTCCGAAATTTCAAAGTCACGAACTTTAATTATAACGCGACATTTCGTATAATACAATGGTCAAGGTTTTCACCTTGGATCACCATAAAATAATTATACTAATATTGTTCTTTTTTATTAATCGGCTAAATATTTTCAAACCACTTACAGTTCCCTATAAAAGTCCTAGGGAATTTTTGGTTGATCAACTCTTGGGTCAATCCGCATCTCGTGTACCGTTTTCCATAACCACTGCCGATAATCACGAACGCAATTATTAGAACAATTTTCCCAACACTTTTCATTTTTATTAATGAGGACTTGGTCAAAGTAGTATGAAAATGGTTGAGACACTGAATTAATATTTGGTCGGTATCATTCTTTTAAATACCAGAAACTGAGTATGTTTATATTAATTTCTTATCACTCTGTTTAGCACTTGTAAATTTCATCGAATAATTTATATACACTTGCATACATAAAGATAATTACTTATGCACGTATAAACCGGAGGAGTTTGTATACGCAAAACGCAAAGCAAACTGCGCTCTTTCATACACAACTGCGAACCATACTATTGAATATGTAACTAGTGAACACGGTCTGCCATTAGGTAGGTGTATTGAGGAAGTGCTCGGAAACCTTGAATCGGGATTAATCTAAAAATCGTCTAATAACATTATCTAATCTCCAATAATGAGAAGAGCATAAAAACATGAGTGCTAAATCGAGGACGTGTTCTCGAAGCGATAAAAACGCAATGAGTACTTGCACGAGTGCACTCGTGCCTTTAATCGCATCGAATCCGATCGAAAACGCGACTCGAGTCCTAGAAAACGCAATTAGGGTCCCGCAAAAGCGCGCAATTCCGATAACGGGCCGGCAGATGGTCCAACTCGGCACATTCGCGCGCCGGAACGACTCAATTACAGTTTCCTGTATCGCTTAGTTCGGGTTTCGCCCCACAGATGGCCCGGAAACCACTTCGCGATCCCTGCGACGATTTCGCGTCCTAGACGAAATAATACGATTTCGGTTTCGACGTTCGCCAGAGATAATCCGTTCGGTATTGTTGTCTTTGGTGATGGGATCGGATCGGAGAGTCGCTTATTCCCGCTCCGTTTGGCGCACAAATTCGCTCCACGAATAACAAGGCGCAAAGAAGAGAAACCAGTCGTCGAGTGGCTTCGAGTTGCCCTCTTCAAACGCGAGGCATGTCGCATAAATGAATTTCTATACACTGTACAAACAATGGATATTTATCGACTTTTCGTTTTCGTCCTACTCTAAGCCGGTATTATCTCTACCAGTAATTCACATGCAAATCAACGGGATAATATTTCTCTCAAGTTTTAAAATGATCAGGGATCAGGAGGGCGAAAGAACTCGGCTTTAAAAATGGATGAGGTCTATATAGTTTACGGGGTCGACCTTATAAAGGTTTCATCCGAGACAGGAAACGAGAATGTCTTTGGCACAGACGGGACTTATAAATTGTTGCTTTTTTTCAGGATGTGGTGGCTGTGGCTGTCGCTCTTTTGGTGGTGCGGCGTTTGGGCCGTCCCTGCCCCCGGTCCTACCAGCGACCCCTGGATCTGCCCGAAAATCCAAGAACAACCGGTGGTCGAGTGCAGCTGCGACATGCCTCACACCCTCCGATGCACCGGCGACAAAACCGCGATGGCCATCATCGGTAACTAATTCCTATCCCTCTAGATTTGGTTCCTAATTGGTGACTTTTGTAGGCGAAACGTTGCGCTCCCTGAACGCAGCGTATGTTTCCCTGCTGGATTGCACCCTGCAGAACGTCAGCTCGATCTCGGGGTCTCTACTGGAAGGGGTGGCCTTGCATGGTCTAGTCATATCTTCTGGGGAATTGAGGGAAATCCACCAATCGGCCTTCGAGAGCTTGGCAGCCCCCTTGCAGGCTCTAGGGCTGCCCAATAACCATCTGACTGTCGTTCCTACGAACGCCTTGAGGTCTTTACCAGAACTGGATCGCCTGGATCTGTCCAGCAATCAGCTGAAGACTTTGGAAGCAACTTCTTTCAAAGTATTGTCTTACTTGCTTTAAGTCTTGTGAATTGATGAGGTTAATGGTTGGTGATTTCAGGGTTTGAGGAACTTGTCGTTCATAGACTTGAGCGACAACCTGCTGACCAAGATGTCTCCTGACGCCTTCGACGATCTTCCCCAACTGAAGATCCTGAGATTGCGCGGAAATCGCCTGAGCATCTCGACCATCTCCAGATCGAACCCGATGAGTACCGTCGAGGAGATAGACCTGTCCGGGAACGCCCTGATTGGCCCTTTAAGCCCCAAAACCTTCCCCAAAATGGAGAACCTCAGAGACCTGCAGCTATCCCACAACACTTTGAGCAGCATCAAAATGGGGGCCTTACAAGGACTCTTCAAGCTGACGTCGCTGTCACTACAGCACAACCAGATCGACGTTTTGGAGGACCACGCCTTCAGCCACTTGACCAATTTAGTCAATTTGGATTTGGCCCACAACAGGATCGTCGCAGTTTCGGGCGCCAGTTTGGCCCACCTGAACCGACTGACCGACCTGGATCTGAGGCACAACTTCCTCAGGGCTTTGACAGCTGATCTAGTGCAGCCTTTGAAGGACCTCAAGAACCTGAAACTTGACGATAACGACATTTCGATAGTTGCGAGTGACGCCCTGAAAGAGACCACGGTTTTGAAACACCTAACCTTGAGCGAAAACCCGCTGAATTGCGACTGCTCTTTGACAGAATTCGCCGTCTGGTTGAACAACTCTTCTTTACCGGAAGAAGACAAATCTAGTGTCGTGTGCACGACCCCTCCATCGTTAGAAAACGGGATTTTGACAGAAGTTCCTGTGGATAACCTCCTTTGTGGCGAGGACGAACAGGATGCCATTATGGCGCCACTGTCGACCACTCCTTACAAATCGAAAATCAACTTAAACGCCTTCAATTACGATGGCAATCACATAGAGTTGCAGTGGAACGTAGAGGACGAAGCCTCGCCTTACACTTGCGACGCAATTATCGTCTACGAAGAAGATGGCGCTAATGAGGTCCTAGTGGAGTCGAATCCACTGAAATGCAACTCTTCGGATTTGAGTGACCCGAAAGTCTTGCACGTCACTGTCCCCAGCTCTATTCAGCTGACCAGGAACCATCGATATCGCTATTGCGTCGTCTTGTTCGAATCTGGGGCTCAATCTGATGACGTTTCGCTGATTCTGGGCTGCTCTGACGTGATTCCTCTGGTGGAAAGCGCCTCTGCGAGCCTGAGGCCTAAAAACGATTTCGTTTTGAAACTGCCGAAAGTGGTTGCGATCCAGGCTAACCTGTCGACCGGGGGCAGTCTCTCGATCGACTTGAAAATCTATCCGGATCACCGGGGAGCGAAATGTGAGGTTAACGTAGCGATCCTCGAGCAGAACCTGCTTTTATCGCAAAGACGCGTCAACTGCAGCGACCCCAAGTACGTTTTCGTCGGTTTGGTCCAGGACGGGCCTTACAGGGTGTGCGCGAATGTGGTGGCGGGGCCGGCCCTGGCGGACGCGGCTAAACCGCGGTGCGTCGCGGTTTTCCGGGCGGCGCCGCGCGGTTTTACCGCGTTGGACGTCGTTTTCGTCTCGGTTTTTTTCGCGATGTTTCTGGCGGTCGCCGGGCTCATCTGGGGGGTGCGCAGGGTGCTGCTGAAGCCCAAGGTGCAGACGCACCAGTGCTTTTTGCCCCCTGAAGACGAGGGGCATCAGCACAGCCGGTACGTCAAGCTGCAAGCCACGACGAAACTCTAGGCGACCCATTTTGACATTTTGTGATCCATTTTAGCCGTTAATAGTGTGCCATATTTAAGTTTAACATTCGTTTTGTACATACCTAACTAGGTCTTAAGTCAAACGCTAATCTTATTAACCGTGGTTTCCCCATTTTATCGTCCGGTAACTAGCAATAACGCACTGTAAGTATATCATATCAAAACATGTTTTGTAAGTATTATAAATATTAACATTTATTTCTATCGTTGTATCATTTCGTTTATTATTATTATTACGAGCTAATTTTTATGAGAGAGGCTATAAAAACCCAAAGGCATGTCTTGAGATGGTTTAATCTCTGACACGTGCCGTTTCGTTTTTATGAAGAGTTTATCGCAGTAGATTTTCTAACATTTGCGAAATTCTAAATGGTGGGCAGTCCGCTAATTCGTTCAATTTTGTACGATAAGTGATGAATTTATAGACGTACTAACTGAAACGCTTTTATTTTCCCTTAAAATAGATTTGTTATATGTTTTTCTATCTACTTATAGTATTTATGCACTGCCTTGTACAATAAAAACTTTACTGAAAAAAAAAATAAGTTCATTCGATTTTGGCCCTTACGCACTAGGCCATAAGGCTCGATTTCCGGTCTGCTGTCATATTACTCACGTGTATTATTGGTTGCCTACATTTACAAAAGCTTCCGTTTTCAATAAGTGAGGCAAAAAGCGTAAATGCTGAGACCTAAATAAACGAAAAAGGCGACCCTATCGATGGCCACTCCCAATAAGATCCAAGCAGATTGCTCCTCTTCGGCCAATTTCGGTGTAGAATCGTCCAAATTCCCATACTCATCCGGAGACTGGAAGTAAATCGTTATAAGACTATTCAAATGGTGAAATTTTGGTGGGTACCTTAAGCTCCGGGAGTCCTAGTAGCATTTTCAGGAAACAAGAAGTCAAAATCTCCTTGACACAATGAGGAAGTGCTTTAGCTTGTTCCTCTCTCGATAATTTTATGACAATAGTTTCCAAACAAATAGACAAAACGATTGCTATAAGACTGCAGCTGTACAAAAGCACTAAAAATATGTGTTATGGATTATTATAGTAATTTAAGTAGTTTCCGATACTTACGGATATTCGGAGACGTTCGACAGTGTGTGGGCATTAAAAATGCGATCACGATTAACATCAAAGTGCAAAGGATCAATTGCAAACAAGATAACGAAATTTTCCATGGGCCGAATGGCGAAACCCAAAAAGTCAACAACAGCGAAACCGCCACAACTAAAAGAAGGCTGTTATTACGAATCCTAGATTAATTGATAGAATATCTTACCAAAAAACGGAGTGAACAAGACGATGGTGTACGAATTCGATGTCCTCTTGAGCAGAAATTGCAAATTGAGCCCGGGTGGGTCGAATTTCGTAAAATCCGAATCGGCTGAATCGTCGATATCGGTCCAGCCAATATTCGAGAAAACATCAAACTCCACAGTCTGCCATCTCGATGAGAAAGTACTATCCTGGAAAGATTTCGAACTGAGTTAAACTGTCAACACTTTCGGTTTGATTGTACAAAATTGCTTTGGTCCAAATCGAAGACGAGCTGCGTGACGTCGTAGTCTTTGAAAAAACCGACGACCAAATAGCACAAGTGTTGGTCTCTGGGCCAATTGCTGAAGTCGTCCAGGCTGCACCAGGTATTCAAATTCGCTTTGGTCTTCCAAAAGGCGAAACCGGACGAATTGACCACGACCAGAGTGTCTTCCAGCAGCTCCTGTCTCGAGGAATCGGCCGAATTGAAGAGGTACAAATCGGGCACCCAGATTTCCCTTCGAAAGATGTGCATCTCCCCGATGCCGCTGTAATTCTCCGGATCCCAAACCAATTTCTCGTCTTGCCAACTCTGATTTACAAAGATCAATCATCATAGAAAAACGATTAGAGGAAGACTTACCAATTGGACTGTGCCTCGGAATTCCATCACTGATCTGTACTCGTCCTAGAATATCAAAATACTTCAAAACCTGATGAATTACAGTTAATGATACTAACTTACCAGAGTCACTAGGCTGGTTTCTGTAATGCGCATTCCGACTTGGGTGATAGAAGAAAAGTTCTTTACAGGTCTCACGTAAGGATCCAACCGAAACAGAAAGTCCTTCCTCAGTTTCTCCAAAGGAGTCATTTCCCTTTCCAGCAGTTTCGTAGAAGAATTCTCGTTTTCCTCCCTGATACAGTCAAAGTACCATTTTGCTTCCACTCCAGACCAAGTGCTGAAACTGAACACTGTCAAGGGTAGAGGATCCGGATCGATCCAGGACAAAAAGGCCAACTCTTCTCCTTCTTTTCCCACTTCCAGCACACCATCTGGAAACTCCATCAGTTTTAACAGGGAGAAATCGGTTTTGGAGATGGTTGGTACCTTTGGTCATGTGGATCCAGAAGGAGCGCGGATCCAGAGCGGACAGCAGGCCCTTCTTCAAAATTGTGGCCTTGACCGAAGATTTCTGCATCCGCCTGATATCGCAAAAAGTGTTTCCTCCCGCCCCCACCACTATCTCGTAAACGGGATCGGCCTTGTCCACATTTCTCGATGGGGCCAGCAGGATGTGGGCGTCGCTCGATGCCAACACCGAAAAGTGAAAGTCCAGGAGGAGGGTGCCGTTGCCCTTCGTTGGCCCTTCGACGATTTCGAAAAAGTCCCGGTAGACGCTCCCCGTGCGAGAGTAGTACACTTTGCATTTACTGAAATCTACAAACGAAACCATTTTAGGGAACGGTTTTCTTCAAAGTTGTAGGTCTACTGACCTGTGATGTTGGTTTTGTAGAATTTCGATTCGACTATTCCTAATAAAGTTATCAATGGGAAGGAGAAGAACAGAAGTGGTGCTCTTGTAGGCCACATCTCGACTGATGGTTTACGACTTGACAAGTTTGTGTTTTTATCTGCTTCCTTCCTCTGTATTTATCTCTTTGTTCTAAAGCGAGGGCCATTTCGTACTGATACAAGCAAAATTGATCTCTAGATTTAGCATCAGAAGATTTCGGATACAAAGTCAACTAGAAAGAACCACCTGAGTCTGGAAATTCTGTTTGTATACAAGTGCAAACAGGTGTGGTACTCTCTCTTTGAGCCTTCTGTATTTTGGAAGTATTTCGGTTCCTTGCTCAATAGAAATCATAATATTGTGAAAGCAAGCAATGTGTTTAGGTACTCGCTTGGATATGCCAAAATACAATGCTCCTCTGTAGAAATTTAACGTTTGGCAAGAAATTATGCGATAACTTCACTGATTACTGCTTCTAATCCAAACAAAATATACATGAAAGTGCAGTTTTCTTACAATACCCACAATGCTCATGAACGAAAAGGCGAGTGCCTCCTTGAAACTAATGAAATTTTTGGTGTTGTTATTGTTGGCTATTACAATAAATTACCACAAAGTGTCTTGTGAAAATACCACAGAAGGTGCATATTTCATATATTCAGTATCAAATTTATTACTATGTCAAAGAAAATGTTTTTTCAGTCGTTCCATCACCATGTAAAAGTTACAACGTCTCTGGTGAAAACTTCACCGACCTTTTCCCTTTGCCCAAATCGCAAGGGCCGGATTCAGTTTTGCATTTCCAACTCAAAGGATCCAAAGAGGCCCGCATCTACCTCACCACCGCCAAACCGCACGAAAATTACGAAGTCCACCCTACCGCCTACACGATAATCCTGGGCGATTTGAACAATCACATGGCGGGAATCAAACTGGTCACCAAAAACGACTCAAAATTCGTCGTAACAGTTTTCGACGGCAGTAACAAGCAAATTCAGGTTTTGAGCGACAAAAAGTTCGTAGATTTCTGGATCCACCTATTCAAAAGTGAGTACCAAATGTAATACAAACGACAAAGGAGCGTTTTAATCCCAACCATGTTTAAGATGGTACCATTTGCGTCGCTTTAGAAAAACGCAACGACTCTGGTTGTTACCTCAAATGGGACAACCCGGAACCGGCCGATTTGCAATCGTACAGTTTCGGGTCTGCACCGGAAGTCTCCTTGGAGTTTCTTCACGATTGTCCGGAAGACGCACCCGCAGATGCTGCAGGAATTGACGTCAATTATTCGGTCGTTTACGTCACTTGTGCTGTATTCGTCAGCATGATACTGATATTGATATTGGACACCTGAAATCAAAAAATATCTGAAATGTAAAAGTACCTAATGAAAATACATAATAAAAACAGCAGTACCTTATAAAACTGGGCAATAATTACATATGTTACTGCATATAGGTTCGTTATCTGAATACTTAAGAAAATACGAGTACCGCTAGATACTTTCGTTCCGTTTTGCCAAACATATTATAAGTCTTAGATTTTTGAACGGTACAATGATTCTCTATAGAAATAATTCTTCCAAATTGCTGCTAATCTCGTTATCATTATTATTACTGTGTTGCTATGATGAAGTGCTGTGTTCAACTGCCGAAGGTACTGATACTGATTTTGCTCTAATCGAGAACTGATAATGTAATTTTGAAGATTTCCCAATGTGCACCAGTTACACCTTCGTGGAAGGCAGGAACTTCATGCGGTACTTTCCGCTTTTGGATGCCGAATTCGAAGAGTACCACATCGATCTGCATTTCATGGTCAAGGGAGAAAAGGACGCCCACATCACCATATCGACGGAGGACGCGTACCAGATCAGCCCTTTTTCCTACACGGTGGTCATAGGGGGCAAGGAGAACGCGACCTTTTCGGGAATACGATCGGAAGTGTACGATCCTTCTTTGGAAGAATTCTACGACAGCGTGGACGACTGCGAGGTTCTTTCCAACGAGACGTTCAAAGATTTCTGGCTCCTGGTCGCCAAAAGTCAGTACCGAAATGTTCAAAATCTATCAAATATCATGCGTTTCGATTTTGTGGTGCGGAACTAGATTTTTCCGTTTTGGTGGCTTTTGCTGTGTAAACCAGATTTCTGTCACGGATATTTTCTGCAAAATTAAACAGTGTTCATTAATTTTCTGTTATAAGTTTGTCTGAAAATTGATTCAGTGACAAAACCATGGCAAAACCTGCCAAAACTAAAATTCTATCTACTTAGTTCCACATTGGAAAATTGAAACGACAATATGTGAATTGATAACTAAACATGAGTTTTATTTCCAGACGGTACTTTCTACGTCTCCAAAACAACACGACAGAACTACTTCCTCAGGTGGGAAAATCCGAATCCGGTAGAATTCAAATTTTACACTTTTTCGGCTGGGGATGATGTCACCTTGGAATTTCTCCACGATTGCGACCAGGAGGAGGCTAGGGACCTTCTTTTTGAACTGCCAAATGGTGGAAATGAAACCAAGATCGTGAATGCAAATCTCATTATCTTGGTGACATTTTTTACCTGTTTCTTTACGATATTTTTCTTCGATCACCGATCGTTATCAAGTTATTTTGCGATATGAGTATAGCGGCCAATCTTAAATCGCGAAACTTATCGCATATTTGATAAATTATATGTTACAAAAATTACGAGATTTTGCTTTCCGGAAGAAAATCGACCGATCGGGAATCGAAACATATCAAATTATTTCCATGTTTTGACACTTATTTGGCTAAGTAATTGGTCGATTGAGCATTTTAATTATCTTGAATGATGGATAAATAAATAGAACTTAATTTATTCGTTCGAGTGGAAAATTTTCTACCATTTTGAGTGAATTATGAAGTCCGCTAAAGCGATTTACGCGATCGCATTCCACTTATGCATAATCCCGTACTACAACAGTGCTAATGATTCGTGTAAAAGTTTCCCGAAAACGCGAAAATTCCGACCTCTTTTCCAGATTGCCCTCATGTTATCCGGAGTGATTTTCTCGATTTACAAGCAATCGCAAGTGGACGATCCACCGACATACCAACTCATATTTTACACGGACCGAATTTTCTCGTTCTGTCTCTTCACGGCCGTCATCTTGAACGCGAATTTCTACAAAGCCAGAAAATGGCGGAAAATCGAACGGAATTTCCACGACCTACACGAAACGTTGCACCACCATATCCACCGCAATAACCGCTTCGACCTGAAATTCCATCATTTCGAATTGATCTTGTTGAATGTGTCATTTTTCGGTTTGTTCATATTTTCCATCTTCGTCAAGATGAATTTGGAGATCGTCTATTACATCCCCAGAGGGATTACGTACTACTTCCTGATGTTTTTCTGTTACTTCTTCTACTTTTTAGCGACGGTTTGCAGGAATTACTACCGAGACTTGAACAGATCAATTCGAAGGGCCCTTTCGGACAAGTCTTTGCTAAAATTCGAAATCCTGATGTTCCTGAGGAAGAAGCGAAAGACGGTCGAGACTTTACGGGAAACCGTCGACCTTTTGAACGAGTTTTTCGGTTACGCCCTTTTGATCTTATTCGGATTGGTCATAAGTCAAATTTTGCTGTGCCTGAATTATCTGCTGCTCGTGGGCATTTCCGCCGCGCATTCCTACTCCCGTCATCTGGTGATCCTGCACACCATTTGGGACTTCTCTAACGTCTTGGTAATATAAAAATTATAAAATCATAATTATGTAGAGGGCAATTGGATTTGAATGAGAAATTCCAGATTCCGATAGTTTCGTTGATATTGCAATGCGGATTCACGAGCGAAGAACACGCGAAAATGGTGAAATTCTGTTCGAAAGATCGCTTCATGTTCGATTCCGATGAAGGAAGGGAATTGAAGCATTTCACCGTACATTTGGGCAATAATCCACCGATTTTTTCGGCTGCCAACTTTTTCGACATCAAAAACAGCACCTTATTGGGGGTTCTGGCAACCACCACCACTTATATCATAGTCATGTACCAATTTACTCCTAATAATTAAAATAGAATTCGTGTTTGACTCTTATTCAGAAGAATGGGCAATAGAGGGCGCGGTTTTTGACACTCAGCTGATCGCGAAAATCGTAAAGCGTCATCAAAAAGTCAAAAGCATTCATTATGAAGACCATATTTTCATGGAGAGAAAACTAAAAAACATTCACTGAATTCAGGTTAAAATAAGGAAAATAAAAATACAATTTTTTTAATAGACTCTTTGTGAAATGTTTCGCTGAGTTTCCTCACTCTCTCTGAAACCTATTTGAGCTGATTGAATAAAATACATTAAATAATTAATCCAGGATAAGAGCCATGGATACTATTGTCGACAACAATAATTCCCAAGGTTTTTCTGTCTACTTTTTATTTATAAATGCGCCCTCAAATACATAATACATAAATAGATCGTTGTATGTTTTGACATATTAAAGTAGATGATAGGTAAATAGGTCACCTAGATAAATGCATTTTAATCATCTCGAACCAGAGTTCAGTCTACACATTTTATTTCAAGGAAATCATGAAGTCTGCAAGAGCGATTCACGCGATCGCATTTTACTTGTGCATAATCCCGAATCACATTGACGAAGATTGGGGTGAAAGTTCACAGAAAGTGCGGAAAATCCGGGCGCTTTTCCAGATCGCCCTCATGTTTTCCGGGGTGATTTTCGTCATTTATAAACAAATCCAACTGGACGATCCAGTGACGTACCAAATCCTGTATTGCGTCGACCGATTTTTCTTGTTTTGCCTCTTCACTTCCGTCATTCTGAACGCCAACATCCTCAATACCGGAAAATGGCGGAAAATCGCCCGAAATTTCCGCGAGCTAGACGAGAAACTGAACCACATCAACGATAAAAAGATTTTTTATGGGAAATGCCATAATTTCGGATTAATCCTGATGCACGTTTCGTTTTTCGGGATCTGCCTGTTTTCCACCATAGTAAAATGGAAATGGCTTTTCATCTTTTACGTCCCCAGGGCATTTTCGTACTATTTCCTGTTGTATTTCGGTTACTTTTTCTATTTTTTAGCGACTACTTGCAGAAATGGCTACCAAGACTTGCATAGGTCGATTCGAGTGGGACTTTCGGGCGATTCTTTACAGAAATTCGAATTCGTGATATTTCTGAGGAAGAAACGGAAGGCGGTCGAGACTCTACGGGAAACCGTCGACCTTTTGAACGAGTTTTTCGGTTAGGGACTTTTGTTCTTGTTCGGATTGACCATCACTCAAATTTTGCTGGGTTTGAATTTCATCGTGAACATTTCCGGCCTCACGCACTTTTTTGCACGAAATTTGGTACTGCTGCATTCAGTTTGGGACCTCTGCAACATACTGGTAACTTGATTTCATTATTGAACACCAGTTTTCAATGATTCTGTTAATAAAATTGTCAATTTCAGGTTACAGTGGTTTACATGACGATGACTTGCAATTTCGTTGTTAAGGAACACAAGAAAATTGTGAAATTCTGTTCGAAAGATCGGTTTCTGATTACTTCCGATGAAGGAAGGGAATTGAAGCAGTTTACTGAACATTTGGACAATAATTCACCGAATTTCTCGGCTGCTAACTTTTTTGATATCAAAAACTCCACTTTATTGGGGGTTTTGGCAACCACCACCACTTATATCATAGTCATGTATCAATTTAATTCAAAATAATTAAAAACAGTTTTCTATTTTACTTTAAAATCAAGAATGTACAGCAGAGGGCGATACCTGTCACAATCATCAGCTGATTGTGAAAATCGTAACGATTTACTTGAGTATTTATGTAATTTTTCTTATCCTACTACAACATTTTCAATGTAATATGCATCTATACTTAAAACTACATTTTGTAAACGATAAAGAACAGTCTATAAAACAATAATGTTCAACTAATAGTCTGAAAACTTGTAACAAAACACATAATTCGTGTAAAAATATATGGGGAAAGTTCCATCTTCGTTTTTTATACGACTATTAATAGGGTTAGTTTTCATAATCACTTGAATTGGATCATCACAATCACATAAGTGGTGAATGTAGCAAGAATTCCTAGCAGAGTTCCTTTACGGATTTCGAAAAATCCTGCGGCCGAAAAACCGCCAAGATGTTTTTCGACGAAAAAACCCAAATTTTCCAATTCTTCCTTGTCTCGATCGCCGAAATTTATCAAATTGTAGTGGTCTTTATAGCAGAAATTCGAAATTCTCTTAATCTGCTCGCCGACGAAATCGCAATAAAATATCACAACGGACACTGGGACCTAAAATTTGACAAAAAACGGTAACTTTTGCGAAATAGTTTACTGCGATACTTACGATTATGAGACTCAAATCGAACAAATTGTGGATGATTCCGTGGATTCTCAAGTAATCGTTCGAAATCTCCAAATTGCGTAACAGGAACAGCCCGAAAGCCTCCAATAACTGAGTCACGGTCCTCCCCAACGTAAAAAACAGAGTCCAGCCGAATATTTCATTGAAATTGTTGATAATTTCCGAAATTAATTCGACAATTTTGCGCATGTCCTTCAGGAAAATCGCTATGTGGAATTTTTTCAAAGTCGGGTTGGTGATTTCGTTTTTCAGGTGCGATTCGAAATTCGTTAGAATATTACTCAACGTCACGAGAATGCGGTAAGTAAAAAAATTAATGAAAACCACCAGATAGAAAGAAACCCCACTAGTGCCTATGTAGAATGACATTTGAAAAATGTCCGTTAAGGTCAATATGGCGTGCAAAACGAAGGCGACGAAGGTGGAATGCAAGACGAACAATTCGAAATATAATCGGAATTGGGACGCGTCGTTGTCGAATTTGCTGCTCAAAAATGACATGTTGAAATTCAGCGTCTCCCATTGTTTCAGTCTGACATAATTACCGGATATGATGGTGGATAACACCACGCAGATCGACAGCAATTTGTCGATTATGATCAAAACCTTCGGGAATTGCGAAAAATCGGACAGAGTCGTGCGACCGAACTCGACGATTACCATCGAAACTGCCGAACCGAATGAAATGACCAAAGCCAAAATTACGGCTTTGACTTTGTGACGTAGCGAAATTCGTAATCTTCTAGTATTGTGATCGAAATTGGGGGTCAGACTGAAGAAATTCGATATTTTGTACACGAAAGCCAAAGTTTTCATGTTGTTACCGATTCAAACAACGATTCAAAACTGGTGAACAAAAAATGTTGATTTACGACGATTTGTGAATGGACAAACCAATTTCGACTATATGTACATATATTACACCAATTAATCATAAAACGACAAAATAACTAAATTCTTACCTACATCGTTCATATACTTATTATTGATTACGTACATTATATCTAATGGAGTGAAGAGTGACCCTCAATTCAGTATATGATTAATTTACTTGGAGCCAAAATATGCCACCATACACTCATCTAAAATATATTTCTCAAATTCAAATGGATACAAAAATAATGGATTTATTAGGTATTTTCTAAATTGTGTTAGGTAATGAGTCTGTGGTAATGTGTTATTATGTAGGTACCCAGAAGACCTTAATATTTTACAAATAAATCAAACAATTAAAATCACGCTGTATTTAGATTCGCAACTAACATATTTTGTAACTGTATCAGGAAAGAAACGAGCCAACAGATGGCGGTGTTTGACAATCAGCTGATTGTGAAAATCGTATACGGACTCAATTTCATATCACTAGATGTCGCTCTGGGTCTGAACCTTAATCCCCCAACGATTTTATCCGTAAAAATGAGACTTTTCATAATCACTTGAATTGTATCATCACAATCACGTAAGTGGTGAATGTAGCTAGAATTCCTAGCAGAGTTCCTTTACGGATTTCGAAAAATCCAGCGGCCGAAAAACCGCCAAGATGTTTTTCGATGAAAAACCCCAAATTTTCCAGTTCTTCCTTGTTGTCTCTATCGCCGAAATTGATCAAATTGTAATGGTCTTTATAGCAGAAATTGGCATTTCTCTTGATCTGTTCGCCGACGAAATCGCAATAAAATATCACAAAGGCCGATGGGACCTAAAATTTGTCAAAAACGGTAACGTTTGCGAAATATTCACTGCGATACTTACGATTATGAGGCTCAGATCGAACAAATTGTGGATGATTCCGTGGATTCTCAAATAATCGTTCGAAATCTCCAAATTGCGTAACAAGAACAGCCCGAAACCCTCCAATAACTGAGTCACGGTCCTCCCGAAAGTGAAAAACAGCGTCAAGCCGAATATTTCATTGAAATTGTTGATAATTTCCGAAATTAGTTCGACAACTTTGCGCATCTCCTTCAGGAAAATCGCTATGTGGAACTTTTTCGAAGTCGGGTTGGTGATTTCGTTTTTCAAGTGCAACTCGAAATTCGTTAGAATATTACTCAACGTCACGAGGATGCGGTAAATGAAAAAATTAATGAAAATCACCAGATAGAAACCAACCCCACTAGTGCCCATGTAGACTGACATCTGCAAAATGTCCGATAAGGTCACGATGGCGTGCAGAATGAAGGCGATGAAGGTGAAATGCAAGACGAACAATTCGAAATATAATCGGAATTGGGATGCGTCGTTGGCGAATTTGCTGCTCAAAAATGACATGTTGAAATTCAGCGTCTCCCATTGCTTCAGTCTGACATAATTACCGGATATGATGGTGGATAAAACCACGCAGATCGACAGCAATTTGTCGATTATGATCAAAACCTTCGGAAATTGCGGTAAATCGGACAAATTCATGTGGCCGAACTCTACAAAAATCATCGAAATTGACGAAACGACCGAAATGACCAAAGCCAATATCAGGGCTTTGAACTTGTCACGTAACGTGACTCGTGATCTTCGAGTATTGTGATCGAAATTGGGAGTCAGACTGAAGAAATTCGTTATTTTGTATACGAAAGCCAAAGTTTTCATGGCTGCTACCGATTCAAACAACGATTCAAAACTGGTGAACAAAAAATCGTCGATTCGTAATATATGTTGATTTACGACGATTTGTAAATGGACAACGACCAATTACCTAATCATAACACATCAAACTAACTAAACACTTATTATTGATTACGAACATTTTATATCTCTAATGGAGTGAAGAGTGTATAATTCACTTACATAGTTGCCCAGAAAATATTAATCTTTTTAGGAAAGAAACGGGCCAATAGATGGCGGTGTTTGACATTTAATTGACAATCAGCTGATTGTGAAAATCGTACGAACTTTATTCCATACCACTAGATGTCGTTCTGCGGGTTTCAACCTTAATCCCTACCTAGGCCATAAAGACAATTTTATTTGTAAAAATTAGAGTTTCCATATAATCACTGGAATTGTATCATCACAATCACATAAGTGGTGAATGTGGCGAGAATTCCCAACAGAGTTCCTTTACGGATTTCGAAAAATCCGGCTGCCAAAAACGGGTCAATGTGCTTTGCCATAAAATATCCCAAATCTTTAAGTTCCCCAATTTCTTGAGCGCTGAAATTGTCCAATACTTGGTCCTTGTAGCAGAAATTCGAAATATTCTTGATCCGTTCGCTGATGAAATCGCATTGAAATATAACGGCAGTTGTAGGGACCTGTAATTTCGCTACTAGTTTTGAAAAATATTACCCAAAACGCGTACTTACAAGTACGAGAATCAGGTCCACAACGTTATGAATACTTCCGTTAATTCGAACATTGGAATCGTTGGAAAGTTCCAAATTTTTCCTCAGGTACACTAAGCGTCAATGAAATCGGGACACCTCGAGTAGCTGCGCCGAAATGTAGGCAACCGATCATACACCAATTTGTGAGCTGGCGTGAACGGACTTTGTGCCAAAGCCGACTGGATATGTTCTGACAGCTCAAAAATTTGTCAAAATATCAACCTTTTCACTTGAGTTTTGTGGAAAAATCGATTAACAAGTGTTTATTTACAAATAATTCATGGATATATTAGCGTGCTTTAGTAATATTTGTGTCGATGAGTGCTTCAACTGTGATTGTATTGTGATTGATGGCGAAAATTGGTGTTATTCAAAAAAGCATTAGGATCCGGCAGCAACCAGATCTGAAGACACCAATATCTGCAGCCAAAACAGCTCCGGCAACACATATAAGAGCAACCAAAATGTTACCATTATAAAATAAATACTACGAACAAATTTAATATTGAAATAATAACTGCTCTTTATTTTTACAATATGAGGGCATATGAGGGTGAAAAGGTAAGAGTGCCTCTATTCAGGGACCAATAGGCACTGGCATAGGCACTGGTATTGGCATTAGCACTTATCATTTCTTATGTGAGTAAATGATACGAGTTTACTTGCTTAACTTTTCTAATGAAAACATAGATTAATATAAGTAAATGAATTGAGTTTACTTGCGTATTTTTTCTCACCTAAGAAAACGGTTGTTAGAAAATGTTAAACCGGAAGAGACGCCAAGACTGGTGTGGAAAATCCCCATATCTTAAAGACACTCACTCAGCATGAATGTAGGTTTGCGATTGGATCCATGATATTTTGTAGCACTCTCAAAAACACTAACAAACTCCATTATGCATTAATTATTCGTGAAAATACTTCTCAATCGAATATTTAATGGCACAAAACTCAAGTGAAGAAGTAGATAGTTTGACATATTTTTGAGCTATCCGGACATATCTAGGCAGCTTCGGCCAAGTCCGTTTACGCAGCACTACAATTTCGTGTATGTTTGGTTGCCTACATATCGGCGCAGCTACTCGAGGTGTCCCGATTTCATTGACGCTTAGTGTACAATCCGAAGGACTGCAATAATTGAGTTATGGTCATCCCGGATACGAATAACAGCGTCCAGCCGAAGATCTCATTGAAATTGTCGATAATTTCCGAAATTAGCTCGATTAGTTTTCGCATCCGTTTCAAATAGGCCGAAATTTGGAATCTTTTCAAACCCGAATTGCTGATTCTGATTTTATTCCTCAGATCCGTTTCGAAATTCGTTAAAATAGCGCCGACAGTCAAGAGAATTCGGTAAATGAAGAAAATGATGAAGATTATTAAATAGAAAGTAATGCCGCCGGTGTACGAGTAGAACAATACTTGATGAAGTTGGAAGACGGTGCTGCCGTGTAAAATGAAGAAAGCGAAGGTCGAATTCAGCAGAAAAAACTCCAAATATAAGCGAGGCAGAGATGGGTCGCGCTTGAATTTGTTGCACAAGAATAAAATGTTGGAATTCAGAGTTTCCCATTGTTTCAGTTTGAGATAATTACCGGAAGCGATCATGGATGAAATCACGCAAAATGAGAAAAACTTATCGACGAGAATTAAAACTCGGTCGAATCGCGAAAAATCGGACGAATTCGCGTGGACTCGGTCGATGTAGACCAGCGAAATCACCGAAATAATCAAAATAGCCAAAGCGAAAATGGGCGCTTTTACTTTATGGTGCAACGAAATTCGCCATTTTCGAGTCGCGTGATCGAAATTGGGACACAGGGCCAAAAAATTCGATATTTTGTACATGAACGTCAAAGTCTTCATTGTTATTATACGACCGAAAACCGACTCACGATAATGGAACTGACTAAATGATAATGAAATGGTCGATTCGGAATGTGATTGACGATTTCCAAATGGGCAGAGACCATTCAATTTACACCGCAAATAACTTTCAAGACGCAATAAATGTCTTATCCATTGTAGAACCATAGAAAGTCCCATTTTCATTACCCAGTTTCTTTCCGTCAATCATAGAACAATAAAAAGATTCAAGCGCCTCTAGATGGAAAAAATGGAAATTTCGAAATAGAAATGGATTTTGGAATAAAACTGTGTTTTGGCAATCATACAATTTATTATACAGGCTTTCAAACGAACAATATGCGCGCATTAGCGTTAACACATCAGTCTTACACTTATTTAAAAGCGGTAAATAGCAATAATATAATATTTCAATAGTTAATTAATTAATATAGAGCCTAATATTATCATTTCCAATTAATAGAGAGGGGTTATAATAGTTTACATATCTGTTCGAATTAATTTTATGTTTTTTATTCAACTCAATAATTTATAATAGACAATAATGATAATAATAATAATAAAGGAATTTAAATTATATGTCTCAGACGTATAATATTTTTGTTATTTTTATGAAAATATAATTATCGCACAAAAATTTACATTCATTATTATTACATCATCAAGTTTTGGATTTTTTTAATATACTTAAACATTATACAGACATCTAATAATGTAATGGTAATTATTCGGGGTGATAATAAGAATAATCATTAGTTTTTCAAGCAGTTTTTGGATTAGAAATCTTGCGCTCAGCTCTACGCTACTCCTTATTTTATCTTACCATAATTTTTAAATAGAAGGGGTTGATTTCTGTTTAGAAAATTCGTGATGTACCCCTTTATTAGTAGTAGACTTCGGATAAAATATTTGTATAGCAAAAATATGACATAATAAAGCGCAAAAGTCTCAAAAAGCTTTTAAAAAGTTTTATTTTTTTGAAAATATTACTCGTATAAAAACGCTACCTAATTTTTGGTCTGACAAATTCACACAGATATGTGATCCTGATTTCGTTTCCTTATGTTCTCTTATTTTATTGAAAACAAAACGATAATATTAAAATGACACTGGCGATTTTTTTTGTTTTCTCAAGTTGGCAATAACATGACAGTTGACAGTTGACAGTCTAGTGCTGGATCCAAGAAAAAGTTACGTACCCTTTGAAAAATTCGCAAGTTTCTCCTGTTGTATTGGTCGACTTAAAATTAAACACAGCTCAGAGATTACTTTAATTAATCGATAAAAATTCAATTGGTGTGGAATTTGAGATCTGTACCTTAAAATTATTATACTCACAAAACGAATTAAAATGACATAATAAACGATAATAAGTAAACAGAATTTTGTAAAGTGCTAAATTTTAAAATTAATAATAACCGTCCAACGAGTGAATGATTCAACTTGAATTTTCTTTACCCTTAGAATCTGAAACAAGAAACGAAACGGTTCAAAAACCTTAAGCGTGCTCCCTCTCAAAGTTAGTTCACAAAAGAAGCCCGAGATGGCGGCACTGTTAAATCCCAGTGCTATCAACCCATTAAAGTGACAGCCGTGACAGTGCCGCCAACTGTCGGGGCGGAAATGCACCAGACGAGAGAAGATAGAGTCGGAAATGGATAGAGAAGATGAAGGGTTCCGTCAAGTGTTTACCTTTTTTCGTGTTCTTTTTTACAACCGTTTGTACTTAGTGATTCTATTTACCAGAGTCTCCGGCCGAGTCGCCGTTGGTGAGCTCCTCCTTCTTCTCCTCCGCCTTCTTCTCGTCCTCCTTCTTGTCGTCCTTCTCGTCCTTCTTCTCCTCGGTGGACGACTGCTTCTTCTTGTCCTCCTTCTTGCCCTTGGCTGGAGTCACCGGCTTCGGCTTCGGCTCGAGGCTCGGGTCCAGGATGATCTTGCCGACGTTCTTGCGGTCGTGCATCTTCTGCATGGCTTCGGCCACCTGGGCAGACAACAGAAAAGAGAAATGAAAATCCGAAAAAAAATGTGTGGGGTTTTATTACATCTTCCAAGGCCCAAGTGGAGTCCAGGAGCGGTTTGATTTTCTTTTCCTGGTACAGTTGGAACACTTTTTGGACCGCTTTGTTGACGAAATCGGTGCCAGACTGTTGGAACATCAGGCGGCGCAGGTTGAAACCGGAGAGGGTGCGGTTCTCGTCGAACAGTTTCAATGGGGAGACCTTGTCCACTTGCCACCACTGGAATTAATTACAGAAATCTGTTTTTCATTTTCTGGATAATGAGAATTTTTGGGGATTTTGTGAAGGGAAATTGGTTGATTCTTGATTATGTAAAATATTCAAAAAGCATTTCATTAGTTCTGAGAAATTTCGAGAAAATGAACCAAAATTGGTTCATTTGGTCTTGTTTATTTAAAATATTTGAAAAATATTTTAGCAGTTCTGAGAAATAAATATTTTGTTGCGTTTCTTGTAGAATTTACAGTCACTAGACCATTGAAGCGCGCTACGCGCGCGTTAATTCAAACTTATTGTTTCTGCCAGTTTTTCATATGTGAATCACCCGCGTTTATAATACCTTGAGTTCGAGATTTGACGTGTCTGTTTCCGAATTTCCCTATTTTCACGTTCACCGATTAACTAAAGTCCATTCACAATCCATTCAGTTATGTATGGTTATGTGGTGCGGAGGAGAATTTAACGTTTTGGTAATTTTGTCAATAATTTTGTAGTGCGGAACAAAATGGTGATTTGGTTTTGTTAGGTTTTGCCATGGTTTTGTAACTAAATCAATCGAAATAAAATAAACAGTGGGCTGTTGCCATAAAATATTGAACGTCAAGAAATTTTCTTTATTTTGACACCGATCGGGATTTCGGTTTTCCCAAAGTGTACTTATTCCCCGTGATTTAAACCATCTTCAAATGGAAAAGACACAAGAACAAAATAAAAGAAACGCACGTTGACTGAGAGATAGAAAATAGTGAATTACTGCTCCAAAGGAGGAGTAATCTTGAGAAAATGTTTCGAACTAAATTTTAACCGAATTCACGACTGAGAATTTGTGTAAGTGTATTAAATATTAAAGAAAATAGAGACATGGACTATCTTAATTGAACAATGAACTGATTACTTCCGAATAAATGAAAATTCATCGTTATTTGAAGCAGACAGAAAAACGGCTAACCTATTTTCAAAAGCCCGCATTTCTATTTACATTATGCCAAAATTCGTGACAGAAAGGTTGTGTTACAATGACGAAATTACCAAAACGTCAAATTCTCCTCCGCACCACATAACTGAATGGACTTTATGACGATTTGACCTATTCCGCTTACCTAGGTAAATGTTTGATAATAATGATTTTTTATGTTACGGCTTCGCGATGATGAACTTCTTCAATAAAAACCGTATATTTACTACCTCAACTTTGAAGCCGTCGACGTCCTCACACCGAAAACATTTACCTAAGTGAAATAGGTCAAATCCTCGGTCAAATCGTCATATTTTCTTACGGTTAAAGTTCGTCGGTGGAATTGTGGGACACACTGTATAGATACTCAAAAACAAAGTAATTATATGACTGAAAAACCAAGTATTCATTTTTATTAATAAGTTCTCGATTTAATTTCAATGAGACCAATATTTTCCCAGGGAAAATAATTTCGGAATAACGAAATGGACTGAACCCTAACCTAAAAATATGATTTTTATTTCTAACTGACGGGATAAGAAGTAGAAGGAAACGCGCCCGCATCATCATCGAAATCAGCCAAAACATTTATGCAACCAAAAATACATTCACTACGGTAGACGACGCTCAATCTCATCAGGCGGGGCTTGAGAGACCGACCATGCGCACTTGCAAAATCTCACCTTACTCTTACATCTTACATGACTTTTTTAAAGAAGGAAAACATTTTATTCTTTTATTTTTAAATCAAATTATTTTAGAACATTTCGAGTGGTTTTGAGAAACTTTATGAAGACAGATTAGAAGATGGCACTTTAAGTATACACATGTATATTTATTGAAGAGTCGATTAAAATTATTATTTGTTTTTGGAAAAAAGTTGATTCTAAGAAATGCTGATTATTTTGATTTTCTTTGCAGGTTATGATTTTTCCCAAGAATTTGCAAAAATAATTAATTCCAAGAATTTTAAAAACTTTTCAGTAATTTTCGAGTAATTTCGATCCCAATTTTGAAAAATACATACATATAAGTGATTCTAAGAAATTTTTATCATTCTGAATTTAAGTGGTTTTATCATTTTTGTGATAATTTCTGAATAATTGCATAAATTTAGAAAAAAACAGACAGAATTAATTAATTCGAAGAATATTTGGGACAGTAGGTACTATTTTCGGTAATTTATAAACCACATTAATTAAAATCCAAGTGATTCTGGGAAGAGAGAAATATTTTTCTTCAATTTCAAGAGAGTCATAAGACTAAGGGAATTTTGAAAACTTTTCAGTAATTTCCGAGTAATTTCGATGCCAGTTTTAAAAAATACATGTAAGTGATTCTAAGAAAATTTGATCATTCTGAATTTAAGGAGTGTCATCAATTTTATGATATTTTCCAAAAAATTGCTCAAATTTTGAAAAAAAACAGACAAAATTAATTAATTCAAAGAACTTTTGGCGACAATTTAAAACGAATTTCGACCAAATCGGAGAAATTTCATTCAAACCTAAATGAATCTGAGAAACGTGGAAGATTTTCGACGCATTTTTTTATATTTTTCCGATCAATTTTGACGCAAATTTTGAAAAGTTCAAAATATTCTTGGAAATTTTCATCATTTCGAATTTGCAGAGTTTTTACAATTTACGAAAAAATTCTGAAGAATTACAACAAATATCGAAAAAAATATTAGGCAAAATGTATTAATTCAAAGAATTTTTCACCCTTCAAAAAACATTTCCAGCAACTCACAGAAATTTAATTAAAATCTAAATGAATATGGAAAACGTGGACGATTTTCAGCTCATTTTTTTGATATTCTTGATTGTAATTCAGAATTTGTTTCAAGGAAGTATAAAAGATATGCTAAGAATTCCTTTTAGTTCTTTGTTTGAATTTGGAACCCAAATTTTCTGGGAACGATTATTTCTAAAAATATATTTCATCAATTTCAAGAAAAACTCAATTACTCCCAGGAGAATTTCTGATTAATTTCGACCAGGATTTTGAAAAAAGTGAAAAACCCTCAAACTCCTCCTCAATAAATCCCACTTACCGAACGGGCAGCGCTGAAGAAGCTCTTGGTTTCGCCGGTGACGACATTGGACGACCCGTACAGGATGTACTTCCCCATGGGCTTAAGAAGGCCGTAACCCTTGTTGCATTCTTCCCCACAGAGGCAATCCAGCACGACGTCGACCCCGTCGGCCGAGATCTTCCGGATCTCCGCCGAGTAATCGCCGCCCCTCTCCAGCAGATGGTCGATCGGCGAATTCGCGTTCTTCAGCGCCTCGTGCTTGCCCTTCGAGCAGATCCCGAAGATTGTCACGTCCTCGACGGTCTTCGCGAGCTGCACCACGGCCTGGCCCTGCGAAAAAAAACCGTCACCACGTTACGTCACCGGAAAACGACCAATCGGCGCCCAGCAATGGCCGACAGGTCATGCGCATACATAACCTCACAAAACCGACAATTCATATTTTTCATATTTAACCCCGAATCCCCTGGATTATTAAACCATTTCACATCAGTATAATCCCTGGAAGACTTAATCCGGATGAGGCGCATCAACATAACCTCAAAAATGACAGCTGAGCCAAAATCGACTTCTGCAGTAACATCTTGGATAATCCGACTTGATCCGATTCCGGCAGTCGACGAGATTGAAATAAGGGATGATGGAAAAGGTCAGGTCGGGTCGAATTGCACTACCCTTCCGTAAAATGCGAGAGATTTCGAAAATGAGGATGCAAAAGCGTCGGCGGAGACGTCGGGACGCTTTCCAGTCATTTCCAGTACGTGACTCGAACGGAAAAACGAGGAAAAAGAGGCGTAGACTGCGGGCGAAAGTCCCCCGTCCTCCTCCCCACAGGGGACGACCCTGTTTTATTGCATCTACGTACACTCACATGAGAGAAAGAGAGAGACACTGTGAGAAAAAGAAGCAAAGAGCGAAACAGACAGAGAATAAACGAAAGAGCGAGTGAGAAGGAGCAAGAGGGGGTAAAAAGAAGACAGGGATAGAAAACAGAGATCAATACCTGCGTCGTGACGCCGACGTCATTTCAAACTTTACAAAAACGCACCCTCCTGATGTATAAACAATACAAAAGTTAAATTCTCATTACAACTTTAAGAAATGTCATGATTTTCTCATTTTTGCAGGTAAAAAGATTCGGATTCGGTTTGAGGGAAAGTTTCATTGCTGCTGGGGTTTTTCTGGGTGGAGGGAAAGAGAAAAGGGTGGAAAAGGACGGACGCTCACCGCTGGCGGGGTCATGGACCTTGTTGGTGCAAAAACGTAACCCTGACCTTAACGGGGTGAAAACGAGACTGTTCGATCGCCCCTTCATTCAAAGGGAAATATCGCCGTCTGTTAAAAAAATCCACCCTCTTCCGTGTGGCTCATAATTCCCGAATTCCAAGGGTCGACCACTAAAAATCTGATAAATGTGGTAAATGTTATGTCAAATGTGATTTTTAGGAAATGAGATAATTGTCCAAATCATCCAAGATCATGTGAAATCTGATAATGTTTGACAGAAGTAAATATTTTAATGTAAATATGGTTGTAGTAAATATTTACAGTAGAAAATGTGTTGAACTTTGGACTTTGGTAAATGTGCTGAAAATCCAGGAAATGTGAATGTGAAGTATCCCATCAACCCTAAGTGGTCAACCCTTCGTTCGAATTTAATCATTTTGATGCTTTTATCTAATAAGGAGAAGATTGTATTATTAAATCAAAAGTTCTTAATGGATGCTCCGGTACCAATACCTACAGTAACTTAAGGGGAGTTTAACAACTAACTAACTAAACTAATTAACTACACATCCACTAGTTAAGGGAGTTGCGAGGGTGTCAAGTTATTTATCGCGAATCGGGGAAACATTTTGTGATTCCAGTCCCATACACGAACATTTGTCACAATAAGATAACGATTATGTAAATCGAGCTTTGCGAATTTACCAAAGAGACTCCAAACTATAAATTAATGGGGAGGAAACTTCTCCGCCATCTTTGACGGATTACCCTCCAGCATCTTCATATGAACACAATTTTCATTTGATTTTTGTATTTTGTAGAATTTCAAAGTTTTGATCTCTTTACAACATATTTTGATTCAGTTGACATTCCAATAACGTTGGAAATTAACCGACAGAATGATAACGACATTTTTGTAGCTTAAAAAATATTGAAAAGCAGCAATATCGCACCAGAAATTACCGAAAAACAAAAAGGATAGTATGAAAACGATGATTCTCTCATGGTGCATTCACAGATGGCGCTGTAAATCGCCCTCAAGTGGCGCCACCTGTGAAAATCCCTCGAAAACCTTCAAAGTGCCGTTTTTACTCGTTTTCCCTTTCGGATTTACCGACGCGAAAGTCGATAACGAGAAACGAAAAGCAAAAGCGGCCGCCCCTCAGCAACAGGTCTCGCCGATTGTTAAAGAGAGAGGCGTCTGCCGATGACGGCGGCGTCGCGACGTCTGGCGGTTTCCAGATTCACATATCGATCTGAAAGCGGGGGCGACGATGCACACGTACGTCCTCGCTTGCACCTTACCGATGGGAGGAAAGAGGGACCGTCTGGGGACGTCCCCATCCCGACCCAACCCGCATTCGGATATCCCAGATATCGAATTCTTTCAAACACATATCATTACTCAACGTAAATATTCGTATGGGAAATACTATGAATTATCAGTTCTAAGAGGTCTGGAATAACCTTAACCGATAGGCGAAGCATTCGAAATGTGATAAAACCAAAAGTAACGCATTCTGGTTGTCGCAATATGCAATTATTCCTCTATTGATAAGATACAGAAAATGGGAAATTTCGATTTCGAAATTCGAAAGCGAATTTCACGCGTATATTGAGTAAAATAAAGGAATTTTCTTACCACTCCACCTCCGACCGAGTGAACCAAAATCGACTTCCCTTTGGAGAGGCCCCCCAATTCGAAAAGGAGAATGTAAGCGACGGCGTAATTCATCGTGATGGTGGCGGCGTCCAAATGCGAAATGCCTTCCGGTAATTTGAACACGTACTTTGAGGGAACGGCCACCAGTTCGGCCCAGGCCCTGTATTCAGGAAGGGCCACCACTTGATCTCCCACCTGAAAAAATAATTCGACTTTTCTATCATTTCCATATCTATGATTGCGAGTAGCAGAAATGTCAATAAACTCGAAAAAACTGTAACAAATGTCAAGTGTCAGATTGAATAAAACCGAATGATTTGCGAGTAAATTTGATCCGGCGAAAAGCGCCGACAAAGAATCAAACCAAGGGCGAAATTCAATCCGGCACGTAATAGGGGGCGAACATTTCGAACCGTTTAAATTCAACCCTCGAATTCCTCAACCTATCGGGGTGTTTCATCAAGAATTCATAATAAGAATTTCATAATCAATTTCGAACAATAAATGATCCATCAATAACATAAAAACCACTCAATCCCCTGGGAGGTAGGCAACCAATAATACACCCAAATTTTAACCAAAAATCAACCTTATGAAAAGAGTCGATAAGGGCGATTCTCCGATTGAGTGAAAAATCGACTGGATAATGGACGTGAGGAGCCCGCGATCGATCTGGGGAATTTCAGTGACCAGACCTACGGCCATCAACCACCGTATCGTGAATTAATAATGACCGACCCCAATAAAATCGAAAATAACTTACCCACTTTATTTAAGACGCGGGTATTATCAGGAGAGATCGACCGCGAACGGACGTTCCGACGGCAATCCGACATAATTTATGAGGGGGCGACGAATTTATAAAACAACCCTTTCGCGACGAAAATGAAAAGAAAATGGCCCACTCTACCCTCCGGGACGTGAAAGTGGTTGTTCCGGCCTTTTTACGAGCTCGGGTGGATTGTATGATGTATGTAACACACCAAAGTACCGAAAGCGGTGGCAGGGAGGGAGCGAAACCCCCCCGGCAACAACCCCCGAACCCCAAGGTGACCGAACGGGGCTAAAATTCGCAAATTCGGCACTTTCTAACCGAGAAAAATTCAAATTTCACAATAACCAACATCTGTCAACTATGTCAAATAATCTCAATTGTACCAACTGTTATATGTCAATGAAACGAAATAACCCTAGATGGTTGTCGGTGGATGTTTTCTCTCAACAAAAGTGGCAATTAACTTGATGATGGGAAACGAATCGAACGTAATTCTCCCGTCTTTAATAAAAATAAAGTCCACCCCTCTCGGGATTAAACGCGACTCAAGACGTCGGTAATGCGATCGCCTGCATTATCGTTGAGATAAAACAGAAACTTCTGGTCTTTACCAACGTTTCCAAGTGGATGGAGTTTATCGAACTTTTAAATAGTGCGAAAGTTACACAAACGGTTGGCGAAAACGAAAAAACCCCAAATGCGCCGAATGACAGATTTCGTGTTGCCAACTTAAAGTCCGCTACAAAAAGTCCCCAGATTGAAAATACTCACGGCAAATCCTTCGACTCCTTCGCCGACTTGCTCGATCTCGCCGGCGCACTCGAATCCGAGGACGAAAGGGCATTTCGGGGGCGAATCGATGGCGCCTTGGCGCACCATCAGATCTTGGAAGTTGAGGCCGCTGGAAAAAAAACGAATTTGTATCAACAACGCCCTGAATAATTTCGAGCACAGAATCCAATTCGCCTTCACCTTTTCCCTTATTATATGAGCGGCTCATACGTCAAACAGTAGCAGAGAAAATACGAGAGAAAAAGGAAGAGACGGGAAAAGAAAACAATCTAATTAATCTCGAAAGGGTACAGCGCTATTATTACCGGACGCCTCTCCGTTTTATTTCGACGCACAAATGACACTTCAATTCTATTTCATTTCATGTCTATAGTTAGTGGGATGGTTTTGGTACTAAATCCGGAAAACCGCAATTGATCCGATCATGGTTGATGCCGATGGCATTATTTCCGCCCGATTTTATTAAAATCAATTAGACTCAAACCGATCTCTTCTCTCACGGATCGCCTGTTCCGGAAAAGCACCCGAACTGGTCCGAGGATCAAGGGAATTTTCCTCGACTCTCTTTATTATTTATAAGTCTCGTCCACACGTCACGTCCGAAAAGCCTTATTCGATGTCTACGTGGAGCGAATGTGGAGCGAGCAACAAATAAGCAACGTCAACGAAACCCTAGGATTATAAAGTGCCGGAGGGATAAAGAGCAGCGGAATCGATCCCACAATTCCACCCCATTTTATACCACTCAAAGATTTTTTATTCACCTTTTTGCTTCTAAATCTCCTCTTGTTTATGGAGGCAAAATGAAGTAGATTACTTCTCCCAGTGAGTAATCAATTACTGGTGAAAAATGAGGCGCGAATAAGTTCCCACAATATCCAAAGCGTACTATTATTACTTGATGAAGATGACTGGTAATTTCGCGCACTTAGTCGCCACATTTCAACAATGAAAGAATTTTAAATGAAAACGAGACGTCGTCCTTGTCTATACCGCCTGAAAGAGTACACATTTTTTCGCAATTTTCAACTCTGATAGTGCAGAAATTGTGTCTTCAGGAATGCGACGATCTAGAACACGAATTGGAGCTTGAAATTTCTTCCTTTTAACGCTTTTTCTGCAAATTAAGTCGCTCGAACTGCGTACAAAGTTACAATGTGGCATCACGACTCAATTTTCGACTGGGGAATTTCATTTCTCGGATAAAATCAAGTTGGAACCACTGAAATCCCCAGATTTGAATGTGACATTTGACAGGTCGGTGTCACTTCAAATAGTGCCCCAATTTCGATAGCTCTTTTCGAAAAATCATTTGAAATCAAATGAAGTCTCCGTTTTATCGACTTGGAAGTTACCGAAAATGAGGTTAGAATCAGGAGAAATGTCAAATCGGCCATCTAGGGACTTTCAGTTTCCACCAACTGCACATTTTTGCCTGAAGATTCTCACGAAAACCCAGTCATCCCCCTAGCGGAAAATCGTCCCCTAAATTGCCCGGCTCACATCACGACCCCCATCTCGTTTAATTGAGGGCGGGGTGTTAACTACCCTCATTTTTTACGGGCCGAGTGAGATAAAAAGTACATGGAAGCAGACGAATTAATCAGAATAATATAAAAAATAAGGGTGGAATTTCTCGCCTAAGCCAATCGGTACGTTCTAGATCCCCTTGCGCATTTTTCCGCCGTCTATTTTCGTACCCTCCCGTCTGCCATCATCACGGTCTGACTCGAATAATTACATAGAATGCAAGGGGTAAATGCACTTCCGGTCTAGTCGGCGCCATGGATTTTGCCACACAACAGAAAGCACTTTAGACCCCACATAATGGAACTCTGGAATCTCGAACCCCCCGAGAAATCCGAGTTTTTGGCCAAAAATTACCGTGGGTACCTAATTAACGCGGCGTAAAAAGAGCATCTGTCCGAATAATTCGACCGCATTTTAACGGCGTCTTAAAATTCTTAATTACCGACTTTTTCGAATAAAAATTTACTACGACGATTATTATTACACGAGACTCGGCCTCCAACGCCAAGACTGTGTTATTTACTCGAAGGGGTCAATGGAATTGTCCTGAAACTGCTCCATTAAGGGCAATCAGTCAGTTGAAGTGTCTCGACCGTTCGGGTCGAGAAACAAAGCGGAAATATTTCGAATTTTTTAACCCTCAACCGCTTAACCCATAACCCATAGAGCTATCATGGAATTATAGACGTCGTAAATTCGTTGTCAGTTCGTAAAAGTAAAAATCCAGAGATTTATACACATTCCAGCAGTAAAAAATAATTACCGTTTCCTAAACTCCCTCAAACTGAAATAAATCGAAATTTCGTTTTGCTCATTATTTTCCGGGCGCTTTTAACGCACACGGATGAATCAAAAATGTGTTGTGACTGCGTGGTTCGTTTAATAATCGTGGCGTGACCGGATGTCACAATCTAACCCAATATTAGATTATTACTTTCCTCTCTTTCATAAATACAATAAAAGCAACACCGCCGACTATTATCGATCAATCGCTCACATTCATGCCGAATCCATCAACAGAACGACACGATACATAAAGATTAGAATGTGACTCAAATTATTTACGAAACGGAAAATGAATCACGGCAATTTATTCCTTCCAGGGAATCGAGATAAAGACGAAAAACTTGTTGCTCGCTCTTGACGATGAATCTTGGAAAAGTTCCAGATTATCTCCGGAATTTCCGGAACGGTTACTCACTGAACGACCCCCGAAAAAACCAACAAAAGATAAATTTAAAAAGCAGAAATTCAAGTGAAACAACCGATTTCAACACCTAACCTCACTTTTTAAAAAATTTCAAATAACAAAGTAGAATCGAATCAAACGTCAAATTCGATTCTGGGTTGTTTGGCGTTACCAACCTAAATTTTCGAAAAAAAAACTCCCCCAACTCATTCGAACGTCACTGACGGAACGTATCCGTTATCAGATTATTTAAAGGGACGTTTTCCGACAAACAGGACGTGCCGCGAATGTAAACCGTGAACCGGGCGATGACACGTGCACTTGCACCTCATTTCTAGACAAGTTAGAGGTGGGCACGACGTAACACCCGGGTTTTATGGGTTCTATTATCGCCTTTACGGGCGATTAATGCCCTCGAACGCGAGTCTGATGAGCGATTTTCGCCAATTTTGACAGCGGGGTGCCCGATAAACGTCCCGGAATCGCCCGGATGATTTGTCGCACCATTGACATAGAACCGAATAGAACGGACGCGGTCACGTGGCCTCCCCGAGTCGGCCATCTTTGTTCCACTCTCCATGAATGACAGATTGGCCGAATGAATACAAAGCGCCTACACGAAAAGCGAAAATCGCACATTGTTTGTGCAATTACCGATAAGGGGCCAGATAAAAAGAGAATCGATTTTTCCTTACTTTGTGACAATATTTCGTCTTTGTTTCGATCGGTAAACACAACGGAAGGGAACGAGATAAAGCGATTTACGTACTCATGAACTCGCTACTGCGTTATCAGAAAGCAATTACAGGTCGAAAGTGTTGTTTTTGCGATGCGGGATTTACAGAAACACAGACAAACGATAATCTCGCAGAATAATAATAAAGCATGAATAATAATAATAATTCAACACGCATCGGGACATTTAAATGATAACAATAAACAAAATACGTGACCTCTTTTGATTCGCGATAAAAACAATAAAAAAGCAAACATGTTTTCACACGCAAAATCGCGGAATATTAACGAAATGCATGAGCGCTGTCATACAGGTATCCTATAGGCTCTTCCGCCGGACATCGTCATCATCAGGAAGCCGGAAAATCAGATAAATAAAAAACAACAACGAAAAAGAGCCGAGAAGAAAGGCGAACCATTAATTTTGTTGGAAACCTGCATTACCGTCCATTACCCGATAATGCAAACCCCATATACTCCATTATAAAATGACGTTTCGTATGCCACATCCGTCACTAATAAAATCACACGTGGTTCGGTGGTTCCACTCCATGTCACCATGCCCAACAAAGTTAATTAATTAGTCTAGAGAGGCGGATTCCCTATACATGAACTCACAAAATAATTGTTCTGTTAACTATCATTGCTTAAGTGAAATTGAAATTAACAAACCACTAGAGACCCATATGCGAACAAAATAGCAAGAGATTAGACTTAATGATGGAAAAATTTGAAATATTTCACAAAGAAAGCCTCCGAGTAATTAATAAGAGCGATGGAAAGTTTATCAGTAAAGAAATCTGTAGATTTCATATAATTTTTGAATCTCGTTCTATTTTATTAAATATCTATGATTTTTAGTTGTCTATAATCAATGAAGGGTTTTTACTTCTGTGGTTAGGGGTGACAAGTGACAAATGCCAGATTTGACAGATTTGACAGATTTGACAGATTTTTTCCAAAATTTCAATTTTCTGGTTTCTTTTTTCGAAAAAATGAGTAGTTTATTAAATTATTCGATAAAATTGTCAGACTGGATAAAAGTGATAAAACGGAGTAATCCCGCTGAGCTGTTCTAGTTGAAATTCCCACAGCGTGCGCCGCGTCACCATCCCCATAATTATTTTACCCCCCCGCGCTAGGCGATGAGGGATAAAAGCCTTCGATAAATAAATTCAGTCGGAGAAAATCCAATCTAATCCAGCCCCGAATTCGATAACGTCTCGTCCCTCCAAACAAAACCCCGTCGAAAAATCCTCGGTTATTATAACGAGGGTTTTTTTCAATTTGATCGATTTTCGGCGCAGTTAGAGCACAACGGGCAACATATGGGAGCGGAAATCGGTTAAACGGATCAAATACCGACCGCAAAACTAATAAATTCGGCCCGGCGGAGCGATAAGCTATCGAAAAACCGGCACAAAAACCGAAAGCGGGCCGAAAAACCGCAATCACGGAAAAGAGCACTCACCACGCCTTCACCCTGATGAGGACCTCTCCCTCGGCCGCCGTGGGCTCGGGCCTCTTCAGGATCTTGACCGACTTGAGGCCGCCGAAGCCGGTGAGGACGACGGCCCTCATCTCTTTCGGCGGCTCCTTCTCGTCGGCAACAGGTTCGGCCTCGCCGGTCCCGTTCTCCTTCACCTCCTTGGGCGAGTCGTCCTGGGGCTTCTGCTCCTCCTGGGGCTGCGCCGCGGCGGCCTGCTCCGTCTCGGACATTCTCTCGGCGGCTTCGGTTCGCACTCGCGTATCTACTTGGACTTGGTCGGGGTAGGCGACTATTTCGATGGCGCTCACAGACCGGCCGGCTTCTCGTCGAACAATGAAGAATGTAACAGGTGCTCGCCGCACTTTAGGGCGCGTCAGCGGCGCGCGCTTGCGCCCGGCGACGCAAATAAGAACAAAACTACCCCCGGAGGCGATTTTAGCGACCCCTGGCGGTAAGGGGGCCATCCAGAGGCGGAAAAACTATTCAAAATCGACCGAAACGCAGGTTTTTTAAACTTTTGATGGGGAAGCGTCACCATTTTGATTGACAATTTCAAAATTCGGGGCTACCAACCTGAATTTCCCTGAAGAAAAAAACTAAATTTTCATCCACAGCACATCATTTCCCAGGCTTTATTACCGATTAAATTGGTAGAAAAACCCTTCATAATGGAAATTTGGGCCTTCAGTGGTCGAAAGTTAGTTGAAATCCTGGAGAAAATACGCAAGTTTTACGTGGGAATCACCCAGTTTCCACCATTATGTCAAATTTAGGAATGGCCAACATGATTTCCTCAACTAGAAAATTCCTAATCTTTCAGGATTTCTGTTCATCGGATTTTTATCGACACTTTAGTTCATCAGGTTTTTTCCATATTAAAGAGAAATTTTAGAATGATTAGTTTTATTAAGCTAAAATATAGTACAAAACATGAATAATGGCACCGAAAAATTACACAATCGATAAGTGAAATCGGGCTTTACGACATGATAGCGAAAGTATTACTAGAGAAAATTAAAACATCGGGATTATCGGATGAATACGCCCAAAAACACACTATAATAAAAATCGCTAATTCTAAACAAACGGAAATTAAACTACTCACTCATCATAAATAAGTAATTCAGAGTTAAAACGAAAATTTAAAAAAACGAAATAATCTTCATTCGGTATTCTGATTCTTCCTGTCTTCGATTAGACTTTGAACTTTCCTCTGCTGCAGACGTTTACTGGCGGGCATCTCCATCTCGCCCTCGACGCAGAGCCTTTTACCGGTCACCCCGTTCCCGTTAGTCTTGATCGCTTTGTTGATATCCCTCAAATCTCTGGAGGGACTTCGACTGAAAACGTAATTGTAAACCCGACTCCCGTTGGTCGAAGTCATCGTCGGGCTCGCCTCGAAAGGATTTATGAACAAATTCCCACGCAATTGGACCCTCGGTGAGATCAGTTGCTTCTTGCAAGCCGGTAGAGGACTCAATTGGATTTTCGGGGACTAAAAAACAAAACGAAAATCCCTAGATCGCTCAAACACGATCAGGTTGGTATCACTCACCGATTTATCCTCCCCGTTATTGGTGAAGTTACTCGCAAACTTCTTCATGGCGAGAAACATGATCGTGTTGTAGAACTTGATCAAGTGACATCTCTCTTCTGGCACTTCTATCACCTTACCGTCTGTCAAAAACGAAAAGAGTTATCGAAACGTCAAATGGCTGTCAATTGCTAGTGTCAAACCTTCGATTCGCGTTTCTTTCGGTTTCAGCAGAACTTCCCGGTAGATTTCGCTCCTCGCTTGCGGCTGGTGCCTGTAAGCCTTCATGATGCTTTCGAACCAGTTCGCGTAACTCGGATTGTTGAGTCTGCAGATTATGTAAACCGCGCACATCAGGATCTGGTCCATATGCCGATCCCTGATTAGCTCGCAGTTGTTTTTACGGATACACTCCTCAAAAACCGTGAAAATTTTACTCCTCACGGCCGTATCCCTCACCAACTGCGACTTGATTTCGTCACAGGAGCACAACTGGTCCATACGATCGCCCGCGAGGTTAAAAAACTGCAAAAACGGGCAAAATCAGCAAAAACCGGTGCAGAAACCTGCATTACCGACCTTCCGCATGATGATCGCGAGCCCCCCGCCCCTCTTCGGCCGGTTAAATGGCGGCGGCGGTTGAGGTGAGGCGACTTGCGTTTGTTTGTTGACCAGGGGGATCAGCTTGGTGACGCCGTTGTTGTCCTTGACGACCACGAGATGGGGCTGACTGAACAACGGCTGCCGATTGACGGGCGACTGGAATCTGTCAGTGGCGGACGGTCCCGGCGGCGATTGCACGTTCTCCTTGGTCGGTTTTGCAGGTCCCTGTAAGTGGGAGGGCAGGGCGATCTCCTCGAATTTCGGAATAGGCGACCCGGACCCCTCTATGGCCTCCCAGATCGGGCTGTCACCTTTCCACACCAACGACGAGATGCACTCCTCCTCGATCTGTCAAAAACAACATCATTTCGATTTTGACAGGTGACATTTTGATGAATAGCATTTCGACAGGCGACATTTTGATGGATAGCATTTTGACAGGTGACATTTTGATGGATATCGTTTTGACAGATGATGTCATTTTTTACTCACCGTGTTCAAATGTTTGATTATGTCTCTGGGGAGGTGGTCCTTGGATCTGACGATCAACTCTATGACCTTTACGAAATTGTAAGCGGCGATTTGCATGACGTCCAGTACCCATGGAAACTTCTTGGGGTTGTTGAAACAGTCGAGGACTATCTCCAGGCAACAGGCGTAGACGCACTGATAGAAAACTTCTTTATCGACAATCGACTAAAAGTGACAGAATTCAGTAAAAATCTCCCATTTGTGTAACGTCACTTACCGTAATGTCAGCGCGAATGTTTTTTTCGTTCTGCAAGATCCCTTCAATGAGTTTGTAGAAAAGGGTGATTGCTAATTGAGATCTCTTATTGGCGGTTTCCGTGTCTTCCTGATTCAGAGAGATGAATTTATCCGTCATTTGCTTCAAAATCGCCTCAATTTTATCAGATGGATTATTACTACAAGACCTGGGGATGAATGACAGATTAGATTAGTGACAGGTGACAGCTGTCAAAATAGTTACTCGAATAATTGCACTAAACTTTCACTGGGGGAAGCGGTGCAACCGTATAAATAACTCGAAATTTTCACCAATTTCTTGTAAACCCTCTCGATTTGGTCCTTGTCTACTCTCGGGGATTCGGAAGCTGCGCTGTCACCTGTCAAAAATAATATTCCCAAATTATAACAAAAAATTTCAAGATTTTAGTGTGAATTTTTTACCTGTGGTTTCTTGATTGTGAGACTTCGCTAAAAGTCGCCTCTTATGCTCAGCTGTAACGAAAACCAGGTGTTTCAAATGACAGATGTCTAGTTAAATCAGCTGTTGGTGCACCTGTCACACGTCGTTCCCTTTAAAACCACCTGACAGTGCCAGGTGCGCCAAAAGTGCATACAAACCTAAGAAAATCCTCTCGTCGAATTCGCCCTTGCTCAGAACGTTCTGCTCGTAGGAATTCGAGAGATTTTTGTAATTCCTCTCGAAAACGTTCAGCTCGAAAACGTCCGTATAATTGTCACTGTTCCCGCTCAAAATATTCCGATCGAAAAGATGCTTCAGAGACTGCTTGAAATCGTACTCCTTCATGTATTTGATGTCTGTGGTGATCAGATCGAATTTGCCACAGAGCAGGTCGATAATGCAGGGAGCTTCTTCCGGTGTGAAACTCGGAGCGTTCCAATCGTTCGGTAGGGCTAAAACCACACGATTAATACCAAAATTAATACAGATGACTGTAATTGAAGTTAACCTGGGAAATCTGGATTTAAAAGGTCTTTTCTGCACGCCAAATAGGCGTTTTTGAAGGCCCAATCGCATACGGTTAGCAGTAGATTGCACGATTTCACGAAATCCGTGTTGTATTTCGGATCTTCCCCTTTGATCGTTATGAAAATCAACCAGCAGAAATCGAAGATTTTCGAACTGGAACAGGGCGAAGTCTTCTGTTTGCGATTCCTGTGCTTGAATTGGTCCGAATCGGGCGCTTCGACCGGTTTGAAAATCTTCGGAAAGAGGATTTGTAATCTCTTAAACGAGTTGTACGAAGCAGTGTAGGTCCTCTCGAACTGGTCTATGCTTCGGTGGAAATCCTCGGGCATTTGCGCCATGTCGCCCCATTTGGGGATGTTCAAAAAGAACTGAGCCAAACTGAAATCGACCCAAATTACAGACAACTCTTAATAAGTGTCATTTGAGGAGTTAATACCTCAAGTTAGAGTTACGTAGGAGAGTGATGAAATTGACCGAGCTGCCCTGGTTTTGGTTCTGTCCGGGCACGGGGGGCTTCCAGGACGACGCGTATATGGAGAAGGCGATCCAGTGCAGGGGCTCACCCTAAAACGGAATCCCGGGGTTGTAAAGTATCCGAGAGGATTCGAAAGGCGCTTACGGGTAGTGTGAAGTTCTTGCAGATTTTCTGGTAGTTCGCCCAGGAATCCGCGGTGGTTTTCGCGTCCAGGTTCAATTTGGCGCACATATCGGCGTGCTTGCCGGCCAAATTGGGTGCACCCTCGTCTGACGACACCATTTTCACTGAGACCCTGAGAGACACGCCTAGCGAAAAGGCGGGAGCGCTCGGCGATTTTGCGGTGAATTTTTGTTGATTTCGCGCCAACAACACCCCGCCGACCGCACGCACAATCGGAACACGATTAAGGCGAGTTGAAAAGACGGGAAACGCTTTTTTTGGGGCCGATTTTGGTGTCTCTAGAATCGCGCATCCCAGTGACGACAACAAACTGACATAACCTCAAAACTCTAATGACATTCCATCGCGAATTGCGCGCATACAAGTTAATTCGATCATTCAGTAACATTAATTAGAGTCTAATTAAGGTAATTTAATATTCCATTAGGAGCGATAACGATAATTTATCCGATTAAAACACTTTGCGCGCCACTTTTTCCCGCCTAAACAAGCATCAATTCTAGGGATTTTATTTTTATAGAAATGTCAAATCTGGTGAGATTCCAAAGGCGGCTCGTCCGTTCAGTTCTAGGGGGTGCTTCCCTTGACTTATTTACTCTTCTAATTCGAGTTTAAATTACATATTAGCATATTACAATATATAGAAGTTTTAATGACTTGTATTTATCACATTTACATACTTTACATACTGTCAACTGTCACTTGAATAATAACGAGACACGCAGAAGTGTCAAAACGAAAAAGTTAGCACTCCTTAAGAACTAAATAAATAAAAATCACAATCAAACATTTAGGTACACAGTCGTATCAAAAATATCTTAATTAACAGTAAATTGCTCTAATTAATAATCAATAATAAATATTTTTGTTTGAACTAATAAATCAACCTAGACAAGTTTCAATCTTTCTCACTTTCGGGTTTATCGGAATTGTCGCCATATGTCAATGCCGGGTATTTTCCATTCTTATTGTCATCCAACTTATCGCCCAACGAGCAAGCTTCTAGAACGATCTGATTAAAAGCCTCAGGTTTATCAGCGTAGACGTGATGCCCAGCCCCGCTTATAACCTGAAAATAATCAACCGAATGACGTTTAAAACGTCAAAAAATGACGTCGCGAATTTACCTGAAGTTTAAAATAAGAATTCATCCGTTTCTCCTTCAGGATTTCACCGGCAGAATGGTCGATCCATGATCTAGACCCGTAGAGTAAAGTGATCGGAACTTTGTCATCCAATTTGTGAATGCGATTGACCATCGGATTTTTGGCCCAACCGAAACCGGACATCATCGAGTGGAAAGCGCTCTCTCCGCTTGAAATAAAAATTACAGGAACCTGTAAATGTCGGTAAAATATTATTCACCTGGGGGTTTGCGAGTTGCACTGATAAATATACTGAGGGATCAAAGTCTGATCTTCGATAGCCGACGCGTATTTCTTCGTGATGTCCGATCGAATGGCGTTGATGAACCAGGGACCTGTAATATTTGAAATGACAGCTGTCAAACAATAACCACGGTAGTACCAACCTAAAGGTCCGGCGACCCTTATCCCGGCGAGGGGATTGAAAGGCTGCAGCATATAAGAAACGGTCCTGATCCAGAGAGGAAGCTCCTTGTATTCTTGAGGCCTTTCGGGGAAACCCCAAGGGTCGGCCAGGATTAAATGTTTGACATGACCCGGATACGAAATCGCATAAGAAGCCGCAAGGAAACCGCCCATGCTGTGCCCCAGCAAGGCGAACTTGTCCAATTTCATCTCTTTTCTCCATTCTTCAATAGATTTGACCAGTTGTTGCTCAGTTTCCATGGCATCGTTGCTGAAGTTAGGTCTGGAAGAGCGTCCGAAACCTGAAACGTCAAATGAATCTGGGGTTTTTCTTCATTTCTGTTGGTGTACCTAGCAGATCGAAAGCGTAGACGGGTCTGGTGGCGGCGAACGAGTCTAAATTCAGACACCAAAGGGCCACGCCAGCTCCGAGACCATGGATCAGCACTAAAGGTGTGTTTGGTGACTCCGTATTCAAGGAAATCGTCCATATTTTATCGGCATGCCCTACGACTGGCCCTATATCCACGTACCAACCTCTGTAAGCAGTCTTGACAACTGGAAAACGTAAAAATTACTAAATTATTAATTTTTTGGTATTTCGACTCACTTTCGAGAATTCTCTTCTCGAACGACCTCAACATGCCCTCGGAGTATTTATTCCATGTCAGCCAAACGGGGCTCAGCCAACTGTAAGAGATAATCATAGATTAGAATTTTCAAGGGTATTTAATTGAATTAGGTTATGTTTATTATGTAATAATTCTTACCTGAAGATATAAATAAACACGTTATAGTATAAAGAGGATACGTAAATAACTATACTGAATGCTAGTTGTGAAATAAAGATGAGAACATGATTTTTCTTCATCCCGGTTGGTTTTCAGACGAACTTATTTGGGGAACATTTGAACTACCCACCTGACTCATTTGAACTACTGCCCATGGCGTATCGGCAAAAAGTCCCGTTCCAGGTCCCGTTATTTATGATGATTTAAAAACTAGAATGTTGATGTGTTTTTTTGTACTATTTTGTGTTTACCTTGATTCATTGACTGGTACAACCGCTTCCTTGTCCTTTCTGGCAACTTGCAAATTCTCAGACATCACTTTTCAAAAAAATTGAGTAAAGTATTTCTCTAGATTTATTCCCATGCGCTAGAGAAATACAAATGCGAATATTCCATTGTTCGATGCAATAACTAGAGATTGATAATAATTACTCACCCGCTTCAGTTTATAATCAAAACGGAATTTGACCTGAAAGATCACAATAAAGTTCAATACTCAATAAGAATTGATGTAGTGTGGGGGAGGACTCGATTGGACTTTATCATTATACCTTTTTCTATTGTCTTTAATCTCGTGTGTGTATTTTTCGATAGCCACGTGAAATTTAAACGTAATGTTTCACAATAAAAATAAATTTCTCGATATGTTGATTCTACATTGCATTTTCCTTGGAATTTTTGCGACAATTAGGTACTGTAACGTAATCGCAAACTCTAGGTCAAAGCCGAGATAAGCCGTACATGTTTTCGATTTTACTTCACGGTAATTACGCCGAAAATTACGGCAGTAATTCATTTATGTCTTTTAGAGCGGTGTAAACCGTACTCGGGCCGTTCGGCTATCCTACTGTAAATCCGGTTCCAAATTGTAATGACCACATTTATCTAATTTACGCTGAATCACGCTATTGTCACGTAAAAGCCGTAATCTCGAAGCGACCATGAAGTAAATCTGCACCATCATTTCATTCGCCGCAATCATCCGCGGACGAATCATCGAGAAAAGTCGAAATTTGAGAAAAAGTGTGGTTATGTCTACTCAAAAATCAGACAGTTCGTCTCAAAATTCCAGTGACCCCGGTGACATGTCCAACCCGGAGGAGCTACACGAAAAATGCGGCTGGAACAAGTATTCAGAGGGCAAATTGATCCACCTAGAGAAGAAAATACTAAACGGTAAATGTTATGAAACCCCGAAATCGTCCCCCGTAACCGAAAACCGTTCCAGTCTTGAAGACAGCTTACAGCGGATGGCACGTCCCGATCCAGCACAAAAACGGAAAGGAGGCGAAAATCTGGACGATCTCGATAAACACGGAAAGCAAGAAGACCCCCTTGGTGTTGCTGCACGGATTCGGGGCGGCAGTCGGGTTCTGGTGCCTAAATTTGGACAAACTGGCAGCCAAACGCCCGGTTTACGCCATAGACTTGCTGGGCTTCGGCAGGTCCTCTCGGCCCGACTTCAGCAGCGACGGACTGGAAGCCGAAAAGGAGTTCGTCGAGTCCATCGAGAACTGGCGAAAGGAGGTGAAACTCGAGAGGTTCGTCCTTCTGGGGCACAGCTTCGGGGGCTACCTGGCCATGAGCTACACGATGGCCCACCCGGAACGCGTCAAGCATCTCATTCTGGCCGATCCGTGGGGATTCGGGGAGAAAGCCACGAATTTCAATCCGCCCCTACTCATACGAACGCTGGGGGTGGTTCTGTACCCCTTGACCGCCCTCAATCCGCTGTCCACTATCAGGGCGGCCGGTCCTTTGGGGCCCTGGATCGTCAAGAAAATGCGATCCGATATCGCTAATAAATACGGAGGCACTTTGGAAGATCCGCAGATTATCTCCGATTACATCTATCAGTGTAATTCTCAAAAACCTACGTAATTATTCGTTTAAATCTTGAATCGAGGTGACAATTTACTAATTTTATATCTTCCTAGGGGTGAGACGGCTTTCCACAGGATGATTCGAGGTTTCGGGTGGGCCAAAAACCCGATGCTCCACCGTATCGACAATTTGAAAGCCGAAGTTCCCATCACTATCTTTCACGGTTCCGACACTTGGATGGATCGGACGATCGGTGGTCAATTGAAGGATCTGCGGCCCCAGTCTTACGTCAGAGTTGAGGTAGGTCGAGTAATCGGGAGTAGTTCGTTCGCGCCGCCTGGTGACAGTAGTTCGTTTGTGCGGGAATTACAGGAACCTGTAATTTTCGCGGACTTTTTTCTGCGTGCGTTATCGGTAATGACGGTGTCGTTTTGCAGGTTATTGCCGACGCGGGACATCACGTGCACGCCGATAATCCGGACAGTTTCAACGACTTGGTCGTGGACGTCTGCGAGATCTCGGAAACGGAAATTTGCAATAAAATCATGGACAGCATCGATATGACCGATAAAATGATCGAGGATTTAGAAGAGGCCGCTCAAAATTCGGAGTTGGTCAAGTCCACATAACAAAAGTGGTTTATTTATTTGAAAATTCAATTTGCGTGTATTATTAAAAGCTTTAATAAATTTATTTAATTACTTAAATATTGGTTTGCATATAGACAAGGCTTTTGAGAAACATAACGGACTCTTATTATAATAAAAATATTTTATTCTCCATTAAAATTTCAGCGCATTATGTACAAGTACAAGTGTGTGAGCTGCAGAATCCGCCCTTCTTGCCCTTTTCGATGCACGATTTAGCGCAAGCGACGCTGCTATCACAAGTGGCCCTTTTAACTAGAACATGTTCTAAAAATCGAAAACAAATTAAAATAGACAAAGTGATTAACGAAAATAAGTACTGACCTTCTAATTCCACGTCTTCTAAAGTCGGTTTGGCCGAGGCGATTGCGCAAATAATTGCGAAAAGCACGAACAGGAAACTGAGCGAAAATTTCATTGTACTTTTGGAGAGTTCTCTGGATTTGGTTTTAATATTATTTGAATTAATTCAGACAGCGAATTGCGTTTATATAGACATTTTCGTTATCGTTTTAGTCGATTTTTGGGGTCAGTTTCTATCAGGGCCAGTCGCTTACAAAAATATGATTATATTCCCAGAAGGTTTATTTATGCAAACATTGATCTTTGATTCTTTGGTAATGTTTTTATTGATTATTTTTCTTTGCGTCTCATGATATTCGACTATTTACATGCAGTATTTTCAGGAAGATAGATAATTGAATAATCAATAATAACACAGAATTTCATACATGGAAATAATCTGACGTGTCGTAAATTGACTGACCAATGTCACTTTGCCAGTCACTCTGCGTCAATCTACGACATGCCTCCTGTTAATCAAACTGCGTTTCCAGGCGCTTATTTAATCAATAAATGTGTGAAATTGAGTCGTCTAGATAGATTTAGTAGATTAGAGAACGAAAAAGTTTAATAATAGATATGGATAAACACGGTGAAACAGATTTTTCTTGGTCGAATTTGTTACAGGACTTGAATTTCGAGCGATTACAGAATTTGAAATCGATTTTCAAATCGAAAAAAGACGGAGTTTTGACGAAACCAGAATTTTCTGAAGCAATCACTACAATTTTCGATAACTTGGAACTCGAAGCTCCAAGTGAAAACCTCTATGAAGAAATCATTAAAGTCACATCGGAGAAATCTTTGAAATGGAGCAATTTCCTGGACTTTCTGGCTACGAATTTAGACGAGAAACCCAGAAATCGAGCCGAATTCCGCTTATCGAAAATCTTCCAAGCGCATATAAAAGTATAACGAAATTCTGACACCACTACTAGGTGGCGCTGTGATCGACAACGGTAAATGAACGAGCGATCACAGCGCCATCTAGTGATTTACTTAGGTAGTCATTTAATCGTTTCTCAATAATTTTTAGAATGAAACTGTAATAAAGATCGTTTTGATAGAAACGGAGAAATATTTTTGTTATGCGATGGTTTCAAAATATGGAAGGGTCGGCCTGTACGACGGAAATTTGAATTTCCTGACCAGCTACCACTTGATTTTCACCAGAGAAGACATAAACCGCAAAGAGGAGGAGAGAAGAAGGCGAAATCGATGGATAACCGATGCCGTTTTCTGTCCCGACACTTTGATTTTCCTGGCGACGAATTCGGCAAGATCTCTGGTTTTCTACGAGGCGTCCGGCCTGAAACACCTGCCCTTGTGGCTGATTTTGACCACCCCCGATATCGTTCAGTGTTTGAGTTACAAAAATTCGGGGGGAGGGAGGCGAGAAAACGAGAGCGTCCTCTTTATGGGAAACGACAAAGGGAAAATCTCTTCTTTGACGTTTTTAAAACCAAAAACTGATGGATTTTTGAGGAGGAAATACAACGATAACATTTCGCTTTTTTATTGGGAAGATTTGGTTGAAAACGAGGGAGATTTTGTGGTGTTTAAAAATTTTGGGGATGTTCATAATGGAGAAAGCGTCCGATTTTTAGAATATTTCCCCAATAATCGCACTTTATTGAGTTGTAGTGGAGATTCGAACCAATCAGTGGTTTTAAAATATGTCGAAAACTCGAAAAGTAAACCGTATATTTTCAAAATACCCAAGGTAAACAGAAAATTTTTAAAACCGAAAATTTTATTTTTATTTTCAGGGTTCAAATTGTTTTGCTCTGAGCAGAATGTCGAAAATTTTAATCACAGGAAGTGACGACGGCACTTTGAGATTATGGAACTCCATAATAATTTCAAAACCGATAGCCATTTTGAAAAATAAACATATGGCAAAAATTGTTGATATTGAAATAATGGAAAATCAGGAAATATTCATAAGTTGTTCACAAGATGCTGTACTTGAATAATCATTCCGTTACTGTTATACAAAATAAGCTTAAAAAATTTTGGTTTTCTAGATTTTCAAATCGTGGGACTTGAAAACGCAAAAAAATCTCCAAACCATCGAAATAAAATTCCCGTGTTTCAAAATATTCGGAAAATTGATCGAATGGGACATAAAAACCATCTACCCGGGACCTAAACGCCACGAAAATAACCATTTAGACACTTGGGAACGTTCGGAAATATTGATCACGTGTTGCAATCACATCGCAAAAATAAAAATCGACTTCAAAGACTCCAAAATTCAAGACAATTTCGAAAACAAGATCCTGCCACCACCCCCGCTTCAAAATAGCGTCCTCATACCGAAATTTTGGAAAGTTTCTGATAATTTCCAACCAGAAATAACCGATTCTACAATAACAGACGAAAAACTCATCCCAGATGAAGAAAAAGTGCTAAAACATGTGAATGATCTCAAATTCATCCTCGAAAGAGACCTATTAGGGAACGAACGAGATGATATCAACTTCAAAATCGCTAATCTAGAAAACAGGAAATTATCAGTGAGTATTTTGACAGATAGATGGCGCCCATTCTGTCATGTATCGAGCGCCATCTATAAAAATTTGATCAAATGAGATTCCTAAATATTTCTAGATGCAAAAGCACGTGGAAAGAGGGGCTCCGTATTTGGCTTTAGATTTGCACGAAATCGAGGAGTTCAAACTGACAGCAGACTTGCCAACCCCCAATCGCAAGAAAACCAAAAACCTGGTGGAAAAATTGGGCCGACTATTAGAAGACGCAAGTTCTAGAGACGCCGTATTTTCCGATCCTTCGACAAGCAGCAGATCGCCCAGATCTTCCAGAAGCAGCGTTATCGAATTTCCTTATTGAGCAACAACATTATCAATAATCGCATTGACCTTTTCCAATAATAACACTAAATAAAACGATTCAAAAGATTTATTGTATTGTAGAATTATTCGTAATAAATGCCAAAACATTGCGCTATCCCGAAAACGTGAGTATTTTCCAGCGAAAAAGTCGCGTATCTGTCACGTTCCACATCCCACAGAAATCTGCAAGTCACTAGAACGTCCTGCGAATTCTTCTCACCTATTGTGACCAAACAAACGAGCTTATATCTGCGAAAAATGGACCAATAAAAATGGCGCAAATTTCTCTACTGGTGTCACCTGTCAAACTCGAGCTCCTTGACTTTAGCCCTGATGGCGCTCGAGGCCCATTTCGCCTGCTTGGGGCACTTGTCCGCATCGTACGTCAAATTATCCAGCGCCTCCACCATAACGTCCTTGAGGATTTTCTCCACTTTTTCGGCATTGAACGGATTATCCGCGTACAATTTATAAGTGTTGGCGTATCGAGCAGTCTGAAATTATTAGAATTAAGGAAAAATCGGTAGAAAAAGCGAAAGCACTGACTTCCACAGGTTGTAAAGAATTTGAACTCATTTCAAGTCGCCATCTACGTTCATACTCACCCACTAATCGATTTAATTCAAAGTGGTTGCACTGCCTGGTACGAAATTTCGATAAATAATAAAATCTTACCTTCCTATCGAAAGCTTCCCCAGTAGTACTCAATCGCTTTATCGAAAGCACACTACCGACCACAGCTCTTGCCTTACTACTAGACCCGATCAATCTGTCAGAACGAGAACGGGTACCAAACTCCTGAAATAATTTTTTTACGGTTGGTACTACCGACAGTTTTGACAGGAAATACTTTGCTCAGACTGAACGAAGAGAGGTGCTTCCTTAAACTGCCCCTGCTCTCGTCAGAACCGGATCTCTTTTGAATGCTCGAGGATTTCTTGCCCAAATTGATGGACGATTTCCTGTGGGCCTCGGCGTGAGACGAGACCTTTTTAGGGGCGTTCTCGTCTATTATTTCGACCGGCGTCTCGTAATGGATGCTCTTGCTCGCTTTCACCGAGTCTGATTACAGATTCCTGCGTTACCGACACCGGAATTACCGTCGATACTCACGTTGGGACGACCTCGATCGATGCTTGGCCTCGTCTAGTCCCGTTCCGCCGGATGATTCGCGTTTCGGGGGCTCCTCTTCGGCCGTTTCGGCCTTTTCGGCACTTTCCGGCGGTTCGGTTTGAGGTTCTTCTTCTTGTGCGGTCGGTTCGACATTTTGTGGCTCTTCTATCGGTGGTTCGGGTTCGGCGATCGATTCTTCGACAGCAGGTTGCTCTTCTTGAGGTGGAGGATTCTCCTCGACTTCTGCAATCGTCTCCAATTCTTGTGTTTGGGCACTTTCTTCATCACCCTCCTCCATTTTTGACAGTTCGCTTATTAAGTGACGCGCAAATGACAGCCAGCGGATACTTTGGAATTTTTATTAAAATAACGATAACAAATTTCGGTAAAAACTTAACCGCCAGGTGTAGGGGCGTTATCTTGTTGCTGGTAAGTCAGAGACCAGTAATGGCCCTTCATTCGCTTCAATTCTTCGTGAGTTCCCATCTGTAAAACCACGAAATTTGAAGAGTAGGTCAAATGACCCGAACGAGACATTCGAACTACTCATTACCTCAACGATTTTCCCTCGGTTTAAAACCACGATTAGATCGGCGTTTTGAATAGTGGAAAGCCTGTGGGCGATCACGACGACCGTCCGCCCTTTCCGGGCCCTATCGAGGGCATTTTGCACAATTTTCTCCGATTCTGTATCGAGAGCACTAGTCGCTTCATCCAGTAAAAGCACCAAGGGGTTTTTTAAAAGCGCCCTGGCGATCGCGATCCTCTGCTTTTGCCCCCCGGACAGAGTCGCCCCTCTTTCGCCCACTAAAGTCTCATAGCCGAGCGGGAAATTCGAGATGAAATCGTGCGCGTTCGCCAATTTAGCCGCCATCTTCACGTCTTCATCCGAGGCTTCGGGACGACCGTACCGGATATTTTCCAGCACGGAAGTGCCGAAAAGCACCGGCTCTTGACTGATTAGCCCCAAAGCCCTACGACGCAACCAGGACGGGTCCAAAGTGCGAATGTCGTAGCCGTCCAAAGCGATTTCGCCCCCATTCACGTCATAAAACCGCTCAATCAAAGCCACGACCGTCGATTTACCATTACCGGACGCCCCCACGATCGCCACCGTCTTCCCTGCCGGTATCTTCAGGTTGAAATTGCTCAAAATCACCTGAAAATCGAAAATGACAGTAAGAGTAGTACAGATTCCTGTAATGCCGGTACTGACTTGTTGCGATCTTGACGGGTAGGCGAAAGTGACGTTTTTGAACTCGATGTCACCCTTCAGTTCGCTCTCGGGAATCGTCAACCCCCCGTTAAGTGGCATAGTCGGTTTCAGATTCATACACTGCAATAATACGATTTTTATGGTGTTTTGATGGTTTTATTGTTGGTAGTACTTCGAAAATCCTGGCTCCTGCAGCGGCCCCCCTCACTACAGCCCCAAAAAGAAGAGAAATTTGCCCTAGAGACCTCTGGATGGTCTGGGACGCCATTAAAAAGGCCATGAGTTGCCCCGCTTGTAATTTCTCGGTCGATAATAAGTACCCCCCCATGTATAAAGTGGAGAGTACCATCCCATTGAGGAATAAATTGGTGCCCGCTTGGAACCACCCTATCCCGAACCCCAGATGCTCGTTGAAAACCATAGATAATTCCGCTTCGTTTTGGAATAATTCTAGTTCTTGGTCCTCCATGGCGAAAGCGCGTACCGTCCGGATATTGCCGACGGCTTCGTCGGCAACCGCCGTCGTTTTCTCCCCTTGGGCCTGCGCTTTTTTCGAAATATTCCGCAAGAGGGCGCCGAAAATCGTCCCGACAGCCACGATCGTGGGGATGCACAGTAGGGTGACGAAAGTCATGTGGGGCGAAATCATGACTAGGGAAATCGAGCAGCCGATTATTTGGGCAGAGGCTCGGAGTCCTCCGGAGACTGTCTGCTTGAAACTGCTTTTGAAATCCTGGATGTCGGAAGTCAATCGGTTGATTATTTCGCCGGTGCGCTGCTGGTCGAAAAAGGCGATGTCCTGTCTCAGGATCGCCTCAAACAGCTCGGTTTTCATGCGATATGCTATTTTTTCGCCCAAATTTGACAGCATATAAATGTAGAAAAATGTAGAAATCGACTATAACAACCGGACTGTTAATATCCGCACTCGACCTGTCTTTTAGGTGACTTACTTGAGCTACGTACATCGTTACGAGTTTTATCGCAGGTACTTTCATTTCGTTTATGAAGCTTTCGCTGTTTTTCCCTTCGGTATATCTGGCGATCACGTTGATGACGCCCCCCATAACTTGCGGTATTTGGATGTTTAAAATCGCCACGACTAAAGCGCCCTAAAATTCAGACTAATCGAAATGGCTAAGGGGGTGAGATTATTCGATTCGGTTACTAACGGCGATGGCGGCGATTAAATACCAAATGTGGGGCCGTAAATAAGCCCAAAATCTTTTCCAATCGAATTTCGTGTTGTCATCGCCGGTTCTTTTATATCCGGATAGTCTGGTTTTCTTAGCCTGGCATTCTACTCTGCGATTCAGTAGAGTTATGTGCAGAATCCCTCCGGTTGTTAGAAATAAAGCAACTTTCGTGGGGGCTAGTCGACTTAATATCGAGTTGTTTGGTTGTTCTCGACATTGTGAAGGCTTTAGTGGTTTAGAATATAGTTTCTTATGTTGTAGATCGCGAAAACAACCGTTCCGGTTGGAGTTTAATACAAAATATCTTTAAATTTTCAAATATAATTATATAACATAACCTCACATATAAAGTTTTCGGACGAACCTCAAAGAATTGGCGATTTTTGATGAATTTTGAACTAGTTTCCACATTTTCACGTATCACTTAATACTGTTATCACTTTTTATTGCATTAATTACTTGAAATTCATTAATTATTTACATTTTTCTTGATTATTTAATTGGTAGGTATAATGAACTGACAGCTGTCAAAATTGTCAAATCGTATGTCAGGCTATTCGAACTACTGTCACTTTTAACAAGGTAACCTCAAAATTTCAGTAAACATTTCAACTGATTTCATCAAAATCTCAAGTATTTACGAGCATTGATGATCAAAATAAAGAAGAAATGAGTGTTTTTCATGAAGTGGTTTAAAACGATACAGTTATCCAATATTTTTACAAAGGTAATAACAGCTCAAATATTTATTTTTCACTTTAATTATTAATTTATTACGCAATCATGATAACAGGTACAGAATCCCATCCCAAATTTAGTGACGATTCATCCTCAGGTGGAGATCATTTCAAACCGAAACATGTCTCAAGAAATTCCAATTTTACCAAGCCCGGTGCCTTTGCCAATCCCGAAAGAGACTCTACGAGACATTGTCGAAAAAGCCAAAGATTGGACTCTGATGAACGGGGCGGCCATGCGATCTAAATCGTCATTCTCGGAAGACTCCCTCCAGTTCGCCCCATTCATCCTGATCCCGTCGGCGTTCCCCCGGAGAGAATTCCAGAAAGCCGTCGAAATTCAAACGATTTTGAACGAACTGATGCACAGGGTGGCCCATAATCGAGAATTCCTGACTGCCAGCCTCAAGGACACGATAAAAGCGGACGAGTTCACCGGGAATCTGTTCAAAATTTACGAAACTGTACACGACGAAGGCGTAACCCAGGTAAATATCTTTTTTATCGGTATAAATACGGTTGTGGGTCTTTTGTGATAAATGTGCGAGCGCTTTTGATCGTAGGGGGTCAGTCTGGGCCTGCTCAGGTCCGATTTAATGTTGGAAACGTCGTGTTCAAGCAGAGGATCTGAAAATTGCTCTAGTTCTAGTTCTAGTTCTAGTGACGTAATGACCGACCATTTCGAGACTTATTGTTGCTGGAAACAGGTCGAGATCAATACGATCGCCTCGGGGTTCGGCTGGCTGGGACCGGCCTCTCTTATAATCCATAGGTACTCGAAATACTGTTAGAAATAAACGGGAGTGGGTGAAATAATGAAGGTTCTCCCTTTTTTTAAACAACGGAGCTTTTCTTCATGTCCATGTTCTGTATTATCGTCAATGTTCTATTTTTTTGTTGTGTCTGTGGGGTGCAGATTTCTTTTCTAATTTCAGCCGACCTCTCTGGGTCTCCTCAGGTCCGATTACATGGTCCATTCGAGTACCAACAGCCGAATCAAGCAGGTGGAACTTAACACGATCGCATCCAGTTTCGGTGGTATCGCCACACAAATTTCCATCTTCAATAGGTAAAACGATTTTACGAGCTCACGATTTATTTTATTACTCACGGCGGGAGCCTTCATTATTCCATTCATCTATTTTATGCACTCTTTATAATTATTATTGGTAATAAACCCAATTTTTTACTGAAAATTCATTCGAAATCGCCTTCTAGGTACGTCCTTCAAGAATTAGGTTACGACAACCTACTGAAAGATGTGAGTAAAAAATGAATTACAGGAATCTGTAATTGACAGATTACAATTACAGTTACCTGCAAATAACGCCCTGCAAGGTTTATGTCTCGGCATGATCGAAGCGTGGAAAGTCTACAACGACCCGAAATCCGTCATTTTATTCGTCGTGGAAAACGTGACGTATAACATTTGCGACCAGCGTTTCCACGAGTTCGAAATCAGGAAAATCAATCCCAGAGTTAACGTCATTCGACGCACTTTAACGCAAATTGCAGATTCCGCTGAATTAGGTCCAAACAATGAACTAATAATGTAAAAATTACTGAGATTACTTGACATTTTCAATCTAAATCGATGATTTTTCTAGTGACGGTTTGAAAATCGCCGTGATTTACTTCAGGGCGGGTTACGAGCCCGGCCATTACCCCACGAAGCGCGAATGGGACGCACGTTTACTCATGGAAAGGTGACAGCTGTCAAAAACGGATTACAGTTTCCTGTAATTTCGCTAAAATTTCAGGTCTCTGGCGATAAAATGCCCCTCGATTCAGTACCATCTAGCTGGGACGAAGAAAGTGCAACAGACTCTGGCGAAATCGGGCGCTTTGGATTTGTTCCTGGCGGAAGCTTCGAAAATCGAGAGCGTCAAAGAGATTTTTACAGGGCTCTACAGTCTCGACTTTGACGAGAGCGGCGACAGGGCCGTCCAGATGGCCATTGACGACCCCGAAAGGTTCGTCCTGAAGCCGCAAAGGGAGGGAGGCGGCAACAACGTCTATGGGCTTGAGGTGAAAGACGCCATTTTGAAAATGAGAGACAGCAAAGAGCGGATGGCCTGGATTTTGATGGAGCGAATCCAGCCCCCTGTCTCTAAAGGGTACATGGTTAGGCCTGGGGGGGTCGGGGAGCCCCAACTTCAGGATTTGGTGTCAGAGTTGGGGATTTTCGGGGTTGTTATCGGGTAATTATCTTCATTATTGGTCAAATTGGATAGTTTTGCATTTTCTCCACTAAATTATCAGTGGTAATGTTGAAATCTGTTCAGAAAAGTCGAAATCTGGTAACCGGAAGTGGATGTCAAAATTGTCCAAGATGGCCGCCTGAAAATATTCAAAATGGCGGTTTTATTTCAAATCTTCTCAATTATTTCAGGGATTCGCAAAATATTCTGGTGAATCGACAGGTGGGGCACATGTTGCGGACCAAAGTCGCTTCGGCCAATGAAGGGGGCGTCGCTGCAGGTTTGGGGGCGCTGGATAGTCCGTACTTGATTGATTAGCCGTTGAATTTTAATAAACACTTTTATTTTTTGGTTAATTCGTGTCGTTTATTAATATAATTCAACTAATTAAGTACATTCTGCTACTAGAAAAATATTTTGGGGGTTTGGGGCTACGAATCGGCTCAATCTACGTCGCAGGAGTCGAATAGGCCTTTCTTCCTCATGCGCTCAAACTCTTTCTCGCTGTCGTAATTTCTAGGGGGAAAATTTCGAATTATCAGGGTTTTGAAGAGAGTTTTTGGGCTCTTACTTGTAGAATTCGGCGTATTTTCGTTTGACTCCGTCGCCGTAGATGAATTTCATGTAGGATCCGACGGCGAGGACGGAAATTCCGCACAGGACCAAGTTTCTGGCTATCTGCTTTCGCAGAAGGCCACGCATTTGCGGTCTCGGGATTTTCGCGACTTCTTGCGACATTTCTGCGTTCGAAAATCAAGAAAAATAACTCGATTATTTTCCGGAATGTTACATAAAAATAATTGAAATTGACATACCTAGCCAACTTTAATATCACTTATCTGGAAGCGTTATCAATAAGTGTACCAAATGGAGGGAGGTGCGATTTCTGTTAGATAAGTGAAACGAAACGCAGGAAACGTCGATAACGCACCGCGTCCCGCTGTGGTCAAACTAGGAATAAAACTGACGTCACTTGGGACGATAAAACTCGCAATTACTCACACCTCCTGTTCCTTCATTTATTTAGAAAAGATCAATATTTTGCATCTTTCAGTTAGAGTAAACGAGGAGAATGATAATTACCTTTCATATGCATATGCAATGATCAAACAAAACAGTCTCAAACAAATATTTACTCAGTTTTCAGCCTTAAAATAAACTATTTATTTATTCAAACAGTTACACCGATCTCTTTCAATTTCGCTTGCATTTTCTTCACTGTGCCCTCCCAAAGAGTTTGATTAGGTTCCCGCATCGTCACCCCACAGGTGCCCGTTATTATACTCGTAGCTGCCTTAAAAGCCCCCAGAAAACCCCCTAAAACAACAAAACATTCAGAATTGGAGTATTAATTTCTCTAAGGTTGGTATCACCTTGCTTCACTATGACGTCTATGGTTTTATTCAGGAGATTCTGAGAATGCTGCGCGCTCTTCAGTTTGCCGTTTTTGACATCCTCGCAAATCGACTCGACGATTTTCGGCAAGAAATTCAAACTCGTACTCATGATCGACCCGAATCCGCTGGCGGAAGCGCCCAAAATCGCCTAAAAATTCATCAACTTGAAGTTGGCACCACCGATAACACCCGAAATGACAGACGTCAAAAATTCAAAATGGCGGCGAATTTATACCTCGTCTGTCCCGATGAAAACCAGACATTTCTCGGGATTGACGGCCCTGGCACTTGTCGCTTCCTTCAAATTATCCGTAGAGTAGATCACCCCGACGAACCCGTCGATTTCTTCAACGATATCGACCAATAGCGAATTAATATCGACTGAAAACGGATCTGGTGACTTTTCGTTACGATTTCAAGTTGGTAGCACTTACTGTCAATTTTAGTAACTTTCGGGTAATGGTGGTAGAGCATCGGTATGTCCTTTAAATACTCGGCAATCACTTTCAGATATCGTATAAGATCTAAATGGTTCTCGGGTCGATTGTATAAATCGGGCAGTAAAACGACAGCTCCGACTCCCACTTTTTTGGCGTGGAGGGCCATTTCTATGACGTCTTTTAAAGGGGCGCCCCCGATTTGTACCATCAAAAACTGCCCGTTCTTTTCGCAGATTTCCGCCCAGGCCGCAGCGACGTACATCCGCTCTTTGATCGTCAGCGACATCCCTTCTCCGATTATATCGTTAACCAGGATCCCTTCAACACCGACCGCGTGCAGAAAAGCCGCGTACTTTTTGACAGCTTTGTAATCGACATCCGGGACTACCCGTCTGAAAGAAGTCGATTTAGTCCTGATATTGACGGTTTATGGTTATGATCGAATACTTCAAGTTGGCGAAAGGGGTGAATACTGGGCATAGAAGTCCTTTAAAATGGAAGTTCTATAAAAATTATTGATCAATAAAATTCTAAATCTAATTTAGATGGTTGGAATTGTACTTGAGACATGAATGAAGGTACTGCGGCTCTCTGGGTGTGCTTCTTCGAGGACATGTGCTTATTTATGTCGGAGATTCCGCACCGATAGTCCTTTTTGCACAGTTTGCAGTAGAAATAGGTGTTTCCGTGTATGCTTTCCGAAAGCCACGATTTCAGTTCCGGCTTGTTCTCCCATTCTTTCCTGTATTTCGGCGCGTACGATTTCGCTTTCTACAACTCAAATTTGATGAAATCGACCACCGAGCGCTGGTTTCTCACTCTCGGCGATGACGGGCTTTCTTTGGTCTTTTTCGGGGCCGGTTCGAAGTCTTCATCGTCGTCGTCTAGCGTTTTGGATTTGGATTGCTTGGGTGGTTCGTCGAGGTTTTCGTCGCTGGCCGAATCGTCGGGGGCGAAAACTGAAAATAAATCTCCGGCACTTTTGGGGGTTTCCCCCGTCACTTCCTCGTCGTCTTTGGCGTCATTTTCGTCCGGTTCGTCGTTCTCGTTGTTGTTACTGGGAGGGGACTCTTTTGAACACTCCGGTTTAGTCATTTTCGCTGTTTTCCGCATTAAAACACCATTATGGCACTTTATGTTTGCTTATTTTGAAAAACCTAACCTCAAACACCAAATCGAGAAATGTCAAAGCTCAGCTAGGGCTTTTTATTTTTTACTAGTAAGATTGGTACTCTTATTCAAGACATTGTTCGAAAACGATCTCTGTTGTTACGAAAGAAACTCTATCTTCGTCTTACAACACTTTACATAGATAAGTTTATTTCTCTGTTTTTTATTTTATTTTTTATAAGAAATTGGTTTATGAACAATGTGTCAAAAGTCAACGCACGTGGGGGCTGTGTTTTTAGGTTATAGTTGCAAGATTTGTGTTTTTGTGGATTAAAAGACCGAAAATGGGAAGTATAAACGACGAAAAACCTCGTGTGATATTAGGAGAATATAAAGTTACTAAGGTGAGACCTGAATCGTATAATTCCTGAAAATTACGAACAATTTTATGTAGAACTTGCCAATTGGACCCACAGTCTTTGACGAAAATTGGGATTTGGAACGATTCAAAGACAAATTCAGGGTGGTCCCGATTCGCTATGAGGACAACGAAATGGAATTCGATCTCATAGGAATCCACCCGTTCATTTCCAACACATTCCGGAGATTAATGATAAGCGATGTCCCGGCCATGGCTATCGAAAAAGTGCACATACTTAATAACACTTCGATAATCCAGGATGAAGTACTCGCTCATAGGTTGGGGCTGATACCACTCAAAGCGGATCCCAGACTTTTCGAAATGAGATCAGATCGTAAGTTGATTACTGTCAATCTTTGAAGAAATCGTAACTAATTGAAATTAAAGTCTCCAGTGAAGGTACGGAACACGACACTCTAGAATTCTCTTTAAAAATCAAGTGCAGCAAGAATAAAGATGGGAATAAAGACTCATCAAGAGCTGAAGACATGTATAAAAACAATAACGGTATACATTCTCTTTAATTAATCAGAATTATAATTCATAACTGATTCGAATACTCTTCTAGTGTACTCGAAACACATCAAGTGGACTCCACTAGGTGACCAGAAAGACAGTTTAAAAGAAAGCGATGTAGGTCCGATAGACGATAACATTTTGATAGCGAAAATGCGCCCCGGACATGAAATCGATATGAAGTTAGTCGCGGTTAAAGGAATCGGCAAAGACCACGCCAAGTTCTCCCCAGTCGGTAAGTTGGCACGCCTGAATAAACCGAAATTCCCTAAATAACAGCATTATTGCAGCCACTGCATTTTACCGATTGCTACCAGACATTCGAATCGTGAAAGAAGTCGAAGGCGAAGCCGCCGAAAGGCTCCAGAAATGTTTTTCGCCCGGAGTCATCGCGATCAGACGCGAAAAAGGACGAAAATACGCCGTCGTGGCCAACTCTCGGTACGATACGAGCAGTCGGAACGTTTTCCGTTATGACGACCTCAAAGATTCGGTGGTTATGAGCAAAATTCAGGACCATTTTATTTGTAAGTAGACGAAAATTCATCCGAATTAGTGAGAAAAAGTAATGTCAATTCTAGTCACGATTGAATCGGTGGGGGCGCTGGAACCGGACGCCATCTTTGTGGAAGCTGTCACAATTTTGAAAAACAAGTGTCTGTCTTTGTTGGACGAATTAAACCATTTTTGAACGTAATTCAGTTTCATTCGCCTATCTGTCAAAAAGTTGAGGTGGGCGGTAATTTGACAGCCGACCTGTCACTTTTCATCATTGACCTCCATGTATAATTTCCACCCATGCACGGCATTTACGTGGTAGCTGATCTGTTTGTCAAAAATAGAGGTGGGTGTCACTTTGTCAAGATAGGTCTAGTCTCTAATAATTTGACACCTGTCATTATCCTTGACTCTTCTTTTATTGATGGAGGTTAATTAGGCTCAAATGAGTTTCTATTTTTGTATTAACAACTTCAATTCCTACAGAAGTAATAAAAATAAGATCCCTAGTATAATAAATTGAAGGATTTACATCATATAAGCGATAACGAGTAAAAATAAACCATCGACAAACGATCATTTCATATAGATTATAAAAGTACTTATTAATAAAGCGCCAAAATTACAGATTCCTATAATATTTATTATCCTTGACTTAGCCTAGGCATGTCTACAAACTCTTTGCCGTACCGGAAAATCGACCAACCGGTGGCGAAAACCATCGACCCCCAAAATAGCAGATACATGAGCGACTCCGTCGAATATTCCGAGGGAAAAACGACACTGGCCATAAACATGGCGATCGCTACCAAGAAAACCGTGGGGAACGTGATGTACTTCCACCCCCTGTCGACATAAAGGGGCGAAACCGCCCCGTAACCGTGGAACAAATCGAGCGCGTCCTGCCTGAACCCGTCCGTCAAATTATTCTTATAGTAACGGGTCAACGAGTTAACCCCGTCCCTGACCAACCCCATCCTCGTGCGTTTCCCCGTCCTCGTGAAATCAGTTTTGAGCGCCCCCGTCCCGGAGTACTGCGTACTGACGATATCTGCATTATCGGCCCACACGTTCTTGAAAAGCGACTCGAACGAAGACTCGAACCTCTGCCCGTCCCCTCGTATAATCTCCAGTTTTTTAAGGACCTTCTCCAGGTTCCTGCGCGCTAACATGCTTTGAACCACGTTAGTCCTATCCAGGCAATCGACGCAATTGGTCCTGAAGACCCCTTCTTGTAGAGACGTCAAAGTCCCATCCCTCAGTAGGAGGAAAAACCCGAACTCGTCTTGATCGTGGGATAATCTATCGATTAAAATCTCGAGGCGATCCCACCGCATTTTCCGGCATTCCGAGTGGAAATCGAACGGTTCGTATTTGACAGACGGATAAGCCAAGTTAAAGATGGCGTCCTTGAACGCCTTTTCTAACCTACCTTCAGCGCCTCTCTGGTCGACCAAATTAACCAGGACTTGTTTACCGTAACCAACGGCGACCGCCTCCAGATGTTTCTGACAGGCCTGTAGATGCTCCTGAGGGTCGACCTCCAGGAGGGTGGGGGGCGGTTTGTACCTAAGATCGGGGGTTTGCGTCCAGAATAGCGGAATTGACCCCCGGATTTGCACAAAACTCGCCTTATCCCCCAAGAAATCGACAATCTGCTCAGTTTCGACGTAATTTGCGACGTTGCCGTCTTTATCGATCCCTCGACAATGAAGCCGAGTGCCCGCTCGGTAAACGCATCTCCGAGAGATGAGCGCCCACAGTAAATTGTGCCCGTTGATGACGCACTGGTTGATGGAGATGAAGCCGTGAACGAGGGGGAGGCAGAAATTGCGGAATTCTTGTCGTCGGAACTGGGAGAGCAGGTGCGAGTTCCAGACGAACCTCGGGTCGGCCCTTTCGAAGATCGAGAGCTTCCAAGAGTCGGGGCCGAAGTCGTGCAGTCGCTGCAGGGAGTGGGTGAGGTCGTAGCTGTAGCTGAAGTACTGGTAAGGGGTGGCCAGGACCTGCTCGACCATGGACAGGTACTTGTTGTTGTCGGCGGCCTGTTCGGGGCTCAGGTGCAGCAGGCTCCGGGTGTAGGGGAGGAGCTCGGCTTTGGCCAGTCGCCATATGGGGTGGCCCGCGATGTAGCCGACGATTTCCCGTTGGGTGGCTATGACCAGGTACCGGCCTGCCAGTAGGTTGATGGAGCCGAGCAGGCCGCAGAAGTCCTTTCGGCCGGTGGCCGCGGGGATTTGGCCCTCGTTGCGGTGAAGGGTGTTGCTCTCGGAAGGGCGGTCTATTATTAGGAGCTCCGTGGAGCCTTTCGGTTCTATGTAGAATTTCTCGGGGGTGATGTGTCTGTGGGAAAGAGGGGCCCTTTAGGTGAGTAATTTTTAGCGGTTTTTGTACTCACAGGGTTAGGTCGTTGTAGATGTCCGACGAAGACATGGCTGACGCTTATTTACGGGGAATTTGGACGATGGGATAGCACTACATTGTATAATTGACTAAAATTCTCACGATTTTTACTTTCATTCGGTGAATCAGGGTTATTACATTTTTTGACAGATGACAGATGTTGACATGACGGTGTTCTCCATTCGACAAACCAGTGCGCACTAAATACAAATTTGAATAATTTTTTCCCTTATTTTCGGATAAAATGCCTCAAAACCTCGATTGAAAAATTTTATCGTAGAAGAGCGCATATTTTTACGACTAAGTAGTCATTTATATCATCATATTTCTATTAGTTGAGAGTAAGCTGCTCACTCATTTTGAGAATGGCAAACGCCATTTATGTATGTGTCAAAATCTGGTGGAAAATGAATTTCCCTAAAAAAAGTCAAAAATTGAAAAATCACTAGTGTCAAACCTGATGTTTGAGGTTATGTAAACTCTTCAAAACATAAATAAACACAATAATTATGCAGTATTCTACTCTAAACAAGTGTTAAACTTACAGTGAAGTCAGTATAATCACTTCAAATCAGTTTTTCGACTGTATCATGATCAGCGAGAGAGCTTCAAATGGAACCGTTTCGAAAAGGTCCACTTCCAAGTCTTGTATTGTACCGTACTGCGTGAATACTTCGCGTAAGGAGCCCGGTAAAATATTTCTGACTGTGCCGTATCGAGCCAGACGCACTCGTTGGTGTGAGGCTATCAAAAATGCGACCAGAATCCCGTTTCGCTGGAAGACGAATACTTCGTATTACATTTGCGAAGACCACTTCAATGTATGTAGTCTAAATGCATGAGTAACTTATTCTAATTTCCATATACATTTTATTTCAGTTAGAAAAAGATGCGTCCAATTGGATGTTTTATAAAACGATGGGCGGAAAATTATATTTGAAACAGAATGTCGTTCCTCACATCTTCAACTCAGTTCCCATAGAAGTGCATAAATCCGTAAAAACGGTACCCGCAGAACAGCTACCCATAGACGTTAATGAGATAGAATTTAAAACGGAAGTAGATTTGAAGCCAGAATTAGAAATTGATGAAAGTTCATCTTCAAAATCTCCTGACATTCCTCTAATGATGATGGTGAAAGAAGAATTCATATACGATGGTGATGACAGTGTGACTGTACCAACTGAAGAAAACGGAAAAGTACTAAAAACAGAATCTCGAAATTCCCCAAATTTGGATTCATCTTTACGTATTTCTACAAATTTAATAGTGCAAACTAAACCTGTGAAATGTAAAGAGTGCAATAATAGTTACATTTCAGTGACGCATGTCACTAACAATGACGTGAAAAACCCTAGAACCACAAATAACCATTTCGGTTATCAAGAGCTTGGCAAAAATTCTGAAGCTATAAATTATTACACCGGTTTTAAAATGTACCGACAGTTTCAGATGGTTTTTCAGTTAATTACGCAGGAGAATGACGAAAATTTTGTGGAAACCTGTAATTATTTGTGTAAAGAGGACCAATTTCTCATGACTTTAATCAAATTGAAAAGGGCCGAACCGGATTTTGCGCTAGGTCTTATGTTTGGTGTCGATAAAGTATTAGTGGAGAAAATCGTCAGTCTTTGGGTGGTAACAATGTCTAAAAAGTGGTGCCAACTTGACGTCAAACCCAGTAAAAAGACTTTAATTAGATATCTACCTGAATGTTTAGAAATGGGTAATGAGGAATCGATTACGTTCTGTAGTAATAACGACAGAGGAGATTACGATTTTCGAATTAAGCAAATCATTGAGTTGGCTAGATGTTATAAAATTTTGAATCGTAAATTCTCTGATTTACCTCATAGTTACCAAAGTCTGGCTTTGGATATTTTTTACGATTGCTGCGTTTTGGTCAGTTTTTCTCAAGATGATACCATTTTTATACGTGAAAATGAGGGATAAATAATTCTGATAAGTTTTTGAAAAATTATTGATTAATAAAAATAAAGAAGATTTATTATTGTTTTTTTTCTCGGTAAAAGTTCACGAAATTTCTTTACTTTTCTCCTCTTACTCTTGATATCCGTTACCTATGCACGATTAGTCGATGTATAAATAATGGGACTCAAGTGTGAAAATTATGGATCATGCTGTGTTAAATTTTCGCACACTTTTTCCTCAAAAATCCTCATTTCTAGTCAGGATTTTTAGCACCGTATAAAACGATCTCCCCTTTAAAACAACACACCACCGTGAAGAACCGATTTGCGGTACTTTACTATAAATAATTTTGAAACGAAATCTAAGAGCAGTGTCAACCCAGACATCCAACCCAACAAGTCGTACCGCAGTTGAAGCCGTCCAAGTGAGTACCTTTTCGAAATTATTCGGTACTACCTAATATCTATAACTATAACCAAAAATTACTTTTTCAGTTTCAGCCCATAAGATGTTCAAATCGTTGGTAATTTCTTGTGTCGGTGAGTACTGAAAACGACATTACCTACTCTCAAAATTTGGTACTGAAACCTATGGTACTTTTTCAGTGGTCCTGGTAGCTGAAGCTTACCCATCAACCAAAGACTCTTCAGGAGGCGAATCGAGCTTACACACCTTTACATCAGGAATCGGGTCCCACCACAGTAGTACCAACTCCTTGTTCGGCGGTACCAACGATTACCACGGCAACCACGGTAACGGCGGAGGATACGGCGGGGGATCCAGCGCCGAATTGACCAGTCTGGCCCACAATTCGGCCATACAGGCCAATTCCGTGGCCCAGAACCAACTGACTGCCGGAAATCAAGCGGCCTTTGGGGTCAAAAGCAGCCTGGCCCAAGCGGCCCAAGGAGTGAGTACTTTTCATGGAACTTCTCATAGAAGAAAAGGATTCTCCTCTCATTGATCAAGAGAATTATTTCCCTAAACTTGTAAAAATCTTTGTTATACAGAAATTTGGACAGAATTGACATCGTTTTAGTTCCTCCATTACATTACAAATTTGAACAGATAATAGTACTTGTTGTGAAACTCTCTCTTTTATCCATAGAACAAAATTTCAATGCCTTTTTACACATAAGTAGTTAAAAAAACATTTCGCTCTCATTTAGGTAATTTCAACCAATTATCTCTGCAATTATCTGAAGAACGAGGATCTTCCTCTAATTTCCCAAGATGATAATGACTGTCAAATTTCAGGCGGCGGCTACAGCTCAAGCGGCCCTCGTCGGCAAGCAAGTTTTGGCCCGGGAAATCCACCACCAGCTCCAAGAGGCGCAGGCGCGTCTCCAGGCGGAAGTGGCGCAGTACCGGCAGGCGCAGAGCGCGGCTGAGGCGGCGCAGGAGGCGAGCCGGCAGGCGCAGCGGCAGGCCAACACCCTGAGCGCCGCCTCGAGCGCCGCGCAGGCGACGGCGGCGCACGCCGCCCAGGCGGCCGCCGGCGCCGCGACGGCCGCCGCCTCGCAGCACGCCATGGTCGGCGACGCCGGCCGCCGCGTCGAGGAGCTGACCGCGCAGCTGCAGGCCGCTTTCGGGGACCTGCAGGAGACCGAGGCGCACGCGCAGAAGGCGGCAAGTGCCGCGCATTCGGCTCAGGCCAACGTTGCCGCTGCGGCTAACGCGGTTTCCGTGAGTGCGGCCAACGCAAATCACATCGGCAACTCTGGATATCATCATCACCATTAGACATGTTGTATTTAGTTTTATTGGTTTTATCATAGATCATAGAAAATGCATATGTAGTCTGTTAGATAGTATTACTCAAGAAAATAAATGGTTTAAGCTTTGAAATTACACTTGACTTTTGATTTGGTGGTTCCCTGATGGACTGTGTTCAGAAATTAGAACCTATGGCGTCACCCGGATAGATTCTGTCCTTGTCACGCACTACACTCTACTTATAAGTGTGTCTCTCTTTAATAGTTACATCTTGTGGGGATGGTCGGGTGGTCAACTGAAATTATTGGTGATTTTTCCGGATTTTCATATATGAAGCACTGATTTTCCCTCGGATTTTCCCATTCACAAAGTTTTCAGAGTCTCTCATCTACTTTTCTAGACAAACGGAGTAAACTACTGCAACTATACCTTTTGAACTAGTTTCTTGAAGAAAGTGAGGTTAGGTTGCGGGTTCGGTTGGGGTGGGTGGCTTACCTGCGCAAGCGCAAAGCACGAAAATCGTGATCCTCGACATGACGGTTTCCTAACCTAAGATTTATCGTTTGTATCATCATTTGCGAGTACTGGGAGGTTAATGGTACTTACTTTGCACGATCGGGGAGTCTTGAGTGAATTTGCACTGCCACTGGTGCTGATTCTGGCGGTTAGGCGGGTTTTATACAAGTTTTTGTGCGGATTGGATCGAGAGAAGGGATCGCCGGATTCCTCTACTGTAAAGTTCGCGTCTGCGATTTTGTTAAATATTTAAAAACCAGCCAGCGATTATAATTAGAGTAAATAATAAAGCGGAGTTGGATATGTGCATCCGTCTTTTCCCGATTTAAATGATTTCGTAACGATCTAAATGTATTTCTAATGGCTTATCGTTCAAAAGGATCTCAGATTTTATGCTCGGTGGGTGATTTTATTTAGGAAAGTAACTATTCTAAAAAGTGGTTATGCGAACTTCTCCGTATCATTTCGCGTGTTGAAATTGAGATCTTTTGCATTCTTCGTCATGTCGAAATTGTATCATTATTGCAGAAAAGCCGTTAAATTTTATTCTGAACCGACAGTTTTTCATAATGCGTGTGAATCTCGTAAAATTGAAGACTTTCTAAGAGGAAACTAATAATTCCTGATGCCAATTTGCCAATCGGAACCGAAAATCTCGAGAGAATATGAATTCATGTTATAATTAATCTGGTGGCTTATGGCGCGAAATCATGCATTATTATTTGCATGAATTTGGTACAAGTATACGGTATTTTTCTTTTTCAAACGAACATTTGGAAAAATCCTCTATATTTGGAAACCAAGTTCAACTTTCCCTAAAGAGGTCAGACAGCGAAATTTTTCATTCTATACTCCCGATGTGAAAAAAAATCACTTTTCCTCTAACTGACTGCACAAAATGCATAAAAGCATTTTGCCTGTTGCATTGGTTATAATGTCGCAAAACCAGCAAGTCATCACTCATCAATATCATCAGTGGAAAGCTTTATTAATGATTATAAAATGATCTTATCATTATTACTTGAGTATTAACGAAAATGAATGGTTCAAATATGAAAAATGGTACAAAAGATGTCAATAACTCCTCCTAATAACTAATGGTGGTACCCCTCGTGCTCCTGGTGCTGCCCGACCTGGTTCTCGGCCTCGACCGCCTGCGCCACGGCCGCCGCGTTGCTCTGCGCGATCTGCGCCGAAGACGCCGCCTTGTTGGCCGACTGCTGCGTCTCCTGCAGCTGCCCGTACGCCACCGTCAACTTCTGCCCCAGCTGCGCGATCCTCTGCTTCGCGTCCTGGATCATCTCGTGCTGCGCCGCCGCCGCGTTCCCCGCCCTGGCCGCCGCCTGCTGCGCGCTCTGCATGTACGCCTGCGCCTGCGCCGCCGCCCCGGTCGCCGCGCCCGCCTGCGCCTGCGCCCCCTGCGCCGCCCGCTGCGCCGCCTCGGCCGCGCGCTCGTTCAGGTGGAACTGCGCCACCTCGGCCTGCAGCCGGTGCTCCGTCTCGCGCAGCTGCTGCTCCAGGTTGTGCACGATCACCTGCTTGGCCACCAGCGCCACCTGGGCGGTGGCCGCCGCCCCTAATGCCGCTTGGGCGAAGCCGCTTTTGGCACCAAGAGCCGCCTGGATCCCGGCAGACTGCTGGCTCTGAACGGCGGATTTGGCCTGCAAAGCCGAAGAGTGGGCCAGGCTGGTCAACTCGGAACCGGAAGTGTACTTATGACCGAGGTCGCCATTGCCGTCGCCATGTTGGGAGTAGCCGTCAAAATCGCCGGCTGTCAGTTGGAGGTGTTCGCTTCCTTGGGGCTGCTGCTCCTGGTGGTGCTGGATCACTCTCAAGTTTTGCTGCTTCTTCGCCTCAATTGAAACCCCCAAAAGCACTAAAACATCATTATTAATCATCTGAAGAGTCATCAAGGGTGTTGAATGCAGGGAGGCTCTTACCAAGGCTTAGGAGTAAGGTTGAGGTGGTACCGGCAGCAAAAAATCTAGTCATGATTGCCCCTAAAACCAAGAAATGATCAAGACAATGTTGTTAGGTAATTGTTTTGGGTACTTGTTGTGGGTCTTACAGTGGATTTGTCGGAGGTGGAGTACTTGTGGATGTCTGGGTGGTACTGACTGTGCCCCATCCGCGTTCGCTCTTTATACTCGCGTTTTTTCCATTAGATCCTTTCGAATGTGATGAATGCTCATAATATGAGCAAGACTTTTGCATCAGGAAGGATTTTAATCAAGTTTCAATATTACGATGTGCGACTACCGTAAAATACGATTCGTGAACAATTAGCTAATGGGCGGACCGGAATAATGAGGATTAGGATGTGGCCGCTCTCTTTTCGACCATACACACAAGTGAAGAGGAAGCATTTCGATATTGTGCAAAACATTTTTCAGTATTTTATTATCGCGATTATGCAATCTCGCAAAACGGTCATACAGTTGAAAATGATGAATCGTTCCGCACCAGTTTCCTGATTTAATTCCCGGCGCACGTTTCATCCAGATAATTGTTCTAGAGTACTTTGTGTTCGCCAATCTCGAGAAATCTCGAACAATATCCATCATCACGAAACCAGTTAATAAACTGAAGCGATATTATTTACGAAAAAAGGAGAAAAACGTATCTCCATAGATTTAGATAAGTAGTACCTATCCATTTCTCCATCAGAACCTCTTACAATTCATTGCTCAATCTAAATGAGTGCTTTGCGTATAAAGCATAGCAGAACACAATAAAACCACCTCTGGATATTATTTAGAGCACTCGCCCGATCTCTTACACTGATATTAATTGCGATTTTGTGAGATGAGCGTGAAATCTCCAAGCGGTACTGTTACGTAATCCCAAAGCGTATACACACCTGGGAGGTAGATACCCTCTGCAATTACTTATCGGTGTAGAAAGTACTCTTATTTTAATTTCTCCACAGAATCTTATGCACCATTGTGCGGCTCCATATGCCTCTGTAATGGGTGGTACTTGATCCAAGTGCAATCGAGCGACAACATCCTTATTTTCAGGATTTCTTGGGATTTCTAAAATTATAGCAACAGGTAGCGAAATGCAAAAATTAACCCAGTCTATGTGTCAAAAATCATAGAAAACGTCACTTTTCCACCAACTCTACAAGTACCACTTCAATTATGGCCTCGGAGGAAGACGTTACCGAAGTTCCGTTTAAACTAGAAGAAGTTGAAAGTGACCAGCATCAAGATTCTTGCTTAATAGGCATAATAGTTTGATTTTCTGATGGATTTTCAGGTTTGATGCCGATGAAGGACAAGGCGTACTCGTTTTCTGAAATCCCGGACAAAATCCACTGGAGCCAAACCTCCAACGATTCGACAGCCGACCGGAAAATCCGTTTCGGCTACCAAGAGGAACCGGAAGAGGAAACGTCCCCTCCACCCGAATACACCTTCCGCCCTTCCATCCGCCTATCGAACGCAGTACCGCGGATGGAATGCGAAAACTTCCTCAACTTCGAGGAGTTTTCGTCGATTTTCGTCGATAAAATCATCAAAGAGGCGACGACAAACCAGGAGGTGATCGCTTCTTTGATTCAGGCGGAATCCGAAGAGTCAGTCGTCGAAGAATCCTCGAAGACCAGCACTTCGACTTCGACCTCCACCTCGACCGGTACCAACAAGCCGGGTTACGGGGCTGCGACGGTTTTCGTCATCGAATGGCCGTCGGTCATAGAGTTTGACCAGGAGCTGGGCGTGACGAAGATCGACGATTTCCTGTCTTATTGGTACTTGGAGAACGAGTGGAAGTACTGCGTTTTTTTCCGGCGGGCGAGCAGTGACGGGTGCAGCGATTTCTACGAGTACGAGGCGATTTTCAGCGTTCCTTGCAAGCAGTATCCGGTTCCTCAGGCGACGGCCAGCGTCTATTTCACGGTGGAAGCGTCCAGAGTCAAACCGAAGTATTGCCCAGTCGAAGTAAGAAAACTTAAACTTCATAGTAAGTACTTACTGGAAATCTGGTTTCTCGTACATTAGGTGTACTACCGTTTCGAAGGGAAACGCTTATTGCACACTCCTAGCAGCTACGAGTTTCAGGAGAGTTGGCTCTTTGACATCATCGATGCCAAAATCAAACTATTCCAATGTCTAAACTTCTAATTAACTGATTTCTCAAGACATAGCAGTACCGAGTCAAGCAGGAGAAACAGTAATAAAAGAGATTCTTCAGGGTGAAAACCGTTTTATTTGTACGACAGGATGATCTTATTCTATTTACAAATGATGAGTGACAAAAATTACTGTTTTTCGCGACATTCCAATGACTATAGTCGTAATATTTTGCCTAGTCTAAGTGAGAAAAGCAACATTCGATTCTAGTAAAAACTAATCTGTTTCTCAAGGTGTAGTACCGTTTTGAAGGATAGGACTTGCTACACACTCCTAGCAGCTATGAGTTTTAAGAGAGTTGGATGCCAAAATCAAACCATTCCAATGGTTGGAAGTTTCAATAAACTTACTCCCCAATACATAGTACTACTCAGACAATCAGGAAAAACGGTAATAAAGTGATCTGCTGCACATTCCTAGTATCCTTGAGTTGAATGAGTTGACTCTTTGACATCCATCGATGCTAAAATCTAAAATCGAACGGATCCAATGGCTAAAGTTCTGATAAACTGCTGATTCCCCAAGTGGTAGTACCCGTCAGTCAAGCAGGAAAAACTGTAATAATGTTATCTGCTGCACACTTCTACATAGTAGCTTATAAGTTTCAAAATTCAAAATTAAAATATTCCAATGACTTAGGTTCTAATTTCTCAAGACATAGGTAGGGAAGCAGGAAGTGGAAGAAGCAACATTCCATCCTAGCAAAAAACTGATCTGTTTCTTGAGAATGTAATACCGTTTTGCAGGAAATCGGTTACTGGACACTCTAAGCAGTTCAACAAAAGTTCCAAGACGGTGTCAAAATCGAATTTATCCATTGGATAAACTTCTAATTGATTCCCCAAGAGATAGTAGTACCCTTCGATCAAGCAGGAAAAACCGTAATAATAAAGTGATCTGCTACTGCTGTACACTCCTAGTAGCTACGAGCGCCAAGAGAGTTGACTTTTGAATGCCAGAACTATTCCAATGCATTAGGTTCTAATTTCCCAAGACATAAGTAGTACCAAGCAGGAAAAACAGTAATAAACAGATTCTTCAGGGCGAAAAGCGTTTTATTGGTACGACACGATGATCTTAATCTATTTACAAAAATGAAGAGTGACAAAATGATCCTTTATTCCTCGAAATCAATCAATCAATGATGTTGGCCGTAATCCCCACCGGAAGACTCGTACTCGTGCCCGGAAGACACCTGACTGGCCGCGGCGCTCGTTGCCACGGCACTAGCGGCAGCAGCGGCATTCGATTGGGCGATGTGAGCGGCAGCCGCAGCCTTCTGAGCCGAAGCCTCCGTGTCCTGCAATTCACCAATGGCGTGGTGCAGCTCATCAGACAGATGGGCCACCCTCTGCTTGGCCTCCTGGATCATGCCGTGCTGGGCGGCAGCCGCGTTGGCCGCGTCCGCCGCCGCCTTAACCGCCTGCTGCGCGCCGCCCTGGGACGCGGCGAAAGCGGCACTCAAAGCGGCAACCTGCTGCTGCGCCTGCTGCGCCGCCTCCTGAGCCGCACCGGCCGCCTGCTCCGTCTGGTGGTACTGCGCGATTTCGGCCTGCACCTGCTTCTCGGCGTCGTGGAGCTGGTGCTCGAGCCCTTGGACGATCACCTGCTTGCCGACCAAAGCGGCTTGAGCAGTGGCTGCCGCCTGGAAACCGAAAATCAACAAACCTGTCAAATAATGCTTGATAAATGAGAAGGGGAAAAGGGCTTACGCCTACTGCGGCTTGGGCCAGGCTGCTTTTAGCCCCGAAGGCGGCTTGGCTCCCGGCTGTGTGCTGATTTTGAACGGCCGATTTGGCCTGAATGGCCGAATTGTGCGCCAGGCTGGTCAACTCGGCGCTGGAAGCGTAGCCGCCTTTGCCCCCCGACGAGGCGGATCCGTGCGCGGTAAAATCGCCCCCGAAACCGCCCCCGTGTCCGGATGAGATCTGGACGTCCCCGAAACTGTGACTGGCTTGGGCCACAGGCTCCCCGACGATTATCTTGAGCTTTTGCTTGGATACTCCGGCGGAAACTACTGCAACTGCGAATTGGTGACGAAAGTGAGGTTAGGATGCGGGTTCGGTTGGGGCGGGTGGCTTACCTGCGCAAGCGCAAAGCGCGAAAATCGTGATCCTCGACATGACGGTTTCCTAACCTAAGATTTATCGTTTGTATCACCGTTTGCGAGTACTGGGAGGTTGATGGTACTTACTTTGCACAATCGGGGAGTCTTGAGTGAATTCGGACTGCCACTGGTGCTGATTCTGGCGGTTAGGCGGGTTTTATACAAGTTTTTGTGCGGATTGGATCGAGAGAAGGGATCGCCGGATTCCCCTACTGTAAAGTTCGCGTCTGCGATTTTGTTAAATATTTAAAAACCAGCCAGCGATTATAATTAGAGTAAATAATAAAGCGGAGTTGGATATGTGCGTCCGTCTTTTCTCGATTTAAATGATTTCGTAACGATCTAAATGTATTTCTAATGCGTTATCGTTCAAAAGGATCTGAGATTTTATGCTCGGTGGGTGATTTTATTTAGGAAAGTAACTATTCTAAAAAGTGGTGATGCGAACTTCTCCGTATCATTTCGCGTGTTGAAATTGAGATCTTTTGCATTCTTCGTAATGTCGAAATTGTATCATTATTGCAGAAAAGCCGTTAAATTCTATTTTAAACCGACAATTTTTCATAATGCATGTGATTCTCGTAAAATTGAAGACTTTCTAAGAGGAAACTAATAATTCCTGATGCCAATTTGCCAATCGGAACCGAAAATCTCGAGAGAATATGAATTCATGTTATAATTAATCTGGTGGCTTATGGCGCGAAGTCATTAATTATTTGCATGCATTTCCACTTAGGACTCGAAGAGCATTCCCATCATCATTATCTACCATCATAACATAATTAGGAGATTGGCGCTATTCAAGCGTGAGTTCTAAATAATTCCTCCTTTTTCGGTTCATTTAAGTTCGTTCGAATATTTTCATTAATTGTGAGTGTGGATAAAATCGGTAATAAATAAAGAATAATGGGAAAAGTGGTGAGATATTTTGAGTGCACCAGACATAAAGGAAGCGCCGGTTTGCTTCAGTTAATCCGATGTATTATAAACTTTCTAATTAAGATCGTCTGGAGTAAAAATCGGATTTTGAAAGGATATACTAGAATTTATCTAAGGCGTACACCTATCCATCAAAAATCACAAAGCGAATAATATAAAGCAAAGTCTCTGAGGATTTTGCAGCAGAAATTATTTTGAACTATACCTACCTACTTGTTGAAAATTAATGATTTATCATCTGAATTAATAACGAACTACAGAAGTTCAACAAATAATGGATAATAAAGTAATAAGAAAATAAAAAAATACGAGTCAACATACTATATTTGGATATGTTTGTTTAATTATCATTCAAAGTGGATGTGGCGTATTCAAATGAATATAATTTTCTGAATATTTTAGATGATTTAAAAAATATATAAAAGATTTCCCAGTCAATGAAACTGTAAATGAACGCGATAGTAAATCATTCACACTGGGTTATTTATGTTATAATTACTCTAATTTGATGACCGTGATATGCAAATTGAGAAATTATTTAAAATTATTCATTCGAATTAAAATAATCTAGTTCAGTATACACAACTAACGATACAAATAATTGTATATTTGGTTGCCTACCTCAACATACAATTCGTGTGAATCCCTGAAACTTTAAAGATTTTCACTATTACTATTGAATCCTTGATTGTGAATCATCTTCTTGCTGATAAAAGTTTACTAATATTGATAATTGACTACTATTCTGTTTTTAAAACATTCACACGGAACTTGATCCGATTTTCATTATTATTGCAAAAGTTGCTTTGTTCTCATTTGCAATTAGCATGGTCAATGTTCAATAATGACGAAGGTCTTATTTCAAATCGCTTTATTTTCTTACATACAATAATAATAATTACACAATAGGTTCGAGTTTTTTCTTCTTCATGTTTCATTTACGCATTTAACTTACACTCAGACTTTCTGCATTTATTTATCAAATGCCAGTTTTTATTCAAATTAAATTATTACAATCTATTTTACACATACGATTGGTTCATGTAGGTATCGCTTTGACAATAAAGACTAAAAATACCTGAATCAATAAGTTAATAATTAATTACTTACAGCTTAATACTGACTAAAGTCTAAGAAAAAACAGGTAAAATTATCGAATTTTCGGCAGTTTTAAGTACTAAAATAATGACACTAAATTTTTATCACAACTATATCGATGGCCCTTTCGGTTATTCTACTGCAATAATGATAAAAGGCCAATACTGTTAGATTTTCATGCGGTAACTATATTTGGCACCTACTTATGGAAATGAGCAACGATAATAAAAAAGTTATGGCAAAAATTGAACAAAATCATTCTTCCTGGTTTCGTACCCGACTTAACGGTCGTGCGGCCCCTCATCGCCGCATAATGGGCAGTTAAGACTTCGGCATTATATTCATAATCACTGTATCATGGTGTGGCAGAAATAATTTTCTCTTTTGTGAAGAGGTCGACGACGAAGATAATAAGTGAAACATTTCAAAACAAAAACCGAATAATATCACAATTTTAACGACCATCGCAATTTTCCTTTCCTTTTCCATCAGGCTCACATCATGGAGCCGAACATGCGTTTGCCTCGCGTGAGCATCAGACTCACGGCCATCACCGACAGCAGGAAGAAGACGATGCCCAGGAACGACGTCAAAAGGCGACACCTACACCGCCACTTCTTGTCCTCCTTCATCTTCTTCAGCAGCATTTCAGAACGGGGCACGTCCAGCGTGAAGTCCGCCTCTGGACGACCACCGGGCTGAAAAAAATACGAATTTTGTAAAGAATTTCGGTTGCAAAGCGTAGAAATCGAAATCGGTTGCCTAACTTCCAGGCGCAACTTGCGCAATCGCCGATACGTTTCTTAGGACATTGAGGATGGAAATCTCGAAACATGCAAACAGGGATAATAGCGACATTTCGGAAACGTCAATATTAGCGAAGAAAGTTTTACGTTTCTAGGTGTTATAAAGCGAAATATTGTGTAATTCCGACAATTATTACATTATCGTGTGTGTACGGTACATGCAGAGTACCGTGTTCGACCTCTAAGGTCGATTTATGCAACTCTAATTCGAGAAAACCTAATCATAATAATAAAAGTCACTAAATTTTGAAATACTCATAAGGAATGCAGCAATAAGTGAAGAGCCTTGACATTCGCCATACGCCCAAGAAACTCCACACGTAATATGGGAGCAGTACCACCTATCGATTTATATCCCATAAATAAACATAATATGAAAAAAAACCATTATGCAATTACCGCACTTAAATGTAAACAGTACGTTTTGCAACTGCGATATTCCGGTGGGTACTGTTATGTGAACGAAGAGGAGTACGATAACAAGGGAAAATTGCGAGATTCGCAAGGAAAATGCCACCTGTATTATAAAATAGCGAGGTGATTTGGCATTTATCAGTGCATAACCGAGCCCGTGTGCACACGAGACGCGTGTTTGAAGAAAATTTGTTAAATTATTCAATCGAGTACCCACTTTGTTCGGTTCTTTGTTGTATAACACAAACACCTGAAAAATCCACCGCGTGTGTACCCACTAATCGTGAACGCATGAATAATAAACCTTATGTAAACGGGTACCACTTCGAATCATCGAAATTTGACCACGAATCGCGGGTACTGCCGTTAATTCGTCCAGAATGGCTCCATTATTAACGAATTACACTATAAGTACCATAAAATTGATCTTTCCCGATAATATCTGGATCGGGTACCCATTTCCTGTACTCATTAAGAACAACGGTAAATATCTTGAGATGTGTCTTATGCAACTCGGACAACTCCACTTAATTAGCAAAGTCGAGTACTACTTATGTGCGGCGTCCATTTGCGGATAGAATGACCGAATTTGGGCGGATTTACGGCGTCAACTAAATAAAATTTGCCGCAAATTGGGTACCATTAATTTTTTCTGCAGACATATGTCTTTCACTTCCTCATTTTTCAGATATTTATCAAGGGGCATTCCAGTATCGACAGTAAAACACCTTCACATATTTGCGATATAATCCGGTAATTGTGAATTGCATTAATTTCTGGGTACCACCTATACCTAGGAGTGTAGAGAAAGGTCGTAATAATTTCTTACAATTTTTTCAGGTCGTTAGCGATAACTGAAAAATCGATTCGTGTCCGCAGAAGGAAAAATGCGTCTCTTTAAACTCGGAGAGAAAGGACATGCGGTACTCGAAAAAGAGTCATCATATTGTTAAAAGTTAAGGTCAATGTTCCCGCGACAGTAAAATACGATAATTCGGACTTCGCATGCATTTGAATGGACGTTATTGGGTTTTTTCGGAAGGATTCGTGTCAATGCTCCTAGGAAGAGCCTCTACTCATAAATACAATCGATCGAAGACACCTCAAACGACATATAAGTACAAGGTGGAATTTTATTGTCGATACTTTGTTGCGTAACGTCGATAATTCACAATTTTATATCGGTTTTAAGTACGGGGAGTGATGAGGTTTTATTTCCTTTTTCCGCGTTTTCGTCAAGCCTTTGTTATTATCGATTATTGATGCGCTTGTGAACATCGAAACAGCGCGATTTCGTATCGAGGAAGCTTGAAAATGATTCGAAAAATCCTAAAGAGGTCTTCAAAACACCCACATGGCAATCAGTCAGCGTTTTTGTTTGTTGTGAACATCTTCGTGATGCAAAATTTATGCTTATTACTCAAGAATTGTAATTTTGGCATTTAGGATTCAAAACAATGGGCGGGCTATTATTTTAAATGAAAGCGCTGGTTAAAAAGCATAAAGTCCACACCTAACTAATTACCGTTTTGTCTATAATCCAATAATATGTTTTTGAGGCAGGTCGCAAAAGATCACTTGAGTCATTAACTTTAACATTTCGAATAGTTATTCCGACTATTTTCTATTTAATTATCGTTCAATTCTGTTCGACATTAATAATTTCTCATAAAAATTCAATCGATTTTACGCTTTTACAAATAAAAAATATCACCAATCGCTACTTACTCGGTACACTTTCATTAGCATAATCATGGTGAAAAAAGTACCCGAGCGCGGTTCTTATCTAACGAGAATCCTCAATTAATCTTGCGAATTTATCCAGAGTGTAGAAACCTGTAATCTGTAATACTCGAGGCGATAATGTCATCACCGGAAATCGGAAATCGATGACGTATGTAATGCAATAATAAGACGGAGAAAGTAGTACCGTCGAGAACGAGACGAAGTACTCTCACTCGAATATCTTTGAGACTTGACCGTGAATTTCCGTACGAATCGACCCATTTCTCCTATTTCAGCCATTTTCTTGAAGAAAAATCGAAATTCTTTTAGGAGTTTTAGACGATAATTTCCTTCACCTAGCTGTTAAAGATGCAACATTGAAAATGGGTTTTTATTGATTTGTATACTTATTCCTTCGCTCGATGCTAATTTAATTACTTGAAAGTACTTTAGGTGTATCGCCAGATGATGACACTAACTTTGGTAAATGGCAATAAACATTGAATTCGATACAAGTTTGCATATTCGAAGGTTTCTTTAATTCTAAATGACCTCTTGAGCGGAATGGCAAACACTCGGGTTCGGACGAATTTCACGAAATCCAGTCCGGGTACCACTCATAGATCGCGTTTTTCCAGTCATCCACTCGACACTTTCCTTTTATTCGCGCGATCCGTAAAGTGGCTAATGGGTTTCGTCCATTTTATCGATCAGTACCATCTGCATGGGTTTCTATAAAACATCACGAAAAAGGTACTGAAATGATCACAAAACTGGATCTGGTCGACGATCGGGTCGAAACGTGAAATTTCATTGTCTCGAGACCGCACCCACCGCAATTAGAAAAATCCGGCCGGAATTTATAGGCGGTTCCACGATTTTGATTTTTTAGAAATTTTCCCCGTCGCAGGCAATTAATTTATCGTGTCGAAAAGGATTTTTGGAGGCCGGCATGTTGCACCGTCATAATGTCGAATTAGTCAATAATAATCGCGTCAAGTCTATGGTACCGTTTATTACTTCCAGAGGCACTTTATGACTAAAACAGAACTGATCATTTCGGATTGCCCAATAATATCGTAAACGAGATTTCTAGTGGAAAAGTTGTGACCATGATTTTGGCAATGCTTGATTCACCAACATTGGGAAATCGTACCCCCAGACGAAAAAGTACCAACAGAGGAAAACATTCGAAGAAGGTCAATTTCTCCCCGATCGGTCACGGTTTTGCCCACAGATCAAATCGATCTTTAATTCGCAGCATCTCCGACCATCAAAGCAGTACCACCATCGATAGGAAGTACGGACTACTATAGAAAGCGCAAGGTGCATCATTAATTACTGATAACCCGATCGGAATTGCACACATCCGAGAAATACCAAAGTACCGAAAGTACCAGAGGTTACCTGTGTAATGATCGGGTACGCCGATTCGTGACGCAACGTTCGGAATGACAGAAAGAAACACGAAAAAAAAAACACGCCAAGACCGAGATGTCCAAGGTACTCCGGGTCCCGGGGCACCGCAGTGAAAGCGGGAAAGCATTCGGCTCTAGCCTCCGACCAAAAGTACGCGAAACGGCACGAAGCGAGCGGAAAACCCGAACGACCGTACCAAAGGTTTTGCCGCACGGTGATGTAATACGATCGGCGGAGAAAGTACCCAGACGTCGTTTTGTTCGATATTGTTATTATATTCATATCGCGAACCACGGTACTCGTTAACGTTTTGTACACACTGTCGTACCAACTAAACTGTAAACTGTAACCTGTGAACTAATTACGGTTGGTGGAGTAGTACCGTCAATTAGATTCAGGTCTAGACTTATAGCTACGCGATTGCCAACGTGTGCAGGTACTGCCTACACGTACCATGGGAATAATTCTACAATTAATCGTTTGTGAATTCTTCACCGGGCTTTAATTAGCATTACCGTTACATAAGAACGAATAGGAAAGCTCGGCGTGATGACAAAATTGCCCATTATCCTTCTCGAAAATAGTACCCACTAATTTTTTGAAATAATTAATATGGGATTTTTTTCCTCATAAATGCCGTGACGTAATCAGTGATAATATTATTGTAAAAGTTGCGTATTATTACACATATTTTGATTTATACCGCGTGGGGCGATGCGAGGATAAAGGTCGTACCGATTTTGAAAATATCGCATTTCAGCTGAAACCGGCGATTGTTGTGGTGGTACCTAAATGCTAGCGATTGGTATGGGTACTACTATTTATTGAATCGCGGTCATCGGGTCAGTCGCGATCCGCCTTAGGATTTTCGTTGTTATTATTTATAACTCCACCGGATCTTTTCAAGGCTATTAAAAGTTTTCACGATTGACTATCGAGATCCGAGTACCCGATGGAACGGTGATCTCAGAATTGAGCGTTTTCGAAAATCCGAATTCGCCAGAGGTACCACCTTTGAGTGCAGTGCGAAACTTTCCATTTTGTTCAGATGTATAAGTCAATAATAATGTAGGGTAGTAGGCCAGCGAGCATAAAGTAATCATTGAAAGTGAAAATAAAGTACCGGCGCTTTTAAAATTCACTCGGTACTCCTGCGTGCATATTATTAAAAAACGTCGCCACCTCGACCGTACATGACGAAACTGATTTATTTCCCCAAGTGCAGCCGGTGCATTAACAACACAAAAATCATAACGGTACTACCAATTCCAAATTCGCGCCATTACCTAGGTTGAAATTGGCGGGAACTTTGGATGCCCTTTTGCGAAAATGAGGAAACGGGGAAAGCGCCGTGCGGTGGAATTCAGGCCGATAATCGAAAATTTCTCCTCATCTCGAGACAACAAGAGAGCCGCAATTACGGCCAGACGCGGTTGCGTAACGGACGAAAATCGGTACCACCCACCGACGGTAAACGCCGTCATTAGACGCGGGGAATGGGTTCGAGACGCACGCGGTCGAAAGAGACGAAATCTCGGGCGTCCTTCGAAGGACGTTCGTTAATCGAGCGCGTTTATGGCGCAATTTTTCGGTAGTACCCCGAGGGATTTTCGGAGTATACGAAACGCCTTCCTCGCACTTTTCCCCGGATTTCTCAACAGTACCATCTCTCTCATCCGTCACAAAGGATTCGAGTTTTGCACTTGAATGCACCGCGTCCATTTCCGTTGCGTAACGCCGATAAAAGCACACTCGATTAACGATTAGACAGTACCGCACTCGGCAGTGGCGGTTTTCACTCGGCCAAAGTGAAATGGAACTAAACTTATTAAGCAATTGTATGGACGGTACAACAGGAAGTCCACTTATAAATTTTATTAAGAAATTAGGAAATGCTCGCTTCAATTCAAAGACTTTTGATATGGTACTACTACAGCCGGCTAGGTGCGCACTGGGTTGTTGCGCATTGACGTCTGCGCCGCCACGAAATCTTGGATGTGCTCTGCATTTGGATGTCGGATTTCTTCTGCACATTCGATTAGTGGATGTCAATTCTAATACGTTTGGTTATTTTCGGGCTGGCCTAGAAATTATGCAACGTTTCTGCAATGTTTTCGAATCGGCGAAGCGTTCACCTCCAGTTTTTCTCTCACTTTAATAAACAGCGAATTAGACCGGCGGCAATCCTATACAATAATTAAGCCGAATATTCCTTATGTAAGGCGAATTACTCGGTTTCTGAGCCACAATTAACTCGCGGTACTCTTTTTGAAAATTACCGAGATTGTAATAACATTATTACGTCATTTATATTATTTAGACTACATTTTTACTAAACATATCTCGTGACGTGACGGGATGCTAGCACGAGACGATCCTTCGACTGAGAGAAAGTCAGTTTTTGAATCAGATGAAATAACTGCAAGCGACTTTTACCAAAGGGAAGATCAGTGAATATCAGGTTCAAACTAGCAAAATGTACGACATGCCATGAATTTTGTATCTCTGTCACTGTTTATCTAATGGCAATTATATGAGACAGAGATATGGTCATTGCTAACTAGACAGAAAATCAGTTTGTACACACGGTACTACCTATTACATGAAAACTTATTTCTAGTCTTAATCGCATAATGAGAATGATGCATCGTCAATGGCGAAATCGGGTGTTACTATAGCAGTACCTGATTAGATTCCGAGCTGGTACCACCTCGATCGACCATAACAAAGGCCGTTCGCGTGAAGGAAATACAAACCGACAAATCAAGAGAATTATTTAAGTCAACACAATGCCATTCCATTATCCTCTATTAAGCAATAGCGAGATTGATGGGGTCATAAGAATCAACACGGGCTTACAAATGAGTACCGAGAGTGCTAACACCTATTACTCGGTACCCTTGCAATATTACGTAAATCCGATATATTAATCGAGATAAAGTACTCACGAATAAAGGAACATCCGTGGGTTTGGCCGGGTACTTGACGTCTATCGTCTCCTGATGCGCCCTCACCCCGTAGTACTGCTCCCACACACTGGGCTTCTCGCCGTCGCCCGCCCTCAGCGACGACTTCTTCGGCACGTTCCGACCGTCCTCGTGGAACCTCGCGCCGTCCACCAAACTGTCACTGAACCCGCTGCTGGACGAGCCGCGGTACGACGGCTCGTCGGTGTCGCCCGACAGCGTCCGAACGCGCCCCGACCGCCAGCCGACGTCGCCCGAGCGCGGCCGACGCTCCCCGAACGCCCTCAGCACCGAGTTGACGCGCCCGCAGTTGCTCAGATTGACGCACAGCTTGCGCATCTCCTCCTCGGTCGACGACCGCAGCGCCTCCACGCTCGCCGCCACCTTCTCGTTCACCACCCTCAGCATCTCCTCCGCCCCCAAACCCCCCTCCATAGTGGCGCTGATGTTGCGTAGCAACTCCACCAGAATCTCCTTGACGGAAACTTCAAGCCCCTCGTCTTGTTGTGACGTCAACGAAGTGGGGGCGTAGTTGAGGCTGGTGTAGAGCAAGATGGCGTCGTCCACGATCGAGTCGTAGTGGGCCTTGGTGTCGGGGAGGTCGGGCCAGATCGGCTTGGGCACGGGCAGGTCGACTCGGCCTTCGGGTATGGTCGTCAAAGTGCCGCCGCCGGAAGAGCCCGATGACGGTACCGACTTGTTCTTTGTCTTGCCGTTGCTCGACGACGGGGATGACGTGGGTGGTACCTTGATCGATTTGACGTAGTTCTGGTTCTGTTCCAGGATGGTGACGCCGTCTTCTTTCAGGGGCTTGGGGGGGTGGTCGAGGAAGGGGCGGTCGAGGCTGCCCGAACGGTGGCTGCCGCCGTATCCGGATGAGGAGGATTTCTCGCCGGAAGTCGTAGGGGAGCTCTGGCGGGGTTTGTCGTGCGTTTTTGGTGGTTTGGTGGACGGGTCGGGTGGGGTCGTGGTGTCCCTGAAGAGCGGGTTGACTCTGGAAATTTCACGAATGTTTCAGAGAGGGCTTAGAATAATTGGGGAAGGTGAGGAGAAACTGGAAATCGGTTGGATTGTGCACTGCATAACCAAGACGACGATTCAACCAACGATATACTTTGCTCTGATTTAGGTAGTACTCACATTGAATTGTTGGTTGTTGGTGAATTAATATAGGGAATGGGAAGAGTGAAAACTTGAGAGTAGGTTTGAAAGAGGCGAGAATTTCTGTGAGTGATCTAGTTTTTGAGAGTCCACCGAAAATTGGTTTTAAAGCTAGTGAAATTGTAGACAGCTTGAAATTGTGATTGGTTCTGACTTCTAGAAATAAACATACCAAGAAGATCAGAAATTTCAGTGTTATTTCGTAAAATATTCTATAATCTGAAGATAATCATCAAAAACTAGCCTTGAAACTAAAAAACTATTGACATAGATTTGTGATAAAAATTAAGTTCTTGGCAATTTGTGAAGGTTCAAAGAACTGGAAATTTCACTAAGGTATTATGAGTTTGATGAAATATCATGGATTTCTCCAGTTTTTTAGATAGCATAATCAAAATAGTAAACTAGTGGAATAGCAGCTACCAAACAGCTACGATAGTTTATGACAAAGGTGAAATTTTAGTTACAGTATCTCAGCTAGAATAAAGTTTGCTCTAGTTTTTTTTAGATAGCCTAAACGTGCAATTAGTTATCAAAATAATAAACTATTGGAATAGTAGCAAAGAGGAATTGTAGCTGGCATGGATTTAGGTATGACAAAAGTGAACTTTTCAGCAACTTGTGAAGATTCAAAGGATCAGAAATATCACTAAACTTTTATGAGGTCCATATAATGACGCAAACTCCACCAGTTTTTGGAAACATTTTGAAAAAAACTACAGGATTAGTAGTGGAATTTCAATTTGCGTAATTTTCAGTCAAGTTCGGTAATTTTTTGATATTATAGACGATTAGTATCCAAAACAGTGAACTAGTGTAATAGTAGCCAAGTGAAATAGCAGTCAGCATGCAATTGGTGGAAATTAAATTATGAGGCCATAATACCATCGTCAAGTTCCCCAGTTTTCAAAAAATCATCAAAAAGGAATCTCAAAACTAGTAAAACTAGTAAAATTGTAGTGGTAGGTATGACAAAGCGATGAACCTCAATTTGTGCCAATTTTACTCTAGTTTGCTATAAAATAGCAAACTGGTGAAATAGTGACAATAAAGTGAAATAGTAGCCAAGTGGAACAGTACTCAGTATGCAATTGGTGGAAATTATGAAGCCATAATACTATCGTCAAGTCCCTCACTTTTTGGAAAAACATCAAAAAGGAGTTTCAAAACTATTTAACTAGTAGAATAATGGTGGTATGACAAAGTGAATCTCAATTTGCGCCAATTTCACTCTAGTTTTCGAAATATCATAAACAGTTAGGGCCAGTATTTCCACCTCTCCAAATTATAACTGGAACTTTGAATGTAAGCCTTTATTATTCATTTTAATCCGAATTGGCACAGCCTAAGGTTCCAGTTAGCTAACAGGAGGATAACCAAAAGTGAAAACACCGGCCCTTAGTCTATAAAATAGCAAACTAGTGGAATAGTGACAATCAAGTGAAATAGAAGTCCCAAAATAAAAATCAAAGCAGAATATCTCAGGAACTAAAGCACTTACGACATTTTTCCAAAAACACATAATTACCCCCAAGATCTCCCTCTTTCAACCAATCCAACATTTCTTTAGATTGCAGTGCGATTAAGCGACTTATCGCTGGTGGAATCCTCGTCTGGTACACCCAAGCCTGAGAATTTCGAATCCCAAGCCCACCACGTCAATCCAGTGCACAAAGTCAGCGTTTTCTCTTGAGCATGCGGAAATATAGGGGAAAAAAGCGTGCCCTCAAGCGTACTCACCCTCCCCCATCGTGCCTGGAAGCGTTCGGACCGTTCCTGAGCGTGATTCGGGGCAAGTGGACTGACCTGCTGACTGAATAGATCTGGTGCTTGCGCCCCCTGGTCGCGCGCCGGCCGGCGTCGAGGGCGGCCAGGGGGTCGTCGGTGACGTCCTCGTCGTCCTCGGGCGGGCTCGGCACGTGCGGCCGCGGCCGACGGCCGGCGTCGGGAGGCTCCGGACCCTTCCGGGGCCCGAGCCATCTCGGCATCGCCGCTATCTCCTTACTCCCGGTCGCATCCTTAAATCACAACAAGCAATTTTCATGTATTTTTCGAAATAGTGCATCTGATACCATAGTATTCGATAATTAGGAGAGTATTTTTTTAAAATTTTTTAGTCGAGTTGAAAGGGGTGAAATTGATGTTTGAATTTTTTCCTGGTGACGTCAGCTATACCACACGAGTTTCCTGTGATCCAGTAGATGGCGCCACTTGTGGTTGCAGTTACGGTGTGTATCCGTGCTGTGTGATCAGCAGACACTTACGTAACCTCAAAAGGCCGGTAATCGGTAATACAGCGATTATTCTTAAATTTTCAACAAAGTTCTTGTGCAGAACTCATTCTGCACCTCATTCCCGCTTTTCATTTCGAGTTTCCTCTGTATCATTGTCTGAAAATCGTTTTGCAACCAAATTGCGCGGATTATGGTAGTAATATGGATGCGTTTCGATGCGGCGGACGTTCCATTTTGCGGGGATTTCTCAGTAGAGTTGCACTCTTGCAAAATCCGCGATTGTTCGTCCGTTTTGTAACGCGATAATCTTTATTTTTAAATTAGGTGCGATAAATGTTACGGTTTCGTAAAATTACAACGGAACGAAGCGACCTGTTTTACCGGCTTGGAATTTCGCTCAAATCTTAATCACTCGTAGGTATAGAAGATTCGTTTTCCATTGTGATTAAGTTCGTTGGCACCGTTCGATTGGTATTCAGCTCTCGTCTAAAGTGCGCTGAACCTATGAATCTTCAACGAGACTCTCGGTTAGATAAATAATACGGTCTGCATATGATGTTTTGCCTTGTGAAAAATTATGCAATTTGGGAAAGATTTGCGAAGTTTCGAAATCGACTCGTGGATTCGTTTTTTTTTTATTTCGGTTATAAAGATGAGAGTATCTAACTCGTGTTATAAATCTTTTTCATAATGGAGACGAGATTTTATCTGTTTACCATCATCGCAGCTAAAATTCCCATAATTTTAATAATAAGCCAAAATAAAAGTGTTATGAGAATATAATGAACTGAAGACGCGTTCTAAAATGCAGAATTAATTGCGGAAATGTTAATGTCAAAAAATACATTTTTTGCACTTCGCTTTTCCTTTTGTATACTATTCAAATTTATCATTTAGCTATCCGCAATTAGTGGAGCTTATGGGAAATTTTTAGTTCCCATTAATCATTGAATTTTCAAGAATATGTGTGCCTCGAAAGTTGGTTGAAAACTAAATGTCCCTAGATGACATCTGGGTGTGACAGTGTATCTGAAACAACTAATTTAACCTCACTTTGTGTGATTTAACAAAATTCTCATTTACTGAAGACAAAACGCTGTCATTGTATTCTGATAAAAAGTAATCATGTGATAATGACACAATTTGAGAGGAAATGAACAAACTTTCTTAGGAAATGCAGCGGAAGTCGATAAAACAAACTCCTAATCTAATAAATAATTTCATGACGAATAAAATCACAATTAAACACGAACAATTTATTTATTCAAGAGAAATCGATGCAGTAATAAACCGCACACGTGTGGTAGTACCCACATCCGAAAATTTGCACACAATAATAATTATTGCCAAAATCCCCAAAACCATATTGAAAAATCGCAAGTTACCTAGGTACATAAATAATAATAAATAAGACTTCGGGTACCGCCTTATAAAGAAAGTTAGTGTGTGGTACTCTATTCGAGCGCGATCTCCATATACAGAGGGTTTCGATAAACATATTTGAGCCGGGTACTTACAGACGAGTGATGTCATTAATTAGACGTTACAACCGGATGTCGGAGTCTCTTTTCAAAACGACCATTATTACATTTCACGGCAAAACCGCTCGAAGTTTTAATCATACTCTATTTAAAGCGAACAGCGTACCATCTGTTTATTCTTGTCGATTCGGTTTGTGTGCCTCGTTTCGTATAATAATAATTAGAAAAAGTACCGATGCGTTTTGCTGTGACGGCTCGGTGCTTTATTAAATGGGTTTACCAGTTGATTGAACTTGAAATTTTCCCAGCGCAGTCGTCTTTATCATCGAAGATGAAAGTACCCTCTCGCGGAAAATCTTTTGACTTTCTACGTATTTTTAAAAATTCTGTTCGATTCGAGGGAAACTCAAATATGGATAAGTTCCGGCTGATAAAGTCAAAAATTACTCTCGTAATTATCTCATTAGCGGTCAGATACAGTGCGATTTGCATTTAGATTAAAACTTCATAATGGTACCACAAATATCTTCAAAAGAGACATAAAAGTTTGATCTACTTTGCTTTTCTGCTGATTGGCGGTACTGGGTGGGTAAGTCTCTTTATTAATTCTCGATGGTATTTAGTGTTTTAATGATTTTTTTATGATGGCAACATTTCACAAGGCGAAACGTGTAAACAATATTACCAGAGTCTTTAATAGTGTTAATTTGACATACTTTCAAAAATTCATACAAATCGCGACCCGAAATCCCATCTAGTACCATATCACCCTATCGGTAAATATCAGGGCGAAAAACTCACCTGTGGATTGGAATTACCGCAAAATTTCCGCCGGGTACTGCTGCGGCAAAAGTACCGGCACTGTCATATCAGATCCCAGACAAAAAAAACTCGACGATTTCGAACTCGGTCGTACCGAAAACCGAAAGAGAGGCGCGGGTGGCGAAACGAGCTGACGGCCGGCTGGCACAGACCCGCCGACGAAACTGAAAGTGGTACCCGGAGTCCTAAGCGTGGTCACTGGCCTATAGCGGCACTCGCGGAGTCTCCGATCTGCAGCGGGAGCAGAGTGGGGCAAACGTCATCGATTTTCGCCGAGTCGAATGGGAAAAATCGAGGCGGTACTACTTTTGAACGACTCTTCATTGTGTCACTGTCGGAATATTCGTCTCGTCATTGCGCGGCACTCTGCCCTAAGATCATCTCGTCAAAGTCGAGAGACATTCCAGGCATTTTTTCCGACGCGTGATCATCCCAACCCAGCGGTACCACTTTGATAGTTTGTCTGCAATTTGAGCTCATTACGTTCATTTGATCTAATTGCAACGATTTTCGAAGGATATTTAGGTTTTTGCGATTGAATACTGCAAATGGTACTATCATTTCGAGTGGTACTGATTTGGGAGGTCATTCTTTTGAAGAAATTCCCAAAGTTTCGCAGGATTAGAGTTTCAGAACGCGTGTGGTACTGAAACGTGTCTTTCAGCCGTCGAGCTTTGATACGTGACTTTTCTCATGACTTGGTACTGTTTCCTATGCAAAACTGCTTCCAGGCATAACGGTACTCTCCTATGAGTCGGCTGGAAATCCGCCTGGGTTTCAGATTTTCCATCAAAATAGCACATTTCCATATGAGGATCTCGACATTTCGAGCCCTTGAGAAGTAGTACCGACTGGTGTTACATTATGCAAAGATAACCGGAAGGAAATTATCGCAGCTAATACGGAAATGCCACTTACCAATTCACACATTCCGCGAAAATCACTAAACGCTTAAGCAAGTAATAAGTACCGAGCGGGCTGGAATAATGGTTACTTTAAATAAAAATCGACATAACACAATAAGCAATTACGTAAAGCGACGACTTTTTACCAGACTTTGCAAACGATAATTGCCATTATCATCTCTCGATCTCGGCATAATAGACTTTTTATTTAAGATGTCATCAGCGAGTACCTAGACTTTTATAATAGCGGCAGATGTTGGATGAGTACCGAATCCCACATGTTGTTGCGTTTCACAAAATTTATTAGCAAGCCGATAATTCCGTGCATCTCCACAACACTTGGGTGTCTTTTTTCCGAGATCGGTACTACCTCATGATCAGCCGGATTTCCGTTGCAAACCACGTTTACACGATCATTATGGCGTCCTAAGGTTAGATATCACGCAGTCGGATCGGTCAACACGTTATGAAGAGTGTTTTTTATTGAAATTCCTCCAGGTGACGCAATGGAAGCGACCCCAACCTGTTTGTGGCGCCCGAATGCCATACAAGGACGCCGATTTCTAGAGCGACGCCCACCTAGAAGAAGTCGCGTCTAAATCACCGATAACGAGCCGATAACCAGTAGTGCCAACAGATTTTCGGTACCGATTTTGGCGGGTTCAAGGCCGGTACCACCCGGAACTTTGCCGATTCTCCATGCAATTCGATTTCTGGCAGTTTGGTCGATTTTGTGAATTGGTGTTTTCCACTTGACGAAAACATCGTGACAATGACTCGGTTTCCCTCGAAATTAATGAAAGTCGTTACAAAATCACCCACTCATCATTTGATTGGGTGGAACCTTGATGGATAGACGAAAACAATCTAATCCTGGGTATTAATTTCAACAGAGATCATGTCGGTACCTAATTTCGAAGAAATCCGACGCTCACGTGCCTACAGGTACCTTTTAGGACCACGGATCGGAAAAAAAACGAAGAAATTGATGATGGATGGCCATGTTATTAAATGTTTCACAAGTTCCATCATCCTCTCGTGATGATTTTACGGGCACCACCCATGAGAAGTAGTACCTCCTGTAAGTTTTCTTGTCGAATTTGGATTTTGACGCTGTTTTATTTTCAGTCTAGGTCCGGTTGATTTATAATGTCCGAAGAAATAACGGGCTTAAAATTTAATCCAAAATAGCAAGGCCAATTTTGCAATCATTGTTTTCGTTATTTTTCCACGTTTCGCAACGCCAAACGGATCTACTATTACCGACTTGGCGCGTGTTTTATTTATCGACGTGGACGCGGTTCATGGGTGAAAAATTCAAATCGCCGGTCGAAAAAGCGATTAAATCATCATCCGAGAAGATGGTATACTTTACCCAGTCGAAGAAATTCGAACTGATGTGGAGTTTGCGAAATGTTAATTAATTGAATTTATTCAAATTGGCCAATTAGCGTATTTTATGACGATTTTCGGAGTCAAAATCCAAGGTTTCCTAGCCTCACTCACCAGAATCAACCCCAAAAAGAAGATCTACTTACCTTTAGGTACTCATTACTGATTACTGTTGTTAGTTGGTTTTATTGCGTTTTTACTTTTAATTCAATCAGCTCTAACGAGTACCGCTGCAATTTGTGCAGAAACGTGTGATTCAATGGTGGTACCGTGTGCGCTTTGGCGTTATTATTTCGCAATTTTCTGACCTGAATGGCTCTCCGACAGGACAAGGTCGGCTTGTTGTGCGCATAGTGACCACGGGTCAACGGGTCAACTTCGGAATGCCTTTATAAACTCGGATTATTGCATTGTCCGCCGAAGGTACTAACCATCATGAGCCTATTTTCGGAATCGACATCATCTCATATAGGCGAAAAATGGAGTTTTCGATTGGCAAATGGCGCTCTATTATGCAAAGCATTTTCGAGATCCAGATCGACCGGTAATTTCCCGCAATTAAAGTGGTACGAAAACGTTTCATCACCTGTCGGAATCGTGCCAAAAGCGTAATTCATCAACACACCGACTCACAAAAGATTATTATGATTACCGGCGAGATTTTGCAACACCGAATCGATCATTTATTATCATTAATAGCAAATTAACTGCGGTACTGGTAGGTACCGAATCTGCGGTAGCCGAACTTTAACGAATTTCGATAGGAATCTAGCGAATTTAGGAACTTGTGATTAAGTACCTATATGGGACTGGAAAAATTGAGGAATTTGATCGGTCTGCTCGTGTTGCACAGATTGCACAATGCGTAATACGTCACGGTCTAAAAAGTAAAAGAGTCAGTCGGATTATTATTGTCAATGTTAATCACTTTCGATAATTAAATTCAGGTTCACACGAGTATAAGGCAGAGGCACCTCGAGACAATGCGAAAATCAGGTAGTACCGTTGAATAAAAACTCTAACAATGAGTACCTTCACTAATTATTGCAATTCGGGTGTCGCAACTGGGAATTTCTTGCCGGTAAAGCAGAGTCCTGCTGCGGGTCGGAATTTGAGACAATGGTGCCCAGTCTTGACCTTTCCTAATGAACGCCTGATTGAAAAATTGCGGGCCGATCGTCGGGAGACTTTTATAAATATGGCGGCCTCGGTCGGGGAAGTTGCGAAATTCCGAAGGCATTATCGTGGTACTCGCATAAGGTGTTCGTCCTCATGAGTACCGGTAATCAGACCGTATCTAACTGAGTGAAGTGCAGTAGCGTCGGCGCCTCGCTTATAGCGATGTGCCGTGCGCGATTATCGCCCCGGTACGCCCCTGATTAGCGTAATGAGGCTTGACGTTTCGTTTTATATGGCACGAGGAAAATTCGCTTATTGGGGCGGAGAGAGGAGGAGGCGGTTTTCAAAGCGAACGGAATCGTGTCAAGATCGGCCGGGGATAGTGCGTGATAGTACCGGTTGGGCAGTCGACGCTAAAGTGCGGAAAATTATTGTAATTTATTCGACGGGGACTTTGGACGGATGTATCGACGGTTCGAGAAATTTTTAGATTCGCAGCCATTTCGATCGATTTTTCACTTCTCAGTACCGAAAACGCCTGAAACAGGGCGTGAAAATGTGTGGGAACTTCAAATTACGTTAAGCTTTCTTCAATTTTGACATTTTTTGAAATTTTCAGGCAGTTTTCAAGCTTTTTCTAAAAGAGACTCCAATGCCTTAACAAGACACATTTTCCCAAAACTTGAAAATATGTGTACAAATGAATGCTCAAAATGTTTCACAAGTTTTCTTGTTTTTCAAAAAGCTTGAATTATGTAGTGTTTTTCTTGACTTTGCAAATTTTTGAGATTTTCAGGCAGTTTCCCGTCTTTTACTAGTGGATATGAATATTCCAAAGTGGCTTCAACTGTTCACAAACTCACAGAACATGAAAATATACGATGTGAGAATTCAGATAGGGCAAATGTATTCAGAAAACTTGAAGTTCTTGGAATTTTCAGACAATTTTCAGTTTTTTCAGTTTTTTCAGTTTTACAAAACAAACTCACAGAACATGGAAATATACGCCGGTTCTTCAGGAAGATATTTAGAATGCTCGATTTTCTTTAATTTTCAAGCAATTTCACGTTTTTTAATGAAAGAGACACCAATGCCTTAACAAGACACAAACCCACAGAACATAGAAAAAACCTGGAGATTTCAAAGAAGTTTCCTATACAGAAGAAAAGCCATACGCGGAATTTCATACTAAATATCGGAATCCTTCATATTGAGGAAATTCAGTCGATTATTTCGACCTTTTCAGAAGAGGAGACCCCGATGCTTTAATAAGACACAAACCCGAAAATTTTCTAAATCCCGAAAAAAACGTCTCAAGATCGCCCCAAACGGCCCACACTAACGAAAAAGGTTTTTTTATACGAATCCCGCGAAATTTTTTCCAAAAAGTGACCAATAAAAACGATCCGACATAATTTTTTGCCTGCATTTGCACATTATAAATCCAACGATTCATCATCCGCATCATCATAATCGGTAGGTAAAATCGTGATCGATTATCGGATCGATGAGCGATTCTACCAACTAACAGATCCTCCATAAATAACATCTCAATCCGCGATTTCGATCAGCTCGAAAATAAAATAAACGATTCCTTCATTATCGACCTAATAATCGCTGGACGGAATTCGCGAAACTCTGCCATAAATAAAATTTCATGTCTTCATGCGGGCATTCGTTTCGTAACGATATAATAATAACAATAATAATGATAATAGTGACAAGTGCCCTTGTGCTCATTGGCCGTCGTCTACCTGGTGCGGGTGGACGATTTCGCAATGCGCCTGACTTCTGCCTACACGAATTAGAAAAATACGTTTGACCCTTAAAAAAAACGTCGCCTAATTTAGAATTTCGCTTGCACAATCGTTCGCAAATTGTCACCTCTTTTTATACTTACGGTCGAAATCGTGATTTTCCCAACAATGGCCAGATCGAACGTGATAAATCGAAACGAATTTATTATTGCGATTTCGGTCGAGGTACTATTATGATTTTCGGCTATTGGGCACGTCCTTCCTCTCTCTGAATAATCCCAATAAAGGGTTGCGAATTATTTCGTATTATGTCCTGAATTTGTGTTATTTTTCCAGCTTGGAAATGGCAAGGACCTCTTTATTCTAGCCGGATGAGTTATTACGGAAAAACGCACATAAATTAGCGATTATGCTAATCGGGATCGTGATAGCGACGTAAAACGCATGTATACGCTCATAATGAGATTCACTAGAAAAGGGAAATGTCGAAAATTCTTCTCGTTGTAGTCGAAAAGTGACGAAATTCCCAAATCACCGAAAATTAGGAATTCGGATGCGATTTCTCAATCGCACAAGTTTTCGTTATTTATCTATTCTCCCATTTCAATCAATTACGGCTCGTTAATTACGATTTTTATGACTTTACGACGTCTTGACATTCTGCGAGATGATTTAAAATAAACATCAATAATTTTTATACTTCTGTTTGTGCGGTCCGGTAAAAAACGCCACCTCGCGTACAGCCCATCCAAGATTCCGTGGCGCGTTAGCTGTCAAAGTTGCCACCGTATCCTGGACGGGCTCTATAATGCGAAATATGCAAATTTTCACAATGAAATTGTGTGAGAAATTCGATTAGGAGCGCGACCTCATTTCGGCCGATAATAATCGAATTAATCTTCGGAATTAAGACCATCGAACTGGTTCGGCTCTTCCTCAATATCACACGAATTCGAAATTCTCGATCGATAACGATCGTGATATACCGAATCGACCTGAACCGGACCGAGGGAATTACACGTGTTTATACGCCGGTTTAAATTCATAATAATAATAATCTAGTTCACATTTTTCTTATCAGATAAAGTGTCGAATAACACGCGCACGCCATCGTCCATAAGGTCGAACGTAAACGCAGATACGGGCAATAAATAAAAGCCACCTAGTTTTAGTTTTAATTTGAATTTAACGAAATTGTCTCGAAGAAAGGTTAAAACGGTAATTACTAGACGCGTGATATTATATCGCACCTGATTATGGCACGGTACTTTACGAGTACCGACTTATTCGAAATGACAGAAATGGTACTTTTTCAGGTGCCACGAGTGGGTCAGCTCGGGATTTGACATTTTGTCTCGCGGCTTAGGCATGTGGCAGTACCATTAGTGATTGATACCAGTTTTTGCATCCAACTCGGCCGTTTCGCAATATAATGAGATCTCGAAGTGGTACTACCTTATAGTCCGACGATTTGATGGGTTGTTGTTGTGGGTACGGCATCACTTAGGCATATTTGCCCAACTGCGTGATTTATTGGTGTTGAGCAGTACCAACAATTTGTTTCTTCAAATAAAAATAATAGATTACCGCGAGTGGATGAGTGAGTGTTGGTACTACTTTAATTAGGGTTAGGATGACGGCAAACTTCCTTATTGTTTGTCATCATTGGGTAACCAAATGCGATTTTTTCTAGATTCACCTAGAAATTGACTATTTCTTTTGCTTTTTCAAAATGATAAAGTACCACAAATGAAAAATGCTCTGAATGCGAGTAACGAGATGGATTATGCAAGATATTCTTGACATATTAGCAAAAACTCTGCAAATAATTTCGTATCTCGAAGGCAAAATTAGTTTATTATCTATCCACTTATTGCCTAGAATTGAGACCGAGCCTATGGAAAGGGGAAAAGTGTCGAAATTTCTATAGTTGCAAAATCGAATTGATATCTCCTGAGTCACACCGAAAAAATAACAACAAAATCATCGTGATAAAACTCATCGAGAATTTTCCTAACAAGCGGTAAAAAAAGTTCGAAATTGCTATGAGGAATAATAGCAAACCGAACATTTTTCCTCCGATTTTAGTTTATCGCTTTTTAATTGAACTCGAATTTGGTCATGTACTCTATTAGTCAAAAAAAGAGGTGTGTACCGTAGGGTACCGACATAATTAATAAACGAGTTCAAATTCCTCATTCACTTAGAATTGACGAAAACAAATTGCCAACGATTCAAAAATAAAGAATTAGGTGACGGTGGTACTACTGGTCTTTAATTTTAATTATCATTGCTACTATAGAGAGGTGCGGTTATGGGATATCAATTTGCGAGAAAAATCTGGGTAATTGTGCAATTTTTTCGCATTGACATTCCTCGTGTTTTATGGATTCGAGACGATTTCGCAAAATACTAATCATTTTGTTCCTCAAGTTGGTACCGCCACGGTGATGTACTGGATGTTACGAAATTTCTCGGAGAAAATTGTGACAATGGTAACGCAAAAATGTCAAGACACTTCCACCATATGGGAAATGATGCAAGCGAGTGTCATCACCAATTTAATTGATTTTTTCCAATGGGAGAAAATTCAGTCCGATAAATTACAATAAATCAGAAAAATTATATAATAGCGCGTCGAGTACCGTCTGAAGATGGAATAATCGTGATCATAAAACGCACCTATTATTTCTTCATTATACACCAATCAAAATATTAATAGTGAGTGGGTAATGTTTGGCGAATATTTGACACGTTCGGACAATGGGTGAGATGTGGAGATGTGGAGACACAATGGGGAAATTTTCGCCGCGTAGGTTGGTAGTACCCATTTAGCGTCATTCGCGAACGCGACAATCTAATCGATACTTTTTTACGAGTTGGTATGCCTGTGTATGATCTAATTTGCGACTTTCACATCATCGGGTAATTTTGAGATGAGGTCATGCAAAGTTTTCACATTTGATTTTTAAATATCCATTTCCGCATTAGTCTATCTCAATAAGTGGCACCCGAATGCGCGAAAAAGCCGTACCAACATGACAAGACCAAAAAGGCTGAAAGACAAATTTACATAATCTCTGTTTAACTATTTGCAGGTAGGTATGAGAATCGTCACTTTATTTGACCGATATGGGTGTGAGAATTGTAGAAAACTCGTGAAACAATGGTTTCGGTCTACCCAGGGTGCCCTATTATTACGAACTCTAATAACAATAATACGGTTGCCTTATGGAGAAGATAAAGACTTATGGTAAACAATTATGGAAATTTCGCCTTACGCAGTGATGGATTCACCTACTTACCTTTTCTCAATGGAAAGTGGTTAACGTTAGACTTGGAAACATCTCAGTAGTACCTGTTATTATGCATGCTATTCTCACCCATTCAATTCCTTCCTCATTCACATGAGCTTTATTTTTTCTTGAAATAGTTTAAAAATGATGATTTTTTATTCCTTCAATTTTAATAATAAGTACCTAAGTATATTATGCAAATCATTTTCTAAATACCTCAAGATCTAGGAAAGTCCAGTAATAATCATTTTTATTTTATTGATAAGAAAGTATAAGTATGATATTTATGTATTTTCATTGCGGGTAATACCAGAAAATACTAAAATACTGCTCAATATTTTAATTTGTCATCTCTTATCCTGAGAGTTGTATGGGAATGAAACGAGAGAAATTCGTTCAGAAAATAAAAAGAAAGTCGAGCTATTTTCGGTGATTGCTCCTTAACTTTTTCAACAAAGGAGAAGCACGTACCCACCTTATGTACTCACTTATGTGTTTTGTGAATACGTAATTTAATTGGCAATAAAATATTTCCAGGTTCATGCAAATTTTCGTCTGCGCCTGTAATACCAAAGATAATGGAGCTTAAAAATGCGAAAATTGTCTCGCTAATAAAGGACCTAAAATTAGTTCCATTAATGATGTTCCTGGTTTGTTTATTTCGGTAATTTAAAGTCAAAGTTCTTACCATGAATTCGAGTAAGTAAGAGTATTTTTAAAAGCTCTATGAGGAAGTTCCTATTTATATTTTTGTTTAGGGTCATTATTCTTGGCTTTGAAATAGACATTTGTATGTATTGAGGGGAGGTCAAGAAAATTTGCGTCTTCGATTAGTAACGACAAAGCATTTTCACAATTTTTACACAATAATATTGTTCAGGGATTTGGTGACCAATCTTTTTAAATAATGAAATAAAATCTGGCAGTGTTAAAATAAATTTTAAAGAAATATACCTATGTATAAATAAATTATTGCGATGGGGGAATACTTAGGGATTTATGGTGTTATTTCAGCGAATTTATGGGGCTTTATTGCAAAAAAGGGACTTATATGGTGAGCAAAAAAAGTGCGTAGATGTTTGTTTCTCGCTAAATTATCATGTAAACTAGTAATTTGCAGCACTATATTGAGTGATATCGCGCATCTCGAAAAATATAATACACTCAGTGATTAAGCGCTTGAAATGTGATAAAAATAGGAAAATCCATGAAAATGACCAATTTTCTCTAATTTAAACTCACCAATTTCCAAGTCCTCGGTAGTATAGTGGTAAGTATCCCCGCCTGTCACGCGGGAGACCGGGGTTCGATTCCCCGCCGGGGAGGACACTTTTTTGAATAATTTTCCACCCAAAAAGAACCCCGAGAAGTCACTGAACTCGTTGAAATTAATTTTTCTGAGAATTTTCGAAAATTAATCCCATTTTGAGCACTTATCGATGTGCACCCCAAAACACCTCATAAACGTACAAGTTACCAGAATTAACGTCTAAAATATGTTTTGCAATTGATTTATAGAAGGTTTGATGCATTTTTCTTGGTTTATTTGCATTATTTTGGATTTTGAAATAATTTTGGAAATTTTGCCGTTTTATTTTTTGGTTTCCAAGGTTGGCGGCGTATGACAGGTCACGTAAACAAAACAACAATGTCAGCTGTCAGAGCTGTCAAGTCGGCCAAAAGTCAACGAAACCGAAATGAGCGAAATCGTTGCGAAATCCGGGCAAAAACGCGTGGAAAATTAACTCTCGCTGCATTTTCCTCCACAGATCCGAACGGAGCCCGCCGCCCACGTGCAGGAATGCGCCAAGTCACGTGACATGACACATGCAAAACGCCGTCAGCTCAGCTGTGTTCAATCCCGACACGCACCGGACCCGTCCCATTGGCCGCTCCCGGTCCCTACGTCAGGAAAATTCGGGAAGAAACGTGACCGCCAAGGTCCCGACGGAATCCACGCCAGTTTGAAAATAGACATTGCGCGAACTATGTGCCGTTGAAACGTCCCTCCTTGAGTGCTACCGACACAATGCAGGAATCCAACGACCACCTCAAGAACCTCGTCTATTACTCGGCGAAGGATGGCATGTCAATCGTGCTGTTCTCCCTTCTAAGCGGCGCCAATTCGGAAGAAATCGAAGACATTTTGAACCAGGTACCCGATTTCTTATCGAAAACCGTAACGAAAACCTAAATCGAGTCTCACCCCCTAGAAATTCATCGATAATGACGGCCAAGAGAGCACCCCTCTGATAGTGGCGGCCCGCCAGGGCCACATAAAGGTCGTCCACTTGTTGTTATCAAAATTCAAACCTAACCTAGAAGAAGAAGGAACTGTCAAACTTGATGGATATGTGATCGAAGGGGCGAGCGCCTTATGGTGCGCCGCCTGCGCCGGCCACCTAAATGTCGTGAAAACGCTGGTGAAAGCGGGCGCGGACGTCAACCACCCCACTAAATCGAACTCGACACCCCTGAGAGCCGCCTGCTTTGACGGGCGCCTGGATATCGTCAAATACCTCACCTACCACAACGCCGACATCAACATCGCCAACAAATACAACAACACTTGTCTCATGATAGCCGCCTACAAGGGCCATTCGGACGTGGTGGGTTTTTCGATTTGAAATTACAGGAAACTGTAATTGTCGGTAACGAATGACGTTTTTAGGTTAGTTTCCTCCTGGAAAACGGGGCGAACGCCAACGAGAAGGCCTTATGTGGGGCGACGGCGCTCCATTTCGCTGCAGAGTGCGGTTATGTCGGAATCGTTAAAGATTTGCTCGATTATAAGGCGACTTTTTCGACTAACGACTCGGGGATGACTCCTATCAAAGCGGCAGCGGAAAGGACGCGCTATGAAGTCGTCGAATATCTGGTGGAGAGGCCGGAAATCACCAAAGAGGAGCGAATCGAGGCTTTGGAGCTACTCGGGGCTTCTTTCGCCAACGATAAGGAGAGCTACGATATCGGAAAGGCCTACGTTTATCTCCACAGATCTATGGAGCTTAGGTGAGTTTTTGATCGACCTCGTTGTAACGGTGCGCCGTTTTTTCGGTAGTTTCGCACAAAGAAATTCCGCTTGATACAGAAATAAATTTTATTTTGGGGTATTTTTAGAATCCCGCGTGTTGTGTTCGGTCCGTGGTGACTTTACTCTATAACGGTGTACTGCGTTTCGCAAAAATCGCGCTCGAAAATTCCGTTTTATGCCGAAACATCGGGCACGTGGAATTAATCGTCGCGCATACGGCCAACTACGGAGTACAATAAGGAAATTCTCGCACGTGTTTTGCCGGAGTTCTCCTCCCCGGATTGCGCACGTGGATTCTATCAATTTCGTGTTTCGCACCGATGAGATTGTGCAATTCATTACAGGTTTATTGACTTTTTGCCAATTCCGTGCGTGTCTACGCGAAAATAGAACGACCCGCTATAATAAAGCAGGAAAAACCGTTTTTACCGACCGAATCCATCATGGCGGATTTGACAGCATAACTGTCAATAACCGTTCGTGACTATTCACGTCACAAAATTCAATCAAAATCGTTAATTTAAGCCCGAATTCAACTAAAATTCATCGAAAAACGCCCTCTTTGCAGGTTTAGCGACCCGGAGAACCCGATCAAGAAGACCCTGATGCCCCCGATTAAAGCGTACGAGCACTGGGTCGAGTGCCAGTCGCTCTACGAGCTGGAGCGGTTAGAGTCGAACGACAACGCGCTCCACATGGAGGCGCTGACGATCCGCGAGCGGATCCTGGGGGCGCAGAACCCGGAGGTGCCCCACCCGATCATCTACCGGGGCGCGGTCTTCGCGGACAACGCTCGTTTCGAGAGGTGCCTGGACCTGTGGCTGCACGCCCTGAAACTCCGCCAGAAAAACCACATTTCCGTCGTCAAAGACCTCCTCAGATTCGCCCAAGTCTTCTCCCAGATGCTGCACGTCAACGTTAAAGTCACTTACGAGCACGTCGTTCAAGTCTTATCGGCCGATATCACCGAATTGGAGAGGAACAAGAAGCGGTTGATCAAGCCGGGGCTGAAAGACGATCCGGACGTGGTTTTGGTTGGTTTCTGCTCGAAATTCGACAAGTCGGTAAAGTAGGTTTCTTCAATTTTTTCGTTTGCAGGAGGATTTGGAGTGTAATTTGACCACTTCGCTGTATCTGTTGACGATTTTGACTCGGTTATTGAAAGAGTGCAGCGAGGAGGAGATTTTCAACGTGAATCGGATGGTTTTCACCCTAAATCAGCTGCAAGTTAGGTTAAGGGACGGGCAGACTTTGCTGCATTTGGTTTGCAATGCCGAAACTCCCGTCGACGATTTCCACATCAATGACGTTTGCAAGTTAGTCTTCTATTTTTTTCCATTGGTCTATGGATTTTTGTTGACTTGCTGTCATCTGTCAGAATATTCAAAATGGCGTCACTTTTTGGAGTTTTAAGCGGTTTTAAGTTTTTAAATTCGATTTTTTCGTAGATTTCCTTGTGCCGAGACCACGAAACTGCTGATAAGGTGCGGCGCGGACGTGAACGCGATGGATTACGACCGGAACACTCCCCTCCACGTGATCGTCAATTACCACAAGCCGATTTCGGATTTCCTGACGCTCCACTCGATAATCACGGAGCTGGTGGAGGCCGGCGCTCATCTGGATTGCGTGAATAAGCGGGGGGAGACCCCGTTGGAAGCGTCAGCCACAGGTAGTAAGTGTTTTATAATCGTGATGGTCGTCCTGTTCTGTCATTTTCGCGAAATCGCATCGTTTTTCATGGCGGTTTTACTTCAAGGTGTCGCCGAAATCATCCTGAAGACCCAGATGAAGCTCAGCCTGAAGTGCATAGCGGCGAACGCGGTCAGGCATCACCGTTTGACGTATCAGGGGCAGGTCCCTGAGGCGCTCGAGTCTTTCATAGAGTTGCACGGTCCCGGCGTGAAGAAGGCCTAGTCAATTATGTTTTTATTCTGTGTAAATATGTATATTATTGTGCGTGCACACTGCCCCGTGCTGATATTTATGTCGATTTTTTTGTATTTTTTTTCTATCGTCTGTCTACTGTGTCAAGTATCCGGTTCAGACATGTATAATTGGTGTTATTTTTATGAGACTGTCGAAATTCTATTAATACGTTTACAGGATTTTTAATTAGTGTATGCTTTATTGGCTAAAATTTAGAATCGAGATTATTTTTTTTATTACTGAATTTGGATAATAAAGTCGTTTGATTGAATATTCTTCCCATCAATTACAGTTCCCTGTAATGTGAATAACAAAATACTATTACAGATTCCTGTAATTTAAAACGGAATTAATATAAATAACGTTAAAAATAGAATACTATTGATCAGTACATCCCAATGTAAAACACATGATACAATACAATTATTAAACTCCTTATAAAGTACGATTCAGTCTTCTTCCAGGATACAATTTTCGACCATTTCCTTTAAATTCGGGTTCTCCATTGCAGCAGCAATACGTTCCTTATCGTTGATTTGCTTATTTACTAAAATCATTCAGATTAATAAACAACAATAAACAGGAAATGACTTTATACTTTCATGTTCTGTGGTGTGAGCCCCTTCTTTTATGTAAATATCAAGTTTTATTTGATACGGAATGGATCTTTCCAGTTTAATTCTTATGCATAATCCTATTAGAGTCGCCAGTGAGCAATGAGGTACCGTAGGGTTAAATTCTACCCTAACCACACTGACCTGGCTCGGAGTTGGGCTTTTAACCTGAAAATGAAGAATTAATAACATAGTTTTTATTTAGGGGGTTGTTGTAATTACCTCAACACCATCTTCATAGACTACTTTCAGTTCTTCTAAGGTGTTGGGCTTTTCTGGGTCTTTAATTGTCCTAATTAGATCTAAAATTCCACCGATTATAAATTTTATTGATATCGGACTTGGCCCGGATTACTTTACCATACACTGTGAATTTCAAGTCGTTGTCATCTTTGGCTTGTTCTTTTCTCGGGCTCACATTTTCTGTCGATTTTTTCCGGAAAAGAGATAAAAACATTTTTGTTAAAAAAATTGTCCGTTTTGAGGTTATAACAAAGTGACAGTCAGCTGATTACCTTCATTTTCACTCATTTTTCTTTTCCTTCAAAAATTGCCGTCTCATTTGCATTTACATTAAATTGGACTGGGCGTTAAGGTGGATAAAATAAGACTGTGGCACACGCGCAAGGTCGTCTTGTTAACACTGAACTCAAAATAAGAATAATAAGATTGGTGTTTATCTTTCAATGGTTTTTATTTTTCAAGAGGTTTTGCAGATAACCCTCCGTCTCTTGAGTACTAATGTTCAATCTGACATGTTGACTATTGATTTACCGTTGCATAATATAAAATGTGTGCAATAAAACGCTACATTTACATTTTGTCAAGTCACCTGTAACCACTGTAAATGGGTGTTTATCATTCTCTTGAGTTCTGCCAACGCTAGGAGAGATAAACAACTCCAAGGTGAAAGTGCCTCTGTAAAAATCAGAAACGGGACATTTATTTTATTAGAGAAAATCAAAAAAATTTAAAGTCGTATGGGATTTCAAAGAATTTGAATTTTAAAATTTGACACCTGTCATTGTTACGCTAAATATTGTGCGCCACGCTTACACTAGTAATAGAATCACGTACATCGTAACGAACAAGAAGAATATTATACACGAATATCAATTATTTCATTATCGTAAATTAATTCGGACAACGATAAATTTTGTTATTAATTTCAGTATAGATATAATCTCGGATATAATACTGAGATTAGAATATACAAATGATAAGAAATTTTGCGGTGTAATACTGACTTCAGCTAAATATGAGTGCTCAATCTGTCAAAAAGGAGGCTTGTGATTGGTTACTGCTTGAAATTGAAATTTCACAACAAAAACTTTCAACCGTTGTGAAAAGTGTAATCCTGCGAAAAACGTTCTTATTTTTGTTCGTTGTGCCATTTTATAAGTAGAAATATTAAATAATAATCAAAGACGTAAGTGAAAATGTTACGGAGATCACGAAGTTCGTCTCAACTACCTTTGCCGACATCTCGGACTAGCTCTTTCGGTCAATCGAAAATTCGCTCCACCTCTTTAGCAAGGTAATTAGAAATTAAATACTGAGCAAAACTTGACTAAACCAACTAAATCTGCACGTTTTAGATTGAGCAATCGGAACAAGTTGAGCGTGGAACCTTCAAAACAATCATTAGTCACCCCGATTCTGGTAAGGAGCCCCAAAATGACCATTTCGATTAACGAACCGTTTTCCGTTTAAACTATAGGACCCCCGAGGTAGGAGCAGTTACAAGAAGAGCTCGCTGTTTTCGCTGCCCACTCCGAGCAGTTCGGTGAAGGCGAAGGGCAAATCCCCTTTCAAATTCAACGACAAGGTGTGGGTCTCTCAGCAGTACGCGAAAGTCTGCAACTTCCTCAGGCAGATGCCGGAATTCGACGCCAACTCGCTGAAGACGTTCACCAAGCCTCTGACGACCAACACTTTCGTCAACCTGGTCCAGATCTTCATGAGGGAGATCGACTGCAACGTGGGCGCCAAAATCACGATGGCCACCTTCAAAGAGGTCGTGCCCCAGCAACTCCGCATCATGCAGTACCCGGGGCCTCTCCCGAATTCCCTTTTCAAAACCGGTAAATTGACAATTTTATTCAGGAACGAAACATCTGACGGTGGATTTTTTGACGAATCACAGAGCACCGTCTTTTTTTTCGCCCAATGAAATATCTCGATTATTGTGAATAGCCTCGTGAATGACAGTTCAAAATTGTCAGTTGTCAAAAATTTAAAACTGAAAATGGCGACCAAATTCAAAACTTGTTCTAGTCAACACCACCCATTCTTGGCCCCAAGTGATCAGCATCTTCTCCTGGCTGGTGGATTTTATCGTCGAGTGCAACGCCAACGAGGAATTCAGCCACGAAACCGCGCTCGTCTTGGATTACCAGGCCAAGTTGTACCAGGTTTTCAACTCGGACGAGAACAAAGACGAGGTGGATCGAAATTTCAAGGAGAGCCTCGCCAACCACCTGAATCTCGACCCAAGGGAACTGTACGAAGAGAAGTCGAACTACAATAACCACCAGAATTACATCAGGAAACTGAATAGCGATTACAACGTTTGCCAGGACGAAATCCAGCAGCTTTCCGACGGTATACAGAAGAAATTGGACGAAATCGAGGCTTTCGAGAGCGAAACACTCCAGAGGGAGCGCGCCTTGAACGAGGAATCGTCGGCGATCAGTGAGGAAATGGCGAAATTGAGTTAGTATCATTTCATTTGTATTTTTCGGTTTTTGACAGTTACCGACAATTACAGAAAACTACCTCGGGATACCGATAATGGCGATAATTGTTAATTCAAGATTTTGAACGGTTCCAGGGGAGAATTTGGTGGTCACACAGGCTTGTAAATCGGAACTGCTGGAAGTGATGAAGGTGCAGCCCTGCTCTTCCGAGGAAAAACACAAACTGGCGGCCAAAATCGAAGAGATGAGGCATACGCTGATCCTGAAAACCGAAAGGCGGGATAAACTGAAAACCATGAGGGATCAGTTCGATTACCGGCTGGTGGACGCGAAAAGGAAAGTCAAGACTGAAGTTTACCGACTCAATAACGAATTGATGGAGCCGATTGTCAGTTGTCCCCAACTCGAGGTTCTCAAGTTACCGGTCGGGGGGTTCTCGAATAAGTCTTTCCAAAATGTAGATAATTATTACTTATTCATCTGTATTTCCATTACTTAAATGATACCAATTGTAGGAAATTTCTACCAGAATCGAGAAAAAGGCGGTACTTCTCAAGAGTTTGCGCACCAAATACGAAAAAGTCTTGAATTCTATCAAGAAACACCAAGAGGAAGTGGATATTTTACTGCAAAATCTGGAAGCGTCCCAAACGGCTTTAGAACAGACGAAAATCGTGAATTTCAATTCGCTGAAACGCCTGGAAGAGGATCTGGCGAAAGAGGAATCGGTAAGTGTCGTTTTGCCTTAGGAGTTGACATTTCGACTGTCGTTTTTGTCTGCAGAAACTGGAAAATCGCGTTTCCGATTGTAAAAACTTGAAAGAAACGATCGATGAAATCGTCAAGTCCACTCCGAACAATAAGGCCCTTCAACAGGATATCGTTCTTTTGACTAAAAATGTGGAATCGCTGTCGAAATTCCTCAACACTTATATAATCAAAGTGTTCGATTTTTTGAGCAAAGTTAAAGACTTGACTTTCGAGAAATACGAAGAGATGGCCGCCATTTTCAACGACGTCCAAGCGAGGCTAACCGCGCAAACCGAATCGATATGGGACGAGCAAAACCAGATTTTTGCTTCGTTGAAAGAACTAGAAATTTATATGGAGACGCCAAAATAACAAATTTATTATAAGCGCGGCATCAAAATCACATATCACAATCGAAAAAAGCCATTTTTAAAGTAGCAAGAAGGCCATTGTATTGCTGGTTTTTGTTCTATTGACATTTACGAAGCTATGGTTAAAATTTTTTGCGGTACTTGTCGTTTGGGGGTTCTCAATTCGTCCGTTGGGACTGTCGGTAAAGTAGAGAACTCTTCCAAATCGTCCAATTCCAGTTCGGCCAACTCTGCTTCCAGTTCGTCTTCGTCTATGTCGTCGTTGAAACCGACCGGATTTCCGATGGCGTTCGAAATTTCGTCGCTCAGCTCTTTTTGACCGACCAGATCGTCCATCAATTCATCGATTTTATCCGCATTCCTGTTGGTGCAAATCAGGATAATTAGTCGTTATTTCTAATCAAGATTTGAGGTATTTTATGGCTTACATGTGCTTATGGGCCGCTTTTATGGCGCCAGAAGCGTCCGACAAGGAAGATAACACAACCGAATTCGTGTTGGCCGTCTCCAAAATGTCCCTCTGCGTTTCCAGAGTGGTCAAAGCTCCGTCCAATCTTTGCAATTCGCGTTCGAGCTTTTTCTTCCTTTGGAGGGCCGCCAACGCCACTGAAATTTATTAATTTATTGAAAATTCAATTCGGTCTACAATAAATAATGGAGTATTTTGTACATTTCTTATTTTTCTTTGCGTTGGTTTTCGCCATTGCCAATTCCCTTTGTATTTTGCTTTCCACATAGTTTTGTTTCTTAATTAGCATCTCTTCGGTTTCTTTCAGTTTTAGAATGGCCTTAGGGATGGATGCGTCATGTGGTTCCCGAGGGGTATTGTCTTTTTTTGCCCCGAACACCTTTTTGAACATTTTAGCTGACATATATTGTACTTATTGATTTTGTTGAGTGCATTGATTGCATGCGTCGTTTTCTAGGCGCCTCAGGGTGGATATGCGTCGCGCTCGGCGTCGTCCAGTAGTTTAAAAGCTCGGTCAAACGAACTACTTTATTCATTTGGCGGTTTTCTGTAAATTTCAGCAAAAAGATCATTTGGTAAATGTTAATTCCGTTCAATTTCAATTTGATGCGGTTGATTTAATATCATCCGGAAAAATCGAGGGAAAAACTATGCCACAAGTGCCTGTAACTTAATTTTTTCATTATTTTCTACTTTCCTGTAATGCAGTGATGTGCCTTTTCTTTAGTTATGTTGTTCCACCTTGTTTTATTGAGGATATTTGAAAATGATTAGAAATTAGTTCGTTTTGGTTAGGATTTAAATGACAATCCATGTCAAAATCTAAAATTTTCTGAAGTTTTATATTTTTGCCATCAGCCAACTATTTATTTTATTTAGATTTATTTAGTTACAAAACCATGACAAAACCTAACAACTCTAAATTCCGAGTTAATTACTCATTACAAAGCTAATCTGCCTTTTAGTGAGGAACTAGATTTAGTGATTTTTGCTTTGTAACAGCGGCTGTTTACCTCGAATAAGTTTGCTGTGAGTTGGGCTTTTAAGAGTTGGGTTTGACATATCTTCTGTCATTTTTGAATGAAAATAAAATGAATAGTTGGCTGTTGGCAAAAATATAAAACTTTTTTTGACATGGATTGTCATTTAAATCCTTGCCAAGACGAACTAATTTCTAATAATTTTCAAATATCCTGAATAAATCAAGGTAAAACAACGCAATGGAAGAAAAGGCACATCACTGCATTACAGGGAAGTAGAAAATAATGAAAAAATTAAGTTACAGGCACTTATGGCATAGATTTTCCAGAAAATGTTGAGAATAAGTTGAGGAGAAATGTTTTAACGGAATTTGAACTTGAAGCATACAGAAAAATATAGAGATGAAGTTATTTCATTGATCAAAGGACTGGATACATTAGAATAGGTGAAAATTCAAAGTGATTCAAAAATGACAGAAAAAATAGCTAACCCAACTTTTAGAAGTCCAACTCACAGCAAACTTCAGGGTAAAAAGTCAGTGTTACAGAGCAAAAGTTACTAAAACTTCAAAATCTAGTTACTCACTACAAAGTTACGACTAGTATAGGCAGAGACATAGGGCAGAGATAATGTTAACATTATCTCTGGTATAGGTCATATGTAAAATTTATTCGATCGCTCCGCATTTCGTGTTAAGTAGATAAAGTGGATTCTTACCTCAATTCTTGTAAGAATAAATTAGTTCTTATCACTATTTCAGTGATCACTTATCAATGTGTCATCACTCACTTATTGATTTGAAATAAAGACTCATTGTACAGGTGAAGGATAATAACTTAAACACGGTTTATGAGTCTCAAGGGCTCTTCATTTGATATTGTTATCGAATTTATCGGTATTTATTGGAGTATAGTCTATCAATTTATTATTCTAGTATAACGTCACCAGTTAAGTTAGGATTAGCGCCCCCCTCGTCTTTGTTCTTCGCCAAAAGGACATTCCCACTCTTTGCCAAATTTTCGAGTTCCCTCCGACTCAAAGTGCGCAAGTAAAGCTCATAATTCGCGATGAACTCCTTCTTGCTTTCCGTCCACTTTTCCTCCCATCGCGCCTTTTCGCTGCCCCCTAGTCGGCCCCAGGCGATTTTCGGGTCCTCCTCCCCCCTCCAATTCTTGAGAAAGAAGCGGTAGCAACTGGAAGGGGGCGCTTTCGGCTCGTCCCGAGGCCCGATCAACTCAGTCTTCGTCTTCTTCACCGCCGATTTGATCTTGACCGGTTCGTCATTTTTGACGTTGCTTTTGTTCGGTTTGGACCTCATCATGTTCGCCCTGGTCCACACTTTCAACCGGTTAGTCGGTGATAAAGTCTGCAAATATTCGTAGAACTCTTTCTCGTATCGCTCCCGCATTTGCTTCAGTCTTATCCTGTACTGCTCCTGGTCTTCGACGCTGCTGTTCTTCCAGATGTTGGCGATGGTCCCCATTTTCTCTCGATGGTTCAGCGCCTTGAATTCCTCGCTTTTTGACATCATCTTGATGAAAAGATGGAAAGCGGTCAAAGGGGGTTTTTCCGGCTGTCCGGTGAATTTCGCCATGATTTCCTTCTCCTGCTTGGACAAGACGACATTGCGCGCCTCCTTATGGGTCTCCTTGTACTTATTGAACTCGTCCACGGCCCAGTTGATCCAAAATAGCCGATCTTCGTCCAGCATTTCCGACCAAGTCTGTAAAGCGCCATCTCTGTTTGTGTAATTCGGGTTATTTTCTTGTTCGTAATCGAGGAAAATTTCAAAAGGCTTCCTCGGTTTCCTGTCTGATGCGTCCTTATCGACGGATTTGTTATATTCAGGGTGTTGCTTATAAAAGTGTTTTATCTGTAATTTAATCTTGGCGCTATCTTTGCGAGATAATTTTGAGTATTTCTCTAGTTCTTTCGGTGACAGATGTCGGTAAATTTGGCCGCATTTTTTGGCGATTTCTTGGTTAGTGGAATCGGGGAACTCCTCCAATAATTCGGGACGTTTATCCTGACACATGAAGAAGTAGGCGTTCAAGGGCCTCCTCGGATAATCCGGGTGGTTCCTCGGATCTAGGCCGTTTTTGTTGATCCAATGCCGGACGTCCGTCGCGATTTCTTCGAGCAGGCGGTATTTTCGGATTTTCGCCGTCAAGAAGAACCAAGTTTTCTTGCATTCCTCGCTCGTGTAATGGCCGAAGGCGATTTTGTCCCAGTTGAGTTTGTGATTTCTGGTCGAGTAGGACGCTTTATCGTCCGGGGGGATCTCTTTTTCGACTCTCTCCAATAGGATGTGGTAATCTTTGGTGGACCAACGTTGGTGGGTTTGGACTTTTTTGGGAAGCGGGGCACTAATGGCCAATTCGTCGTCCGAAGTCGATGAATCCGAGTCAGAATGTTTACGCTTTTTCTTTTTAACCTTGTCTTTGGAGGTATACATGGCTCTGGAGCACTACAAAGGGCAGATCATCGGTTTATTCAAGACTTATTGCACTTTTTGAGTCAGATTTTGATGAATTTCTGAACTTTTAACCTCAAAAGTCACCGCCACTGTCAACTGTCAGATTAACGTCATCGAGTGTGACAGTCGAGTAGATTAAATGACCATCGATATGAACTACTACCACAGACTACAACATATTTTTTCAAATAAGTTTTCTCCCGAGTTTTCTCCTTTGTTTAAAAAAATAAATAATTAGTTGATAAAATACAAATTTTCAATCATCAATATTGCTAGCAGTTTCTTGAGTTTTCAATCAATTTCTTTTCACATGAGTTTAGGCGAAAATAAAAAATTGTTCATAGATCCTTTATCTATGATAGATCTGTGGTGCAGTAGTTCAAATGTTTCAAAGTAACTTAATTGAATTTCACTTATTCTTGCCTCGATTTTTGCGGAATGAAATGTAAATTTGGAAATAATAGAATAGTTTATTTAACTAAATATAATTTCGTATTTCAAAAGATTGAGACTCTAACATTATGAACAATCAACAATGATGTCTACAGTAATAAAATGTTCAGTTAACTGTTTCCGGGTGGTTACACTATTTTACTTAATCCAATTATGTACATTATTAGTAATATAAAAAGCCATCAAGCTGCAAGGACAATGATAGGATGTAGAATTCTCTATAATAACCTCACAAAAAGGACCAATATACGGTTGTGTGCCTAGATTTTTGTCATTGAAATTGAGTGACACTTCTTGATTCAGTTTGCTTAATTTTTGAGGAAAACTTTACGAAGCCCAACTTTCCAATTCCTTCATATCATCATCGTCCTCGACTTTCTCTGCAAATGGTATAAAACATGAAAAAACTGGAACGAAAAGCGTCAAAAAATGGACTCACTGGCTTGTGGTTTGGGTTTGACGACATCCACTTCAGGCACAGCCGGCATTTTCGGTATATCGACCAATTGAGAGGCCAAATCTTCACCTTCCAACTCTTCCAGTTCCTTCTCCAGCTCGTCCTCGTCGATGTCCTCGCCGAACCCAACCGGATTGCTGATGGCATTCGAGATTTCGTTCGATAAATCTTGCTGTTCGGCGATGTCGTCCATCATATCGTGGACTTTATCAACGTCCCTGAAAAATTAGATTAGACTCGTTCGATTTCGAGCTTTCGGGGCTTACATGTGGAGGTGGGCTCGCTTGAGGGCATCGGCAGCCCCCTGCATCGTCGTGAGCACGGCCGTGTTGGTGTTGGCGCCCTCGAGGGCGTCTCGTTGCATCTCGATCGTGCTCAGAGTGCCATCGATTTGCTGGAGCTGCTTATCATACCGCTTCTTCCTTTTCAACGCCTGGATGGCCGCTGAAAATTAGGTTAATGTATTTGACAGCCCAAGTCGTATTTTGATGAGTAATCATTTTGTTGGGGATTCTCGCAATGACGTCGTTTACGCATACTTTCATTAATAAAGAATGGGACAATGGACTACTCAGATTTGGTGTTATCTGTCCCAATTTCATTTTGGGAAAGGCTCCGAACGGTCGGCTCACCCCTCTTATTTTTCGACGCGTTCTTCTTGGCGAGGGCCAGCTCCTGTTGGATTTTGCTCTCGAGGAATTCCTGTTTCTTTATTAGCATCTCTTCCGTTTCTCGCAATTTTTGGATGGCCTCCGTGGTCGTGGGAGGCGCATCGTCCTTTTTGCCGAACAGTTTACCGAAGAAACTCATCCTGGACGATACTGTTTACACACTAGGATTTATCACAACTCGAATTTACAACGATTTAGGCGGAATTAACGCCTTATTATTGCTGTAACGCAAAATCTCTGACAGGTTCACGATTCAGGTGGCAACTTCTGTCAAAATGTGACTCATAAAACGAAAATAATTTAATTGGGCCAGTGCTACCAACTTAATTAGAAATCACCAATTTTTCCAAATTAACGGCCCAAATCTTCATAAAAGTTCAATCCTAGAATAACCAGCTCAGTATTTCATTCAAATAAACTTTGGAGCAATGAAAATTAATAAAATGAAACATATTTCAAATAAAATTTGATATAAACTCTTAACGTTCTGGTTATAAATCTCAGGTTGGTACTGATAACGCGGTAAATTTTGAATTCAAACAGGGTCTACTGCCATGATTCAAACGATGAATTATTCAACAAAATTTTCTCACATAATAAAGTACGATTCATTCATAAAGTGATATAATTTCCACACAAAGCTGAGTAAATTCACATTCTATGATAGATTCTCACTGACAGCACCATGAAAATATCTCAAAATGTCCTGCATCTCCTTGTATCTTCCATAATTGCAAGCCTCTTCAATTTCCAACCATTTGAAATCTTGATGTTCATCAGACAACTTGACTTTAGCTTTAGGATCGACCAATTCGGCCAACCAGTAAGTCACAACTTTCGGTTTCCCATCGACCTTGTATTCGACGACCTTCTTCCAATCCGGATACACTTTCAAATCATTTTTGGTCAGCCCGGACTCCTCTACGGTTTCGCGAAGCGCTGTCACCATTTCATCAGTCTCCCCAGGATCCACGTGCCCTTTTGAAAATTATGGAATTGAATCAGTGATGGGATACAATTTTTAATTGTTGTACCTTTTGGCGGAGTCCAGTGATGTTGCCCATAAGAGGTTTGCAATAATAGATACTCAATTTTTGCTTGAAATCTTCGAAAAATTACTAAGCCAGCAGCGCGTTTACTCATTTTTTCCTAATAATAATAGTAATTCAATTGAATTATACAGTTCCGAAAGCTTTATGGAGGGCTTTGGCTTCAATAGCTGAAATTGGTTTTAAAGTAAACCCTTCAAGTCCCGGCTTATGTTCCAAATCACGCAATTTGTGTACTTTCTTCCTGATGCTATCTTCGAGAGTATCTATATCCTTATCAGCGTTAGCAAGTTCTGAATAACAACAAACATCAAAATAATCAATAAATAGATGAGCTTAGTATTAATTGATTTCGTATATTACCTGACTTTAGAATACTCCTGGCGTCCTTAGTAGACCGTTCAATGTGGACGGATCCTACTTGCATCCAAATTTTACGATCGTCTGTGAATTCCAAAGCTCTTAGGGCCTCTCTGAACTTATTTCGAGCGTTTGAGAGATCCAATTTCGTATCTTTTTCCGTCAGAATATCTTGGGCCACTGTTTCCACCTCTAGCAGATACTGGAAGGATTTCTGGTTCTGAATATCTTGGAGGTTGGACATTGAAATGATTGAAATGATTGAAAATTGCTGAATTTGACTAGAAATAAAAGTGAGGTTAACCAAACGTCACAGTGACAATTGACAGACGGCATTAGAATTAGTTACTACCAACTTAAATCTCATAGGATAGGCAACCAATTATACATTTAAATCCTGATATTCCAATTTTGTCACAAAATAGAGTTATTTTCATGAAAAATATATCTGGCACATGATGAATTATGTCTTGTAAATAGTTTCATGTAGTACTTATCTAATAAATGTGTGATTTTTATAAAGTCGGGCCTCCATTTTGTTTCGATCTAGTGATCCCCTAATCAGTTGGCAGTTCTGTATTTGGTGCATTTTGTAAGTGAGGTTAGGTCGCCTAGTTGTTTTAGCAGTGTCATTTCAATCCGGCGTTTATTTTCCATTTTCTCGAAGAAAACCCGACAGAAAAGCGTTCAAAATGGCTTTGGCAGAGATTTGTGGTCTATCGGACTACGACGCGTTGAAACGCGACAGTGCTTTCGAAAACGACGTCCTGAGAATGACCAGCAATTTCAGCAATAACATGGAACTGGGAGTTCCCCCGTTCTCCAACGTGAGCCCCCTCGGTATCCACCGAAAACCAGACTAAAAACGTGAATTTCAGCCCGCCGAAAACCTGTCGCGCTTGACCAAAGACGAGAACGGCCGAGACATCAAGATAAAGTTCGATCACGGGACCACCACCCTCGGTTTCATGTACAAAGGAGGCATAGTCCTAGCCGTGGACTCCCGCGCTACCGGAGGACAGTTCATCGGGTCTCAAACCATGAAAAAAATCGTCGAAATCAACGATTTCCTCCTGGGAACTTTGGCCGGGGGCGCCGCCGATTGCGTCTACTGGGACCGAGTTCTGTCCAAGCAGTGCCGCATGTACGAGCTGAGGAACCGCGAGCGCATTTCCGTGGCCGCGGCCTCGAAATTGATGGCCAACATGGTCTACAACTACAAAGGGATGGGCCTCTCGATGGGCATGATGTTGGCCGGTTGGGATAAAAGGGTACAACAATACCAACCTTTAATTAACAAAGTCACTAAATAAATTCAATTTCTTGTCAGGGACCTCAACTTTATTACGTCGATTCGGAAGGCACCCGCATCCCTGGCAAAGTCTTCAGTGTGGGTTCCGGCTCGATCTACGCTTTCGGGGTCTTGGATTCCAGTTATAAATGGGACTTGACCGACGAAGAAGCTTACGATCTGGGACGTAGGTCTATTTATCACGCCACACATCGGGACGCTTATTCGGGAGGCATCGTCCGAGTTTACCACATGAAATCCACCGGTTGGGTCCTTATCGATAATAACGATTGCATGGATTTGCATTACAAGTATAAGGCCGAGAAGGAGGATGCGCAAAATGCTGTCGCTTAGGTTCTTTTTACGCTGATTTTTTGTATTAATTAATATTCTGAAATAAATTGGTTTCTTCAGTTTATCGAGTCATTTGGTTTTAATCGTCCGGAATTCAGGCTTATCACCGTGATTTGATAGTAACCTAACAAATCGTCTTTTTTAATGATTCGGTTTAAGGTTCCTGCTATTGGTGTAATCACTGAATGCGGTGTTCTGATTGGTCGCTTTTTTCCAGGCAGGTAGAAAAGTGGGGATCGAAAGGCAGTTACTCATGTCAGTGTCACTGGGTGACGTTTAATTGACATTCGACAGCTAGAATGGATGCAAGGTCACCTCTCACCTCCGAGCCTTCTTGGCAAAAGTTACAAGAATTCTACAATCAAAACGGCGACAAACTCGTGATTAAAGATCTGTTCGCACAGGACCCCCAGAGGTTCAACAAATTCAGGTGAGTCCCTGCGAGGTTTTAGGGAAAAAGGCCCAAACACCCGGCTATTGAGCGTAACCTCTATTCGTCCTTGGAGTTTTTTCAACAGATTGGGGATCCGAAAATCAATCATTCGGCATTCACCTAAAACCTAAAATTAAACCGACTCTAATCAATAAAAGTGGGTTTTAAATTAATAAATTAGGTTTTATATTTATCAGGGTTGGCGGTGCTAGAAAACTGGAAAATGTCATTTAAAATCCAAAATTTTTCGAATCGATTAAATTCAAAGTTGGCAGCACTGAATCTTTCAAAATGTCGGAAATGTCATAAACGTCAAAGTTTTAAAATTTATCGCATTTTCCAGCTTGAAACTCGAAACGCCCAACGATGGAGACATCCTCATCGACTATTCGAAAAACCGGATCACCGCCGAGCTTTTCCAGCTGCTCGTGCAGCTGGCGAAGGACCGAAAAGTGGAGGCGGCCCGCGACGCCATGTTCTCGGGCGAGAAGATCAACTTCACCGAGGACAGGGCCGTCCTGCACGTCGCCCTGAGGAACCGGGCCAACAAACCGATCCTGGTCGACGGCAAAGACGTCATGCCCGAAGTGAACGCGGTCCTCGAGCACATGAAGCAGTTCACGAACTCCGTACTGAGCGGCCAATGGAAAGGGTAAAAACCGCTCGAAAATTACCACCAAAAACCAACCGAAACCGTCTTTCTTCAGATACACAGGTAAACCGATCACCGATGTGGTCAACATCGGGATAGGAGGCTCCGACTTGGGCCCTCTGATGGTGACCGAAGCCCTGAAGGCCTACAACCGAGGGCTGAGACTGCACTTTGTCTCGAACATTGACGGGACCCACCTGGCCGAGGTCCTGAAGAGGATCGACGCAGAATCCGTGCTCTTTATAATCGCTTCAAAGACTTTCACCACTCAGGAGACCATAACCAACGCCACCTCCGCCAAGCAATGGTTCCTAACTCACGCAAAAGACGTACAAATCAATTCTTTTAGGTTAAGTGAGGGATTTTTAATAACTTTGGTTGGTTTTAGCCTGCTGCTGTTGCTAAGCATTTCGTTGCTTTAAGCACAAATGGTCCAAAAGTCACCGAATTTGGGATTGATCCAGCGAATATGTTCGGGTTCTGGGATTGGGTCGGAGGACGTTACTCCCTGTGGTCCGCAATCGGTTTGAGCATTTCCCTGGGTATCGGATTCGAGAATTTCCTGTCTCTACTCGAAGGCGCCCAGTTTTTGGACAACCATTTCCGCACTGCCCCCTTGGAACAAAACGTAAAACTCTTTTTCGGGACGATTTCGACAACTCGTGATCTGTCAACTGTCAAAACGTTTCAAAATGGCATTTTAAAATTTTTAGCAATTTAGGGATTTTTATTTTATGATAATTTGGGTTGGCAATGCCAAACTTTCAAATTAATCATGGCTGATCATGACAGTTGTCAATTTCTTTCGTTTGTATTGCTTTGACGACTCATGGAGAAAAATGGATCGGCGAAAAATGATTCAAAATGGCCGCGTGTTGATTTGTCGGTATTGCAGGCCCCTGCGATCCTGGCGCTGCTCGGCGTCTGGTACCACAATTTTTATGGAGCGGAGACTCACGCGCTGCTCCCTTACGACCAATACCTGCACCGGTTCGCCGCGTATTTCCAGCAGGGCGACATGGAGAGCAACGGCAAGTACGTCACGCGGGCCGGTAAGGTCGCGAACTACTCGACCGGCCCGATAGTCTGGGGCGAGCCGGGCACGAACGGGCAGCACGCGTTCTACCAGCTGATCCACCAGGGCACCAGGACGATCCCGGCCGATTTCATAGCCCCCGCTCAAACTTTGAACCCTATAGGGGGAGGGGCGCACCACAAAATCCTGTTGGCCAACTTCTTGGCCCAAACTGAGGCTTTAATGGCGGGGAAGACGGCGGATCAGGCGCGCGGGGAGCTGCAGAAGCAGGGGTTGCAAGGGGAGGCTTTAGAGAAGATCCTCCCCCATAAGGTGTTTCAAGGGAACAGGCCTACCAACAGTATCGTGGTGAAAAAGATTACACCGTACACTCTCGGGGTTTTGATTGGTAATTCGTTTTAAATATAGGGGTGGATTTGTATTGACTGTGGTTTTTTCAGCGCTTTATGAGCACAAGATCTTCACTCAGGGGGTGATCTGGGACATAAATTCGTTCGATCAATGGGGGGTGGAGCTGGGTAAGCAGCTGGCCAAAGCGATCGAGCCCGAGTTGCAGGACAATAGGCCGGTCTCTACTCATGACGGGTCCACAAACGGTCTCATCAATTTCATCAAGGCCAACCAGTAATGACGGTAGAACTGTAGGTGAGAGGGCCGATCGCCTATCACAGGTCCAACAAATAATGATGTGTAATAGTCTTATGAAAATCGTTTTTATTTATACACCCGATCAAAAGTCGTAATGTTACTGAGTGGATACCTATTATTAGAAAATGAATGTCTATAATGTTGTTAGCTCTATTTTTCGTTATTATTAATAAAAATGTGGGCGAAGTTTCGGCTTATCTTTTATTATTCAATTGAAAGGATGATGGAAAGTTACTAGAGGTTGGGGAGATGGGGACTTTCAGTTTGTTACCAGAGTGTCGTGGGAGTGAGTCGTGTTTACTTTGGATGCGCTGAAATATCAGCTGATTGGGAAATTATTTCGCAATTTTTTGAGGAAATCTGCAGGTTAGATATTTTTGAGTCGAACCCCCTTAAACTAAATGCAATCAGTATCAGTAATCGATTAAAAATTAGGAAATTGCGTGAGTTTTATGATTCCGACGGGGATAAATCCGTTTTCATTATCTTATTTACTTAAAAAAATCATTATTTGCTCTTTTCAAGAGTTTTAATTAAAATTTCGAAGGGAGTCTAAATTTAGATTATTTTGCGACAACTTAATTTAATTCAATTGTATGAAATTTCCAAACAAATAACTCTTTTCATCGGCCACAAAGCAAGTTATGCTCACGTTCCACTTAAAAACGACGCAATTTTAGGGGATTTACCGGATTTTAATTATATAGGAAACTGTAATATCGATCATAAATGGCGCGAAGAGTGTTTACATAAAGCGCCATCTATTATCGATTTTTGGTTATAGAAAGTGGCGGAAACGGGTAAATTCAAATAACCCTTATTCCCTGACGTCAAATAACTAGTTAATTGTACGAAATCACCGAGCAAACATCTCTTTTAATCTCATTTCAAGTATTTGAAGCTAAAATTTCGCGTTAAAAACCAGTTTATCTATTCACTTTATGAAATTTACCCACTTTCGAGGTGTATAGTTTACTGCATTACCGATCAGAAAGCTGGAGCGTCATCTGTTGTCACTTCCTGTTTGTAGAAAATGGCGGGAACCGGGAAATTCAAATTTGCGATCGACCGAGGCGGTACTTTCACCGACGTGTTCGCGAAATGCCCCGACGGCCGTATAAGAGTCCTGAAATTACTCTCGGAGGACCCCCAGCATTACTCTGACGCGCCTACCGAAGGAATCAGGCGAATCCTCCAAGAGGTAAGTACCAAACTCAAAAAATCAAGCAATTCCAGATCTTTCAAATCAACATCGACACATTCAAAGGATTCAAAGTTTGAGTACTTGTCAAAAATAAGTGCAAAAGATATGAGAGTCCGGTGGAACTCTCTGGGCGTGAACGCCTTCAGGGAGAGCGCGATCAAGCGCAAGCTGGCGCTGACGCACATCCGCAAGCAGATCGACGTGCTGTCGACGTTCCTGCCGGACCAGCTGCTCGAGATCAGCCCCACCGACCACGGCAGACCGCGCAACTTCGTCGGCGTGCTCCTCTTCGCCGACGTCTCCGGCTTCACGCCGCTGTGCGAGAAGTACAACAAGACCGGCAAGGGCGGCATCTACCGGCTGACGGCCACCCTGAACGCCTACATCGGCGCCATCGTCGAGGTCATCTACTTCTTCGGCGGCGACGTGCTCAAGTTCTCCGGCGACGCCTTCTTGGCCGTGTGGCGCGCCCCGCCCGACCAGTGCCTGTACGAGGTCATCCACGAGGTGATCGTGTGCGCCCTCTCGATCCAGGCAACCTTGGGCTGCTTCGAGACCGAGGTCAACGTGCTGCTGAAAGTCAAGCTGGCGATCGCGTCCGGTAACCTGATGTTCTCGGTCATCGGCAACGACGACTTCCGCAACTTCGTCGTGCTGGGGCCGGCAGTCAACGATGTGAAGAACGCGGAGCATGTTAGCGTGCCGGGGGACGTCGTTTTGGCCCCTAGCGCTTGGGGGCACCTGTCTGACTCAAGCTACGACATCACCCAAGCTGAACAGGGAAATGTCAAGGTACCGGCTGCAAAGAGCAGCGACAGAAGTCCATTGGCGGCCATTTTGGAGACTTATCGGAGTGGTCCTTGTCACAACAGGAAACTCGAGATGCGCATGCGCGAAGTACTCGAATGGCGCGAAATTTGAAAAAAGCAGCAAGTGGAAGGTCAATGTTTTTTTCTAGAGAAGGGTTCTAACGTTTAAACTTGATTATAAGCTTGGTAGGTCAAAGCAATTAATGACGGTGTGCAATTTAGGGTACTTTACAGTTGAATTTGTTGCGTTTTTCCACGGATTTGTGGCAAACTGACACTCCAAGCTACTGTCTAGTTCCACCAAAAGGTTTTTAAGAAAGCAGGAAATCTGGAAATTGTCTCAGCACTTAGTTTTCATTCAATGAAACTAATTTTAGTGGCAAGGTTTAGGCAAATTATAGGTTATGTTCAGCTGTCAGAACTATCAGATCAATTTTGAAACCTCTCACATTTTTTCGGCCACGCGCATGACTAAGTTTATAAAAGATGAAAGCAATGCAGTAACACTGACCCCCAGATTAGCTAACTGTAACTTTGAATGTGAGCCTACATTATGCATTTTAACCGGACTTGCTACAGTCTAAGGTTCCAGTTAGCTGACTGGAGGATAACCATAGGTTGAAATACTGGGCCTGAGGGAACCAGAACGAGACGCACTTATGAGCTTGATGGATGTGTGACAAGGACAGCAGTTCCTCCACGTAACATCCCAGAGATGCGTTCGTAAATGCACTTGAGGTGTCACCTTGGAGAAATTCTGTCTTCCACACACAAACAATATGCTCATAAGTGTATCTCTTTTCAGTTACCTCAGAATGTCAGAGTGGTACTTTGTTGCTTATACATATGAACGTGGTTCCTTAGATCTGTGACAATGACCATTTCGTTCCAAGACTGGTCCCGAAAGGTTTGCTCCTGAGCAGTACCGAATCGGGCATTGGTCCAGTCTTGCCAACTTGACACCGCTCCTCCCCAGGTGTGGAAGTGCGTCTACAACTCGACCCAGCGAGCGATGAAGGAGGCGTACGCCAAGCGGCTCGAGATCGCGCGCGTCCTGTGCCAGAAGCATCTGGCTCACCGGAGTCGCCTGCACTCGAAACGGCTCATAGACGACTCGACCGTCGACAGCGACATCACCGAAGAGTTCGTGCAGTCCTTGAACCCGCGCCACGTGGCCGAGGCGGCCGGCAGCACCTGGACGCTGGACGACATGAGCGCCTTCATCGTCCCCCCTGTCCTGATCCAGGTCGAGGAGAAGCAGCCGATCGAGTACCTGACCGAGATGCGCGAAGTCACCATCCAGTTCATAAACATCGAACCCGGGTCGTACCACGAACCGAAACTGGGCGCAATGGTCGACGGCGCCTACCAGACCGTCTGCGAGATCGTCTCGAAAGTCAAGGGCGTCGTCAACAAGGTGTCGCTCTTCGACAAGGACGCCATGATGCTCGTGCTGTTTGGCTTGAGAGGTGTCAAGCACGAGCTGGAGAGCCAGCAGGCGTTAAAATCTGCCTACGCCATCAGGGAGGCGATTTCGAAAATGTCAAACGTCACAAGCGTCTCGATCGGTGTCACCAACGGTCTAGTCTACTGCGGAGTGGTCGGTCATCCTCTGCGTAAAGAGTACACGGTCATCGGTGGAGCTGTCAATAAAGCGGCGAGGATCATGTGCGCTTACAAGAACAAAGTGACCTGCGATCATGTCACTTACAAGACTTGTAAACTTTCGTCCTCGCTCTTCCAGTTGCAGTCGGCTTTGAAGTTGAAGGGCATCGAAGACGCCGGTCATATTTTCGAATACAACGAGCACTTTGATTCGGCCATTGACGATCAGGCCGAGGTCTTTCCGATCATTGGGCGGTCGAGAGAGATGACTTACGCGGATTACGTCATCAACGACCCGAAAAAGGTCGAGAATTTCAGGGGTGTGTGCTTCAGGGGTGACTCAAAAGTGGGCAAATCGAAAATACTGAACACCCTCTTTGACAAGTACCGCCAGGAGGGGTACTTTGTTGCTTCTGCCAATTTGCAGACCGGAATGCAACGACCTTACTCTTGCATTTCCCGTCTGTACAGGCAACTGCATGATTCGCTTTCGGATCAAAATTCTAGGGCCGCCTGGGACCTGCCGAAAGATTTGTGGAGCTTTACGGAAATCTTGCAGGATCGATCCGGGAGATCTACCTTGACCGCCATCACTAAAACCTTGGATAGGGACGCACTTTACGCCAACTTCATCCGCTTGTGTCGTTCTGGTAACAACGGTTACGCTGTGGTCTTCATAGACGACATGCAGCACCTAGACTCTCGAAGTTTCGAGATTCTCGATAGCGCCTTGAAGGGGCCACATGTCCGACTGATTGGTGCCGGTACTTTCGAAGAGGTCGACACTTGGGACGCCATGTGGCGGATGTCTCTGAGTGACCAAATCAAGTTGTTCGACGTCGAATCGCTGAAATCGTCGCACTTGATCAACCTGATTTGCATGATCTTGGAGGTGCAAGGCGTCGACAAGAAGCTGCTGGATCTGTGCGAACGCACGTGCGAAGGACGTCCCGGCTGGGTCCAATCCTGCCTCCTGATCCTGATCAACAACGGTGAACTGGAAGTCAAGCACTCGTCCGAGTACGACTCCTCTATAGTCTTTCCGGAGAAAAAGTACGGACCTGGCACCGTCTTCGTGGCGACTTTTTCGCCGAAATACTTTGAAAGGACCGAGGGTGTCACCCTGCAGGCGATTTCGCTAGACCTGTTTGATTCGTTCACTCCGTACGAACAGCTCATAATCAAAACCGCTTCGGTTTTGGGCGTGATCTTTTCGAGGACGATCCTGGTGATTTTGTTGAAGTACCCGAACGAGACGATGTTCGCCTCTGCCATTCAGAACTTGTTTGATGAAAACATTTTCGGGTGCGCTTCCTCGTACATCAACGGTGGTGGAGTCACCGAGAAACGCAACACTTGCTTCTGTTACATGAACGACGAAGACTACAGGGCGGACGAAGAGGTCAGCCATTTTCCTCGGTACGCTTTCTGCAAGTTGTTCCATTTCAAGGGTAAAGACATTATGAAGATCGCGTACGAACTCTTGCCTATGAACCAGAAGAAGGAGCTTCATTTGCGGATCACCGATTTGCTGGAGACTCAAAATAACGCTTGCCCGAATTGTCTCAGGGATAATTCCGCGTCGGTGATTTCGACGGTTTCGTTCAAAGACCTGATTTACTATTGCAACGACAGTACCGCGGAGAATAACTGGCGTTACTACCAGTCGCGTTTCGACGAGAAAGTCGTGGAAAATATAAAGGACGTGATCAGGAAGACCATCAGGTCGCCTTCAGAGTTTGTGGATGACGACCAATTTGCTCCACCGAAACGTAAAGTCTGGGACCCGACCACGTGTTTCTGCATCGAAATACTGTCGAGGGTCTACATGGATTTGATCCATCACAGCCACTGTGCAGACCATTTAGGGAAGAAGATCTACTTCATGTTGCAGTATGCGTTAATTTCCGTTGCAATGGACGAATTCGAATCGGCGATTCCTGTTTTGAACGAGGCTCGTGAATTGTGCGCTACCGAACAAACCGATCGTTACATCGTCTCGAGCGGTTTCAAGAGACTGATTTTGGGCAAGATCCACATAGTTTTAAGCGAGGCTTACAAGAGGATCGGCAACATCCAAGCCTGCAAGAACAATCTGCATTTGGCTCTTAGGCAGTATAACGTTCCGATGATTTCGTTCGCTTACAAAATCCCTAACATGGTTTTAAATCGGATTTTGTTGATGCGGTTAGGTGACGATTCCAGCACCTGCCCCGAACTGAACAATCCTATGATTCGATCAGATTTCGGCTTTTGCCTCTCCATGATCAGCATGGTTTACGCACAGGAAGGTAAATGGGATCTCGCAAGGGTTTTGGCTTTGAGGAGTCTCTCTTGTTTGAAGAAAGTCAATCCGAGTATCGAGGTTTTGTGTTCGACTTATGCCAACGCCATAGATCTGTACAACTATTGTGGGGATAAGCACATTTGCGAAAAATTGGAAAGTTGCTTGAACCAGGAGCTGCTCCATCAGCACGATTCCATGAATATCACTGTCGAATTATTTCGGCTCACCAAGTTGATTTGTATGATTTTTCTGACTGGAGTTATGCGCGGGAAGTTGCAAAGTTCCATGAGAAGAGGTTACAGAGTCTTGGAGATGACGACGACCATTCAAGCTTACTGGTTCCAACTGAACACTTTGCCGACTTTGGCTACCATTCTGATAATGTCTCAACGTATCGACGAGGCTGTTCACATAGCGAAAATTCTGCAGAACAATGCGAAAAAAAGCGACAAGAATTCGTTGATCGCTTATTACACCTTCTGTTTGGAATTGATCCTCGAGGCGAATTTCACCCTGGAGACTTTCGACAAGATTGAAAAGTTTGCCCAAAGTCATTTCGGATCCTTCGATTCCATCTACAATCCTTTCGAGTATAAACTCATAGTTTTGTTGTATAATCACCAGTTGAGGTACTGTCAGGTTACGAAAAGTTGGGAGGATCGTTACAAGTGGGACGGGAAACATCACTACACGATTACGGAGATCGTCAACTTGATGAAGGCGACGGAATGTTTGCTTTTGAAAATAGTAAGGAATCTTCAAGTTAATAAGAGATATTCCAAGGAAGATACGTTGAATGCTCGAGCTTTTTTGAAGAAATGTGAAGTGATGGCACATAAATGGGACGTGTTTATGCCCAGATATCTTCACCTGAAAGCATACTTTCTGATGATTAAAGGGAAGAAGAATCAAGCCAAGAAGACTCTAAAACAGGTGGATCGTTATGCGGGTAAACAAGGAAACCTTCTGGAACAGGCTTGGGCCGGTTTACATATGAGCTGCTGGTCTGGGGGGTTCAGTTTCGATTCCTCGCAAGTTAATAATGTTAATTGGAAGTTTGCCAAGACTTATAGTTTAATGCAATGGTCTCAAATTATGTACGCTTTACCTTATAATTAATAAATATTTTAAAAGTTTTATGTGTTCTATCATCAGGAAACTGGTAGTGCCTTAGATTCCGAAGGAAACGTAGATAGCAATTTGATCGAATGGATTCGAATGGGCACCACTGTTGCCACCAATGCCCTTTTAGAGAGGAAAGGTGAAAAGATCGCTTTCGTCACCAACTTGGGGCTTAAGGATATTTTGCAAATCGGGAACCAGGCCAGGCCGAAAATTTTCGAACTCGTGAGTAATGCCACGTTTGCCAAATGACCGCTAAAATATGAATTGTTCAGAATATCCAACGCCCAGAGGTCCTCTATTCGGAAACTGTCGAAATAGATTGCAGAGTGATCCCAGTTTTACCAGGTAAATGCGAACTGGGACCATTGGCGTCCAAATGGGCCAAAGTCAGAGGCCAAACGGGAGAAGAGTTCTACATAACCAAAGACTTGAATCGCGAGGAAGTTCACGATAAACTCGAAGCCATCAAGAGTAAAGGAATCAAAAGCATTTCGGTGGTACTGGCCCACAGTTACAATTTCTACCAACACGAGCTAGAAATCGGCAAAATCGCCAAAGACCTAGGTAAGAACCCACTAGCTAACTCAGTCTAGAAGTGAGAAAACGTCGGATTCGTAGGTTTCGAGCACGTTTCGCTATCCCACGAGATCATCCCGATGGTCCGAATAGTCCCGAGAGGCTTCACCTCGTGCGCGGACGCCTACCTCACCCCTCACGTCAAACGGTACGTCCAAAGCTTCAGCAAAAACTTCAAGAACAACCTACAAGGAACTCGAGTCCTCTTCATGCAAAGCGACGGCGGCTTGACCCCGATGAAGAACTTCAACGGCGCCAGGGCGATCCTGTCCGGCCCTGCAGGCGGCGTCGTCGGTTACGCCGTGACCACCTGGCGGAAGGAAACGGAACTTCCGGTCATCGGTTTCGACATGGGCGGCACCTCGACCGACGTGTCCCGGTTCGCCGGCACCTACGACCACGTGTACGAGAGCACGACGGCGGGCGTCACGATCCAGGCGCCCCAATTGGACGTCAACACCGTGGCGGCCGGGGGCGGCTCGATGCTCTTCTTCCGCTCGGGGATGTTCGTCGTGGGCCCCGAGTCGGCGGGGGCCCATCCGGGCCCGGCCTGCTACAAGAAAGGGGGGCCTCTTACGGTGACGGATGCGAATTTGGCACTAGGTCGGTTGCTACCCGACTACTTCCCGAAGATTTTCGGTCCCAAAGAGGATTCTCCCTTGGACCGGGACGCTACTTTGGAGAAATTCCAGGTTTTGACTAAGGAAATCAACGAGTTCTTGGTGGAGAGAGGAGGTAAAGGCATGTCGGTGCAAGAGGTCGCTATGGGTTTCGTCCGGGTAGCCAATGAAAGCATGTGCCGTCCCATTCGTGCCCTCACTCAAGCCAAAGGTTACGACACTTCCAGGCACGCTCTCGCTTGTTTCGGAGGAGCAGGGGGGCAACACGCCTGCGCTATAGCCCGCTCTTTGGGGATGACCCAGGTTTTCGTTCACAAATACGCCGGAATTTTATCGGCTTACGGTATGGCTCTGGCGGATGTGGTTCACGAAGCTCAAGAACCGAGTGCCAAAACTTATACACAGGAGAACTTCCAGTACTTTGGCGAGAGATTCACGAAATTGGAGCAAATCTGCCGGGAGGAATTGCTTAAAGAAGGTTTCAGTGATGAGACGATCGTGCTAGAACCGTACCTCCACATGAGGTACGACGGTACCGACTGCGCCTTGATGTGCGGTCCTTCCAAAGACACCGAAAGTAACCATCGAGGTGACTTTTTGAAATCGTTCGTCGATCGATACCGTTCGGAATTTGGTTTCGTGATTCTGAATCGCGAGGTGATAGTCGACGATATACGGATCAGAGGAGTCGGTAAGAGTCGTCTAGATCAGGAAAGCGTCATTCCGAGTTCAAAAGGACCGGCGCAAAGTGAGCAAACCACCCTGGTTTACTTCGAGAACGGTCCTCAGAGTACCCAGGTTTTCCTGCTCAAGAATTTAGCAGCAGGGCATCAAATCCGAGGTCCTGCCATCATCATGGACCAATTGAGCACGATTTTAATCGAACCTGATTGCGTGGCCATAATCACGGAGTTTGGCGATATTAAGATCACGATCGGATCGGGTAAAGTCGCGGACATCGGACCGAAACTCGACTTGATCCAGTTGAGCATCTTCAGTCACCGATTCATGAGCATCGCGGAGCAAATGGGAAGGTACCCGATCTGAACAAATCCAAGTTTCGGTTTTTCCACTGGTTGCTTTCAGGATTTTGCAGAGGACTTCAATATCGACCAATATAAAGGAACGCCTGGACTTTTCCTGCGCCTTGTTCGGACCGGACGGCGGGTTGGTATCGAACGCACCCCATATTCCGGTCCACTTGGGGGCGATGCAGGAAGCGGTCCAATACCAGATGAAAGCCAGGAAACGCTTCAACGAAGGCGAAGTGATCCTATCTAACCACCCAGCAGCTGGTGGATCGCATTTACCTGACTTGACAGTTATAACACCAGTCTTCCACAAGTAATTACAACGAACTTTACGCCCTTTTAGACCAAATTTAAAGTTGGGACGTTTCCTAGGGACGCCCGTGATCCGATCTTCTTCGTGGCCAGCAGGGGCCACCACGCGGACATCGGGGGCATAACCCCCGGCTCGATGCCCCCTCACTCTACCAGCCTTGACCAGGAAGGGGCCGCTTTCAAGTCCTTCCTGTTGGTCGATGAGGGCGAGTTTCTCGAAAATGAAGTGACGGCCGCCTTCGAACTAGCAGGCGGTCGTAACTTGAACGACAACCTGTCCGATCTGCGGGCCCAAGTGGCGGCCAACAACAAGGGCATCGCGCTGGTCGGGGAACTGATCGACCAGTACGGCCTGGTCGTGGTCCAGGCCTACATGGACCACATCCAGAAGAACGCGGAGGTGGCCGTCCGCGATATGCTCAAGGAGGTGGCCGAGGACGCTCTAGCTAGGACCGGAAGGACGGTCCTCGAGGCGGAAGATTTCATGGACGACGGCTCTCCCGTTCGTCTCAAAGTCACCCTCGATCGAGACATGGGCACCGCTCTGTGCGATTTCACGTGAGCTAGTCGATTTTCCGGGGGGAAACCTTTTCGTGTAAAGTTTGCGATTTATGCCTACCTTGCAGGGGCACGGGACCGGAAGTTTGGGGCAACTGTAATGCACCGAAAGCCGTCACGCTCTCCGCCCTCATTTACTGCTTGCGATGCATGGTCGGACACGATGTGCCCCTTAATCAGGTAATTTTCGCGATTCCGCCATTACCCGCTTCCTTTTTCATATAGTTTTACGTCTAGTTTTCCGAGGAGTATGGAAAAACGTAGTCTTTATGTAGTTGATGGCGCGATGCTCGGTAATAAACAGTAAAGTCGCGAGTTGTGAGTGCTTTTAGAGGAGCGCGCTTTAGACGTTGATGAATGTGCCAACTTTGCCGTAAAGACACTTTGGGATGCCGTGTTCGAGCCTTTTTTCGGGGGGCGGAGGCCCGGTATTCAAATTTCCGACCGCGAGACGCATATTTCACCAGGGAACAACTTTTAATCATGGTTTAGGCAGAAGATGGCAAAAGCAGTAAAAGAGCGCCAATTTCAAATTCAATAAATTTCTGTTGATCATTTTGCTAATGAAGCACATTTCAGAAGTGTAAACACACTGGAGAACTCCTCATAATGCTTTATGATATTTTAACGTTGTTCTCAAGTTTGGAAAATGTAAAACGCGGGTTTTCCGTCATGGTTCAATTTATTGGCTCATCTCTTACCACAACCATGCCTTAAACAAGATTTTAAGGTGGGCACCGAGAGATGGCGCTGATGTCGTCCGCAGAAGTAACGCCACCTGTCGTAAATTAACGAAAACTTTATTTATCGGAATCTTCCGACGAAGACAAATCGGAGATTTCCGAATCGCTCTCTCCCCTGTCCTTTTTAGGACTCGCGTAGATTTTCACGTGCTCTTTAACGATCTTCCTGTACTTGTTAGGGGTCTTGAGAAGGGCGTTCGCGGCGAAATGGTTAAGGGGGTCCTCCGGATTCGGGTTTTTCAGCAACTGGGGCAGGAAAACCTCGAAAATCAGCGCCAGATCGTACAGTGGCGTCCACTTTTCGTTCAGCACGTCCATGCAGATGGTGCCCGAGGCCAGTTCGACGTTGGGGTGCACTATCTGCGTCTCGAACCCTACGCTCGGTGACGTGAAAGGGTAGTTTTCCGGTATCAAAACGCGGACGTTCCAGACGCCGTTTTCGTACGGCGTGTCTTCGGGCCCTCGCAATTCCACGGTGAAGTCGCGGAGGTCGTCCTGATGTAACGCGACCCGAAAACGTCTCGCCATCAGTTTCATGATGTCGCTCTCGACTCGACGGTTCTGCATTTATTTTTCTCGGGACGAAATTCTGCACCTCTCGCACTGGGTAAATGAAATTCACGCTCGGGCGCACTCCAAAGTGGCCCGACGATTCATACTGGAATTAAATAGTTGCTTTTTATTGCTCGCTCCCTGCTCGAGACGCACTCAAAGGACGTCTGATATTGTGCTAGTTGCGCTATCGAATTCCCCTCGTGCAGTTTTTTACTAAAAGACTCACCTAATATTACACTGGATACCGGAAGAAGCGGAATGGAGAGACTGCCAGTTCCGGACGAATAGTGACATTGACAGTTATGACGTCACCTAGGGTTCTTGAGATATCGAAAACGATATAATTTTCCGGGGTGTACTCGCGTTCCAGGTGCATATAATTCCGGGTCTCGTTCGTTTTATCCGGGAAGGGGTGCAAAATTTATGTACCGGATAGGGGTAGTCGCTTACGTTCGACTTTGTGTACCTTCTGGGAGATTTACCTTCCAATAATCTCGCCAAATATTTGCCCGGATGTTATTTGCGCGCACTGGTAATCCGGTTTTTATTTACGCCCTTAAATATTCGTGTGTTTTTTGCAGGGCTGTCTGGCTCCCGTCCGGACGATAATCCCGAAAGGTTCGATCCTGGATCCGAGCGATAACGCGGCCGTGGTCGGCGGCAACGTCCTGACGTCTCAAAGGGTGGTCGACGTCGTCCTGAGGGCCTTCAGGGTGTGCGCCGCCTCCCAGGGATGCATGAACAACGTCACTTTCGGGAACGACTCCTGGGGCTGTTACGAGACCGTCGCCGGGGGCAGCGGAGCGGTACGAATCTTATTTATTCTGGCTCCCGTCCTGTCCGACTCTCCAAAAGTCCAAAATAAACAAAACGAGCCACCGGGAAATGTTTAAACGCGGAATAAACGCGGAAGGCGAAAGGGCGGTGACGATGACGGACGGGGACCTTATTAAAGTTTGCTAAAACAAATTCGCTCCTTTTTCCTACGTTTTTGACTGAAGACTTTCATTTTTCGCCTGGATATTGTGCGTATACGAAATGATGGATGCGTAGGGCCCAAATGTGAGCAATCGCGTAATTTGTGCGTTTCCAATTGAAATTTTCAAAACGCCTTCCTACAGTCCCTATAGGATTCGGTGGCGAGTCGACCACGCTAAGATCAGACTAGTTCGGCTGATTTCGCGTCTGCTCGGCTCGACTCGAGCCGAGCGCATGCGCCATCGAATCCCGGGCGGACTCTACCCTCACTCGATTAAACATCGACAATGAACACGCGAATTTGCACAAATTACCCAGTAATTGAACGAAAATACAGTCAAAAGCGATGTTTACTCGAGCCAATCATTATGAGTTTCGCGCACTCGCATTTCCGGTTCGTAACTGATTGTTGAGGGCCCAAAACACTAACGTTTTTCTTTATTGAAGTTTGCTAAACAAATTCGCTCCTTCTTCCTACGTTTTTGACTGAAGACTTTAATTTTTCGCCTCAATATTGTCCGTATACGAAGTGATGGATGCGTAGAAAGGGCCCAAATGTGAGCAATCGCGTAATTTGTGCGTTTCCAATTGAAAATTTCAAAACGCCTTCCTACAGTCCCTATAGGATTCGGTGGCGAGTCGACCACGCTAAGATCAGACTCGTTCGGGTGGTTTCGCGACTGTTCGGCTCGACTCGAGCCGAGCGCATGCGCCACCGAATCCCGGGCGGACTCTACCCTCACTCGATTAAACATCGACAATGAACACGCGAATTTGCACAAATTACCCAGTATAATTGAACGCAAATACAGTCAAAAGCGATGTTTACTCGAGCCAATCATTATGAGTTTCGCACACTCGCATTTCCGCTCCGTAACTGATTGATGAGGCCCCAAAACCGTAACGTTTTTCTTTATTGATGACTCGGTGATTGAACGAGCGAAAAGGCAAAGTCTCCCGGATTTTTTCCCCTATTGTTTCATCCTGTGTGTGTGTTTTTTTTGTGGCAAAAAGGGTCCCGGTTGGAACGGATGCCCGGGGGTGCACACCCACATGACCAACACCAGGATCACCGATATCGAAATACTGGAGAGGAGATATCCGGTCCATGTGAGGAAGTTCACGTTACGACCGGGAACGGGCGGAGCCGGGAGATTTAGGGGCGGCGACGGCGTCTTGAGGGAGATTTTATTCAGATCGGCCCTGACCTTATCCGTTCTGACCGAACGCAGGGTGCTGCAACCATACGGACTGCACGGTGAGCGCAAAATTCTCTACGTTTTTATTTTCTATAAGCGCGCACACGGCTGCGAGCTACAGGTGCACGGTAATGTGCGGAGCCGTGTTTGAAATATGAATGTCTCGTTAAAGTTGGCGTAAGCTACTTTACACTTCATGTACTTACGGTTTTTCGGCGCCGTACTTGCATAGCCGCGTTCCGGGCTCCGAGAGGACGAGCGAGTTTGTGCATCGCGAATGAGATTTCGTCTGCGAATTGGATTTGCTTTTGCGAGAGTCTCGGCGAGGGATCAAAGACCTAAACGCTCCGATTATCTGCGATGTGCACAATAGTACTTGGATTCTTTGTGGATAAATCTGAATCAATAACTATTCTCTACAACCGAAGTAAATGGACCTCATAGAATAAGCCTAGAGGAGATTAGTTGTGTGATATGTAGTACCCTAATTGGCTCTAGCTGGGTCTACATATACTAAGGTCTAGTTGAGTCTAGATGGGTCTAGTTGAGTCTAGATTGAGTGTAGATGGGTTTAGTTAAGTCTAGTTCAGTTTACTAGGTTCAATTGAGCTTAGCTGTATCTTAGTTTGATCTAGTTGAACTTAGCTGGGTCTATAGTTATGTCTAGTTAAGTTCAGCTTAGTCTAATTGGATGTAGTTAGGTCCAGTTGAGCCTAGTTGGGTGTATAAATATACCTAGGTGAGCTTAGTTTGAGACAGTCAAGTTCAGTTTGTGTCAAGTTGGGTGTATTGGGTTCAATTGAGCCTAGCTGGATAACGTTTGGTCTAGTTGAACTTAGCTGGGTGTACAGTTATGTCTAGTTTAGATTAGTTGATTCTAGTTTAGTTCAGTTTAGTCTAATTGGGTCTAGTTAGGTCCAGTTGAGCTTAGTTGGGTGTTTGAATACATCTGGATGAGCCTAATTGGGTATATTTAGATCTAGTTGAGTCTAATTGGGTCTAGTTAAATCTACTTCATCCCAATTCATGTCAATTTGGGTCCAGTTGAGCCTAGTTGGGTGTATAAATATACCTAGGTGAGCTTAGTTGGAGACAGTCAAGTTCTGTGTGTGTCAAGTTGGATCCAGTCAGCCCAGTTGTGTCTAGTTAAGTCTAGTTGGGTGTATTGAGTTCAATTGAGCTTAGCTGGATCTCGTTTGGTCTAGTTGTACAGTTACGTCTAGTTTAGTTCAGTTTAGTCTAATTGGGTCTAGCTAGGCCCTGTTGAGTTTAGTTCATGCCAATTTGGGTCCAGTTCAGCCTAGTTGTGTATTTTTGGTGCTAGTTGTATCCAAACGAGTTTTGACGTAATTTTTCTAACATTTTCTCGATGTTTACTGTATCCTGGATAAATGGATGCGTGTGCGAGGTCACTGCTCTCCACTGTGCTCTTGTGAAATAGACTATGCTCGGGAAATGTCGCTAGTGGGGCTTACGACTTAAAAATTGTGTAAAAATTAATACTTTGCTCGCAGTTTCAGAAATTACCATAAGTCCCGAACGAAAATTAGCTCGAACTCAATCCCTATAATTAGCGTAACCGCTCTTTTTTCAGTCTGCCCTCCCATAGGAACCGTCGTTCTTCCCCGAGCTCTATAGCTAATTGAACGTCGTGTCCTAATCATTATCGAGCGTTAATTGATCACTATCCTGATGCTTTGTTTCTGTTTTTTTTCCGAAGGTGGCGGTCCCGGAGCCAGAGGGCTCAATCTCTTAATCAAGTCGGACGGCAGGACGATCAATCTCGGCCCGAAAACTGCAGTCCCCGTTTCGGCAGGGGTGAGTATGACAAAACGTTTTGTTTATCGCACCCCCACCGGTTACGCGAAAACAACTCGCCCCGGTTTTATCGGAATTTTACAACTCCATTATACGCGACCGAGTACAACGTAACTGTTAACGTCACTATGCGGCACCTGAGAAATCCGAGGGTTGTTTGGCGGTGGGAAAAATGAATTCCTCTCGGAAAAAATGCGGCATTATCGCCCTCCCGCCGTTCGGCTTTCATGGGGCGATAAAACGGCGCCGGTGCCAAACACCCCTCGTCTTTTTTCACCGTATTTCCGAGCGGATTCGATACGTCAAGTCGTCTAAGACGCGTTCTACTAGACTAGACGCCGTCTATTTGCGGTATTATTAAATAAATACACGAGTAGGGTATAAGGGGTGGTTTCGGCACACTTCGATTGGCAAGTAACCGACCGGATACAGCCGACAGCTCCCTCTGTCTAAATATTTATGCGAATTAATTTAGGCGGCATCATCGTCTTGCTTCCGCGTGGCTTAAGTGAGGTTAAATCGGATTTTTCTCGAGAAACGTCCGGTTTTCTAGTTGTCGCGGGGATTTACACGAAAGGGATGATCTCAAAGTATAAAGAGGAAGGTCGGTTATGTCGGTTTGGCTTAGACCGCGTCCATGCGAAATTCATAACTGCGTTCGGGCAGAATTCCCCTTTCAGTTCCGTCGACCGCCCTCTAAAACAATTATTACGTCGGTAACTTTGCCGTTTCCCACCCCCGAGGGCGGTAATTTCGCCTCTGATAAGAGTATCGATCCTGTAAGCACTCTCAAGACGTATTTTTTTATTGTGATAATCCGTCCGGGATTATCCGGGCTTTTTCGACGGGCGGCTTCCGTCGATGATGCATCGTCCCCGAAAGATTTCATTTGGCGCCCTTTCTTCCACTGCGGGCGATAAATAAGTACGGAGGAAAGTAAGTACCGAACACGGATGCTCCGGATTTTTTTCCGGGTGATAAAAGTTGCTGAAACTGTTGGAAGTAGACCGTACGTTTCCATTACGGCGAACGTCTGGGACGCGTTCCCCATTTTAATGCCGGCAAATACATCCCCTTTAACTCGAGTACCGGCAGAGAGCGCAGACATTTATCGTTATTGTCCTACAGGCGGTATCGGGACGTTATCGGCGCTCTTTATTTTCGCCAGGTAGAGCTCGCGCAGGATTTCGCGCCGCTTCGACTGTCACAATCGCCACTAAATCCTGGATGGGCTGTATTTTCGAATTTTGAAATAACGGGATGTTGTGATTTCAATGGGTTTTTGGGGAGTGTCGAAGTGGATATCGTTGATTTTTGCTTTTCTCCGGCGTATCCGATATCGATCGGTTGTTTTTTAATAAAGCGGAACGCGGACGAGGAGAGGAGAGAACTATTTCAGCGGTGGAAATGTGCCAAGAATATCAGATAGGTAAATTGATTCGGTTTTTGCGCAATTTTCATCAGCGCGATGGGATTTCATGATGAAAATCTTAATTGATGTAGCGCCATCTCCGGTTCGCCATCTCGCCAAATAAATACACCTGGAATGTTTACGTTTTCCTCTCACGTGTATTTGAGGATTTATCGTAATTGAAAATTAAGCCGGCAGCGGCACGAATAAAGCACATTTCAGGGAAATATAAGAGCAGTCCGGTATTGTCCTCTCAGAAAATTATAAAATATGCAAAGGCTAATTCAAATAAGGCGGTTAAAAATGGCCGACGATCTTCACTTTAACCTCACTTTCCCCAGAAATCGATCTATTTTAACATGAGAGGAATTGGGTCGGGCTGTGAAAGGGTGCTTTTGCGGTTTCAGCACGACATTCACATAATTCACCCGGTTCCCTCTATCCCGGACGTTAAAAATCCCCGAAATCGGCTCTTTATACTTACCGTGCGTGTCCCGGCAGTGGGGTGCGCATCTTTGGGGATTAGTCGATTCGCCGGTTTCCGGTCCTAATTCGTAATTAATTTCGCAGGACGTTTTCCAACTGCACACCCCAGGTGGAGGAGGATACGGTCCTGTCGGGGCGACGGTTAATGAAGGGGAAACGCCGTCCCGGAGGAATTTCCACGGGAATGTCGCTCCGGGGACTTTCGTGGAACGTGGCAGCGTTTTCGAGTACCGCCAGGGACAAGAAGGTGCATAAATCCTCTACGTTAATATTTTGGTCCGGTGAATTGTATCAAAATCGGATTTCGGGCCATGAATGTTAATAAAGCCGTTTACGGTCTTTTCATTTATTATGAAGCAAATTCCGTTCGCCTCGCAGTCACGATGATGCGGAAGATGCAATTCCTTTCGTATTTTCCGATTCCCTCCAGCTCGCGTGCAAGCCGGAGACTTTTAACAGGCCCTTGTGAAACTTAAATTTTATTTCCGCACTGTAAAATCACGAATTACTTTATTTTCTCTTTACTTTTCCTCTACTCTTTACGAGCACCGACATCAGCCAGATTTTATTATACACGGGAAACGCAGCAGTTTTTGACATTCTTTATTATACATAGGTAATGATATATTTACAATTTCTTTCTCTTAAAAGGTAAGTATTTTTTAAAATACAAAGTGGCAGCATTTCATGCCGTCTGGTTCATCATCAATACAAGGATTCGGGGTTTGATTGTTGAAATTTCTTTAAATACACGACTCAAACATGTCTAAAACAAGTTGACGTTATCAGCAGTGTACAATTTCCAATTGGTCTAACTAAAAGTCCTAGTCGAGAGAACCTCTCTTGCGGTACGACATAACGACAGTAAACACCACGTTTGCGCAGTCGCAAAAAGTGCGCCGCCATATTGGGTGCGATTGTCACGGGCGGGAAAAGGGCGTCATACACACCGAATTTATCACGTGGCGAGAGGAGTCAGTGGCGGCTCGTCGAGCGGGATCGCGGTGGTACCGTGGCGACGGTCGCCCGGGCGTTTCCCGGGGAACGAGGGCCGAGGGTGGCGCCGCTTGTACGGCTCCCACTCGGCGCTCGGCGACTGTCAGTGCGTCACGATGACGTCCGGCGCCGACTTGGTCGTCTGGACGCTGTACGGGCGCCGCTTGGCCTCGTCCGGCCGCTTGCCGTTCTTGGCGCCCGGCTGCACCTCGATGCGCGCCTCCGCCTTGAACTTGCTGTCCTTCTTGTAGCCGAACGTGCTGAACGGCGCCGGCGGCGAGTTCGTGTGCACGCTGTGGTTGGGCGTGCTGTTGCCCGAGCTGTAGCCCTGCGTCGTGAACAGGCTCTCGCGCGTCTGGCACGCGCTGTCGCACATCTCCGGGCCCGCCTCGGTGTCCACCGTGTATATGTTCTGGAAAGTGAGAGCGAGCAAGTCAAAAACCCAAATTTTTTGGGTCTAGTTGAGTTCAGTTGACTCTAGTTGAGTGCAGTTGACTCTAGCTGAGTTTAGTCGACTCTAGTCAAGTCTAGTTAGTTCAAGTTCACTCTAGTGGAGTCTAGTTAACTTCAATTGACTCTAGTTAAGTATGGCCGAGTTTAGGAGTCCTACTGGAGTTTTGTGCAAACTTTAGTGTGCCATAGTTGGGTACAGTTGCTTTCAGTTGAGTATAGTCGAGTTCAGGTTGTCTTCAGTTGAGTCTTGCTGGATCTAGTTCAGTTTAGTAAGGTCTAGTTCTAGTTTCATGTAGTCTGAAATCAAGTCTAATTGAGTCAAGTTTACTTTAGTTTGATTTAGTTTGGTGTGAACTCTAGTGCAGTCTAGTTGGTTCAATGGGATTTAGTTGGCACTAGCTATCTCCAATCGAGTCAGACTAAGTCTAGTTTAGTCTAGCGCAGTCCGATTCGGTGTAAATGAGTCCAAATCCATTCACTTGACTAAAATTGAGTCTACTGGAATACAGTGGAATTTATTAAGATCTCTGGTAGAGTCTAGAGAGGTTTATGTTAACATGAATTGAGTTGAGTTGACTCTAGTAGAATCTTGTTATAGTTTTTGGGGTCTACAGTTGAGTATAGTTTGATTTGAAGATATCTATTCACAGTAGTTGCCTCCAGTCGATTTAGGCAGAATTTATATACTTTAGTTCAGTGGATTTCGATCTAATCTAATCGAGTCTACATGAGTCTAGATTCATTTATTCGATTCGTGCTGGAGGTAGTTTGCTCTAGTAGTAGAGTTTAGTTAGATCTAGAGAAGTTTAGTGAAGTCTATTGGAGTCCAAATAGATTCTTCTGTGCCAAGTTGACGCTGGTTGCGTTCAGTTCAGTCCGGCTAAGTCTAGTTCAGTCTAGTGAAGTCTATTTGTGTATCAATGGCTCTAGTTTACTCTAGTCAAGTTCAGGAAAGATTAGTGCGGTCTCTAGTGGAGTCCAGTCGGTTTCAATGAGGGCTAGTTTACTCTAATTAAGTCTAGTTTAGTATAGTGAAATCTAATTGGGTGAGAATGGCTCTAGTTTACTCTAGTTAAGTTCAGTAAAGATAAGTGCGGTCTCTAGTGGACTTCAGTCGGGTTCAATGAGGTATAGTTTACTCTACTTAAGTTTAGTTTAGTATAGTGGAATCTAATTGAGTGTAAATGGCTCTAGTTCACTCTAATTGAGTTCAGTAAAGATAAGTACGGTCTTCAGTGGAGTCCAGTCGGTTTCAATGAGGTCTCCTTTACTCTAGTTGAGTCTAGTTTACTATAGTGAAATCTAATTGGGTGTAATTGGCTCTAGTCTACTCTAGTTGAGTAAAGTTCACTGGGGTGTCTGATGGAGTCAGAATCAATGAGGCCCAGTTTACTCTAGTTGGATCTAGTTGAGTCTAATTGACCCTGGATGAGTCTAGCTGAGTCTAGTAGAAGCTAGTTGGATCTAGTTTACTCTAGTTTGGGTCCGATTTGAAACTCACCTGATTGTACGCGTCGCCGTTGGAGGGGCTCAAGCCGTGGTCGTTGCGGATGACGATGGGCAGGAGCTCGCCGCCGGGGACGTAACAGGGGGTGGCGGTCGTGTTGGCGGCGTCGAAATGGCGCGAGTCCGTCGACGGCGATCGGCTGTTCGACCTCGACCGCGACAGCGACTTGCACAGTTTCTTGTCGCCGTGCTCGGACTTGATGTCCAACTCGTTCAGTTGCTGTTCCCTACTTTGCCTAATGTATTCCTGCAAGGCGACGCGGAAACCGGAGTCAGTCTCGGTCAGAACGGCGGAGGCGCGACGGATTTTAATTAATTTAAAACGAAGGCGACTGGTGTACGGTGCTTAATTAATATAACCGTCGCCGTGTTATTATTATTACGCCGAGTAGATTTATATTCACTGGGCGCACCGCCGCAAAATTACCATCACCCGGGTCAGGCCTAAGGAGAATCCGGGCAGAGTCGTCTAGGGGCTTGTAAATTATATTCTAATAATGCGGCTCTGCTTTGGCCTGATGATAAGTATTACCCTGTGCTTTTACCCGGGCTCAGGTAGGTGATACTGATGTCTATCAGGAGAGCGAGCTCAGTAATTAGGCGGTGCTCGGTTCACTTCAGACGGGGAATGTTAGCTTTATGGAATTTTCGCAAAGAAAATCGGTTCGGGTGGTTCGTACCAGTCTTAATTAGAGTAATAAGTCTCTAGGGAGAGGACGTGGGATAGGCTTCAACATTTCGTTAGTTTATTGAATTAGAGCTCTGTAATTACGGCTTTTCGAACTTTTTACTGTCGATTGCACCACCGATTCGGTTTAAATTGGTAATTGATTGTATATTGGGCGTGTGTGTTCGGAGTTCGCGTAGTGTGGAATTGTTTGAAGCTTTAAATGCAGATTTTCCTGCAACTTTGAACGTGCCACGCGCAATACATTTCCCAAATCTGACGAAAATGCGCTTTTTGACGGTTCCCTTTCGGGGAGAAATTGCGCCCTTCCTGCATCCAGTCTGCACGAAACAGATTCTTATTTATTCTGGATGTTTTGTTCAATAAAGCCCCGGATATTACATTGTACAAACGCTTTATGTGCAGAATTTGTTTTAAAATGCAATAAAGGAAATAGTGAATAATTTATGAAACGAAACACGTTCCATCTAGTTTCGTGCCAGAAAACATCAGAACGAACCGGCCCTCATTTATACGAGCCGTTATTTCGCCGGGCCGTTTTTTTTCTCCTTCTTCTTATTAACCTCGCGGCGCCGATAACGTTTACATTCAACCCTTTCGACCGTGAAAATTATAAATAGAACGGAACCGCGAGTGCAATTTATCATAAAAGGTCTGTCAGTTGGAAAAGAAGGGTGGATCGTCAATTCACGCCGGCGAAAACAAAAAGATCCGGCGAAATTCATGACGGCGGCCTTCGGGTGAAAGGAAAAAAAAACCGGCGAAAGGTGATATTTTAATAGAAATTGATTGCCCTCCTCATTTTCGCTTTAATTTTGATAAATATTTATGCGAGACTCACCACCGCATCATCAACCTAATTAAATCGCGTTTAATCATTAACCGCAGACAGCGATTTTTTTCACGAAACAGGCAACAAATCATGGTTTACGCAGAAGATGGTTAGCCCTAATAAATACAACGATTTAGTACTGCTGGAAAGTCTCCAAGCTAAAAATAGGCGCGAAATTCAAATATGACATGACATGTCAAAGAGGATAACAAATTTTTCTTGATTATGCAGACGTGAAGACAAGTTTAAGAGAAAAGTTTTTATAAATGGGCTTACAACTCATCAAGTTTGATGATTTTGTACCATTTCCTTATTTAAATGTAGTTGAAATTGAGGTTAGAACCAGCTCTTTTCTCAAAAATACATCATAAACCAGAAAAATTCACTAACGCCGAAAGTCACTACACGATTTTCCCTTTACTCTACCAAAAATGTATGAAAGTGAATGACAGATATGAGCAGGCGCATTCTTTGACCAGCGGCTCTCAACATGTTGTTTACATCCAACTATCTTCTGCCTAAACCATGACAAAGAATTATGATGGCTCACAGTCTCACCTGTATGGTCCGGTGGTCCCTGATGAGTTTCTTGATGCAGTTGAATATGAAGGTGAAGCACATGCCGGAAAGGATGAGCGAGAAAACGACCATGATGATGACGATGTGGTCGTTCTTGAACGAAATGGATTCGGCTGTCTGAAAAACCGACACTTTCAGGATATTTCAGTAAGGCGGTTGGCTCTTTCTCACATCGCAACCCTCCTCGTCCCACCGAAACCGGCAGTTCATTTTGTTGTTGCACTTGAGCGACTCGGAAATGCAGGTGGAGTCCTCGCAATTGAACTCGCCGGCGTCGCAGCCCTGATTGCTGTCGCCCGCTGTCGGAAAAACAATTATCGAGATCGGAAGGCGATTTCGAAGCGATTTCTCACCGGAGCTCTTGTCGATCGGCCGGAAGGCGGTGAAGTTGGCTTTGAACGTTGACTTGGGCACCGTGTGCTCGGCGAAGAACCGGACGAACATGACGTGCCCCTTGGAGTTGACCTGCTCGGCGATCGAGCCGCAGAACTCGTGCAAGAGGTGGTCCTTGTCGGTCTTGTCGTAGAAAATTTGCACAAAGTTCACCGTGCACTCGTTCGGCTTCTCCAACAAGAATTTTTCGAATTGTAATTGGATCTGTTGTTTCAAACGAGGGGAGAAAACAAAACCGACATTGCTACATCATCCTCGAAATTTGAAAATACGCACCCTCCACTTCGGTTTGACCGTGATGTTCCACACGCAATCGTAAGGCATCAAGTTTTTCGTAATGTACTCCTTGTATTCCGAGTCTATTTCGTCCCGTTCCAGTGTGCCTTCCTCCTGCTCCGTCAAGTTGGTCTTGCATTCCATGCTCTCGACTTGAGTTGCTGGAATCGGGGATTTAATTAATTTTTTACATAGGTCTGCTTGTGGATTTCTCGCGAAAAAAAAGGGTGCATCCGGCGGTAATGTTTAGAGAAAAATTGGATTGCCTTCGCTGTACTCCCAACAGTCCTCGCAACAGTCGCAAACTTTTTGACAGCATCGGCTTTTTCCCTGGAGCGGATAACATATCCATCCCATTAAGAGCGAGCGAAAACTTTCCGGTGGCCGAATTATCGACCGTACGCGTCCCGCTAAGTCTCGACGGTGATTGCCGCGGCGAATTAATTCGCACCGCCGAAAATTGAAACGCGGACATCGGACACCACGGATCGATCGTACGGAAAGTACAAATCGTCGCAATTCTCCCGCTTTCGATCGTTTCGTAGGAAAAACAACTGCCCAACTTAGCCTAATTCACTCTAGGTCAGTTCAACGGGGCCTGATTGACTCTAGTCGTGTTTGGTCGACTCCAGTCGAGTCTAGTTAACTTTGGTTGAGTGAAGTTTGCTCTAATCGAGTCTAGTTGTTTCAAGTCGGCTCCACTTGGCTATAGATAAGTCTACTTGACTCTAGTCAAGTAAAGTTGACTCTAGTCGAGTAAAGTTGACTCTAGTCGAGTAAAGTTGGCTTTGGTTGGGTCGTAGTTAATGACAGTTAGTCTTGTTTAGTGATTCAAGTCGATTTCAGTAAACTCTAGTCAATTTTAGTCGACTATAGTGGAGAAAAGTTGTCTCTAATCGAGTTCAGTTGACTCTAGTCTAATCTAGTTGATTCTGATTGATTTCAAACTTGTGAATTTGGCTTACATCGAACTGTAGTCAACCACAAATACGTTTTGTTGACTCTAGTCGAGTAAAGTTGACTATAGTCGAGTAAAATCGACTTTAGTCGAGTGAAATTGACTCTAGTCGAGTAAAGTTGACTCTAGTCGAGTGAAGTTGGCTTTGGTTGGGTCGTAGTTAATAACAGATTAGTCTTGTTCAGTGATTCAAATCAGTTTCAGTAAACTCTAGTCAATTTTAGTCGACTCTAGTGGAGAAAAGTTGGCTCTAATCGAGTCTGGTTGACTATAGTCGAGCAAATTTGGATTTAGTTGAGTCGTACTTAATTGCAGTTGAGGCTTGTTTAGTTCAGTTGGGTAATACAAGTCGTTTTCAGTCAGTTTCAGTAACCTCTAGTCAATTTTAGTCGACTCTAGTGGAGAAAAGTTGGCTGTAATCGAGTCTGGTTGACTCTATTTGATTCCAGTCTATCAAGGGTTGTCTCCAATTCGTTCCAGTTGACTTTTAACTTGTGTTACGTTTTGTTGACTCTAGTCGTGTAAAATTGAGTTTAATAGAGTCTAGTTGTCCCTGGTCCACTCTAATTAACTCCAGTTCATTGTTCGTTGAGTTCAGTTGGTAGATTAAAGTCAGTTTCATTGAATTTTAGTCAATTCCAGTTGGCTCTAGTCAAGAAAAGTTGGCTCTAGTCGAGGAAAGTGGCTCTTTCAAGTCTTGTTGACTCTGGTCAAGTCTATTTGACTCTAGTCCAGTTTAGTTGACTTTAGTCGAGCCTAGTTAACTCTAGTCCAGTTTAGTTGACTTAAGTCGAGCCTAGTTAACTCTAGTTGTTTCTAGTTGACTCTAGTCAGGTATAGTGTTCCCGAAAATCGAAACATCGATAAGCAGGGAGCAAGAATCGATGATCCCCCGAAAACTCCAAGCGTTAGCAATTTCGCTTATCCATCGACGAAATCCCGACCGGCTTTTAATCGTCCCGAGAAAGGAGCGCGCGATCTCACGTCATCGTGAGATATGCAAATGCGAGTCCCGCCATTATCTCCCATCCGGCGAGTACATAATCAAGATTTCTCCCCTTTTCGCGTTTTTTCTTCCCATGTCGGGCGAGCGGCTGGTGGGGCCCATTAGGGGGTTCAAACTGAGGCGCTAATGCCCCGACGGAGACGGAGGGCCGCGATTCGAAATTGCCGGAATAAGAACGGCGGCCCATTTTTCTCGACGGAACGCGGTAAAAACCGGGCGTAATGCATGACGAATCCACCCCGGGGAGATTAATCGAATCCCACCCCCTCTCGCGGGAAGAAGAAAAAACCGAATCCTCCTCGCCGGAATCATTCCGACTGTGGGAATTTCGATCCACTTTGCGATAATTGGGCATTGTGCCCGACTCCGGAGATTCGGAGAGGGTTAATTATCGCAAAATTGACACCGCGACAAGCCTTTAATTGCCCGAAACGCCGAGAGGGTTGATACCTGAGCGCCTTTGACTCGGTATACATAAGTAAATGGTAATTCCAGTTCGAATCGGTTTTTTCAGCAAGCAAATTTCCAGCGAATTATTAAGATCAAACGTGTCCAATTCGAGGACGACCTTGCGTTCGAGTTTCCCGGAGGCGAGGAGATAATCAGGGCGCTCTTCCCGGAAAAGTAACCGTCGGGAGATTGATGAAGGGCCGGATAAGACTTGACGGGCGTCTTGTTCGTGGTCATTGCTCGTAATAATTCCCTGCGGGGGGTGAATGAGCGATTCCGTACCGTTTTTCGGGCGATCCTTGAACTCGTACACCCCCTTAAAGCCCTTGTACTCGATGTTCTTGTCCGACTTGAAGCGCAGCCAGAGGTACCGGTCGGTCGAGGTGATCGGCTCGGGGAAGTCGAAGCCGCAGATGGGCGTCCGCAGGGGGCGGTTGTAGCCCTCGGCGCCGTCCAGCACCTCCAGGTAGTCGTACAGGCAGTTCTGGCTCGGCTCGATCTGGAAGTAGTCCCGGAAATCCAGCTGGATGATCTGGCCCTGCGGCGCTGCATGGACGAAACGGGCGATTAATCAAGGGGGAGCGAGTTTATAACCGAAGGTGGGCACGAAAGGGATGAGCTCGCGGATTTATCCGCTGATTGGTGCGTTAATGACTTTGCGAGGATAATTGCCGAATTTAAGTTCGCGACAAATTGCTTTGATCTACTTTCCTTCCCGAGGGTTGCGCGCCCTTCCTAGCGGAAGAGTACAAAGAGAGGCGACCGATGTTTTCGTGTTTCTAAACATGTCGTGTGTTTGCGGGGCTCGGAGTGAAGTGGTTCTTTTTCCGTGGTTTGTGTGTTATTGGGTATGGGGCGAACTCCGAAGAGCGGGAAATTGGATACGAGATGCATATGTAACGATATATGGGGTTCAACTTTTCATTATGCATTATGTGTAGCCACATGTAGCCGTACCTCATAAGGTATCATCCCCAACAATGTCATGCTACAGTCGAATCCTGATGTAACTTTCACGAAATTGGGCGGAAGTTCTACAAGAAATGCCACAAATTCCACAAAATGACAACTTTGTGATTCTACAAGAGTGTTCATGAGTTCCACGATATTTGGAAGTAGTTTTATAGCATTGATCTGGAGTTCCACAAAATGATACCCAATTTCACCCAATTCGACATGAGTTCAATAATATGATATGAAATTCCACAAAATCTTGAGAACCTCTCAAAATGATGAGAAATCTTTCAAATTGGAACTGGACTGAAGTTCTGAGGCATTTATCAATAGTTCCCTAGCACTGACCAGAAATTCCACAAGATAATATCTAATTCCACACAATTGGCCATGAGTTCGACAAAGTGATATGAAATTCCACAAAATCTTCAGAACCTCTCAAAATGATGAGAAATCTTTCAATAGTTGCACAGCACTGATCAGAAATTCCACAAAATGATATCTAATTCCACACAATTGGCCATGAGTTCGCCAAAATGATATGAAATTCCACAAAATTTGTCATGAGTCCTAAGTCATAAGTCATAAGTCCTTAAGAACCTCTCAAAATGATGAGTAACCCCTAGAATTAGAAGAGTTTCATGAATGCAGTTCTACCATATTAATCAATCAGAAATTCCACAAAATGATATCTCATTCCACTAAAGTTGCCATGAATTCTCATACACCAGTAGACTATTAAGAACTTCACAAAATGATGAGAAATCTTCCAAATTGGAAGTTTTCCTTAATATGAACTGAAGTTCTGAGGTATTTAACAATAGTTCCATAGCACTGATCAGAAATTCCACAAAATGATAACATAACTAATTCCACACAATTGGTCACCAGTTTTCCAAAATGATATCTAATTCCACATTTATCACAAGTTCATTACACTCTCTGAGGACTCAAAATCACGAGTTATCTAATACATTTGTTTAGTTTTATAATTGTGGACTAACATTCTATGACTCCAATAACTCCATAACACTGATCAGGAATTCCGCATCATGATATAGTCTATTCAAGATAAACTGAACATCACGTGACCTAAGTTGCTTAGCAAAATTTAAATGAAAAACATTGATAACCATTGACTAATGACAGGTATTTGTCAGGTACTTTGGGGTCACGTGATGTTCAGTTTATCTTGGACAGACTATAATTAGTTCCACAATATTGATCATCGAGAATTCCACAAAACTTATGTCTCAGGTTAAATTGCTGGTTCAAATAAAAGAGATCAAGTCGAGTGTACATTACAACGCAAATGAACCGTAGATTAAGCCAAACTTGGACCAAACTTTTCGACGTTTTCCAACTTCCCAACACAGGTCAGGAGTCGGCGAGCCGGAGTACTCCAGTCCAGAGTGTTGTTATTAAAGCCATTACGAGCGGCTTTTAAAAATGAAAGGCGAATTATGAAAGTCGATGTCGCCATATCCGGCCGAACTTTGACGTCCGATCAAAAAGGTTTCGCAATTGATCCGATACGCTCCGGAGTGTAAGTGCGTTATCCCCATTTCCCTTCCAGTCGTTCTGTCACTCTTCGTTAGTAATGGATTCGCGATCTCGCCTTGAATTTTAATCCGCCGGATTGGAAAAATTGAGTTATAAAACTCCGTCCCTCTGACAATATCCCGATATAACAATATCCTCCGTATAATGAGCATTCCGGGCTTTTTTCAGCACGGGATGAGCCTTCGACGTGGATCCACTACCTGTAGACACAATGTACGCTAGCAAACAAATTTCATTACGAAAAAAGTTCGTTTATACTCATAGTCTAGCACTTCTTGTTGTTCTTGGTGCGCGCTTTGATGCCTCCGGGAACGTCGAGTGGCGGAAAAAGTTTCCGCTTTTAAGGGCGCATACCCTTACGTTTTCTCACTTCTATTACTTTCGTAAATGTTTTGTTTGGTGGATTAATCAATTTGCGGATTTCCTCGAAATCTCGGGACTCGGCCGAACTAAACCAATCTAATTCAACAAGTTTATGCACTTTACTACTCGAACTAAGAACTATTATATGGACCGAATTCAATTTCGACATTTTTATTATCGGATAGAAAATCGCAGCTTGAGGTGGAACTACTCTTCGGTTATGTTATGATTCCAATTTGCGGTCCACTGCAGGAATTTCAAGTGCTTCACTTAACCTAATTGCGCTATCTGCGCTAATAAATCTTGAGCTAGTTGCGAAGGGAATAGTCGTAATTGCCGAAACATGTCCCAGTGTTTCTGCAGGACAATGATCACATTGTAGGCAGTACGATAATCGACTTTCGATTTGAATAAAAACCTCGTACAATTTTAATTTTAGTATGGAATCAAAAACACATCGAGCTTTTTGATGCATGATTATTTTTCAATAAAGTTTGTACGTTGTCGGATATTATTATTATTACGAATTTCAAAAATGAATTTGTACCGTTTGATTAATAGATACGCCTATGCGTTTTATTCAGTCCGTGACTGCGGTCGCAACATGTGCTGGATTTGTTTACCCTGGACGATAAATATTCCGCCCGGGGATGAAAGTATCATTTCCCGGCGGTGGCAAAAATTCCGACGACTTTGAGCCCCTCCATTACGCCCCGTAATTATTTTCAAACACACTTATTCGCCGGAGAGACCGCACAAAGACACTCGATTCTGCACGGAATATAATTCAAGTTGTCGACTTTGTCTGGGGAGCGAAGCAGTCAACCACTCGAGGACGCCGTTTTCTTTTAGCAAAAAAATTGCATCTTGCAGTCCTCTCCGCAGTAAATGCCGTTTCTGAAGGGTCTCATATAGGAGAGACACGCTTTAAAACCGAATTTTTCCAATTACCACGACTCTCCAGTTTTCATCCCCGGATCGTAACGACTTTTAATAAAGCCCCTGTTATTTCGGCTTTGATCTATGAAATAATGGCCACGGGGATAATCCCGGATTACCTATTGAGGAGATTCCAATTCGAATACGCCCTCTGATGGATGAAAAATAAACTGCCAAAAAACGCGTACTTTTTTCAAAATAAAATTTTTTCTCATCTCTAATACCAACCACGATGCACGCAATTAAGCATAATACAAAGAACTGTAGTAATGATTTCCTCGACATGAAATTTATAGGTCTTTCGTTGCAAAATAAGGTAAATTTCACTAAAACAAGAAAATCATACGATTAACCACTTACTTCGGTTCAGTTCGAGTTTAATTTCCATTTTCAATACACAATTCCACTAAATTATCATTGCAGAAATGGCACACAATCAGTTTAAGCAATCCTCAGTTCTTTTTTAATTTGAAATCCGATCGTTTTCGAATATAAACATGAAATGTCATCGATGTCATAATTAAAAAGTACGCGTTTTTCGATGCGTCTGCAGCGCCTCTAATGGTAGTTATTTATCCCAATTGTTATTACGGTCTGATATTATAATCGGTTGGATTTGAATGATTTGTTTGTGACATACCCATCTGAATGGACAATTTGCTGATTTTATTAATGCTGGGGCGGAATTCCATTAGCCATAGAAAATACGGATATAATTACAAAACGGAGATAATGATGAATCGGCACATACATTCGAGGCTTCCCGAAATGTCGATAAAAGACAGACGTTTGAAAATCCCGCGCTTTTTCGTGCGCATGCCTATCGATACCCCGCCCACATTTGCGCCAATAAATTCTGCGAGTTCTCTAGATGTCAGGACGATATTGTATCGCAATTTGTTATTTTGAGCTTTTGCGGAGAGGTGGCAGATTGATTTATTCGCATTGTTCCGGGCTGGACCTAATACGATTCGAAATCCGTTCATTTCCCTACCAAATTTCGAGCGTAAATCCTCTCGCGGAGTGTATGTGCGGTTTTTTCGCCCGAATGTCGCAGCGTTTTTATTAAACCCCGTCTCGGGGATTATAAGCCGAAAACTCCCCCAATAAAAAATAGATAAACATAAAGTACAGAATTCATCGGGGCGTCATCAGCGAAATAACGACCCCTTCCGTTTTTATTCGGCCGCATCGCTTTTCCGTCCCGCATTTCAACCAGGGCAGTTTCGCCCTCCTTCCGGGCTTGAGTACATTTCCCGTCCGGATTAAGAGCGGAAACGTCTCGACTATCACGAACGGAAGTGACCGGTGACGCCCATCATTGCCTTTTTATCGGCGAAAATCCGAAATCGCGAGATCCATTAGATCACACAATATCGGAAAGTTCGAGAGTTATGGGGGTGAAATGTCGTACACGTGACATGACCGGTTATTAAACCCGACACCCCCCCGAATACAGACAAACGCGCGAAATACGTGACACCTACAAGTCAAATCATCCCCGCGAACCGGAAGGGGGTGAAAAATCGCGATTCCGTGAAGAATCACCGCCGGATGGCGCCCCTAGATAAATAGGCCCCGTATATATCGAAATTTAATAAGGGGATGTAACAACCGCCCCTAAATGCGCCATCATTACCAATTAGTGGGGCAGTTTAATGGGCCGCATCCAGGATGATTATGACGCCGCGGCCGGATCACTCTAATAATGACTAATTATTGAAATGGATAAATAATTCCGAATGGGCTAGGACTTTGGGACCGACCCTGGGTTCAGGGTGTACTCACATCTACCTCAATTTGGGGTCGGATTAAGGGGTTGACCGTAACGTCCACGGACTGAAACCGCCCCTATTTATGTCAGATTGAGTGAGAACTTCGGCGGTTGTTCTACAGGGGGATGTACAGGGCTTTCATTTATGCTCAGGCACCACGGGACCATTAGTTAGGCAACTTGTTCTACATATTTAGGGATATGGGTAGTTTTTGGGTTGCTTTTAGTAATATTTGTGTCAAAGTCGCCAGTGGCGTCAGTTTTCGAATATTTCCATAATTTGTGTACTAATAATTTGTGAAGATTTTGAGTACTTTAGGCCTCGCACCATTGAAAAACTGCAGCAACACTTGATTTCTCAAAAACCACCAGTGTTTTTCAAATTAATTCGATTTTATTTGTTGGAGGAATTTATTAATACATTATGGATCGCGGGATCTGCTTGTTACGCCAATGATGTAAGTTTGGTTGCATACTTTCAGTAGGGCACGTGGTGCTCGGACTTGAATGAAAACCTTGTACATACGCGTTTTTCGGTTCTTCGTTATCCGCGATTTTTGGGCTGGAAGCTGATTGGGTATCGTGAATGTCTGGCGGAACGACCGCGAATGTGCGTTTTTATCCGGAAACGTAATTAGCGGGATTCAAAGCACCGTTGATGCTGGTAAAAGCGGTCCCTTTTCACTTTGTCCGTTCGCGAGGATGCGAATTAATTGGTGGATGCGCCCGGAATTATTCTTATCTCTAAAGCAGCCGCCATCATACACAAAATTAATCGGTTTTCGACGGACTTCTCTATGAAAGAATCATTTAATTAACAGTGATTATTGTTATTGATCCGGTGACGTAGGTTTCGTTCATGATCCCCTTGTCAATTAAATTGGGAATTACCGGGGTCTTTGGTAGTCTCGCCCCTATATTTCGGAATCTCGTTAGGTCAAAGTTGAACTTCGACTTGGCGACTCTCGGATCTCAGATCTCTGTTCGTATTTGAGGCAATTTTAGAAATTCAAAGAGCAAGACAGATGAGGGATCTTGGAGAGTTTTCATTGATTTGTCGTTAAATTCGAATAGCATTGAAAAATATACACACAGATATGTGCACCCCATTAAAGCTGTGGAACTCCCGGCAAATGTTGTGGAAGTCAACTTGAGTGTTGAAAAATTGAAGAGTGATAGATCTACCGATCAATGTTGTGGAATTTACATTCTGGTATCTCCTTGAAATGTTGTGAAATATTTGGCTATTGTTGTGGAACTTGATATAATTGAAAACACTGCAAAAAGGCAGAATTACGACCAATGCTGTCGAACTTTTGATCACTGCTGTGAAATCCTTGATTGAAATTGTGAAATTTTCAAGAAAAGTTGTGCAATACTTGATAAAAGTTGTGGAACTGAACACAAATTGAGAATTGAGAATTCCTGATTACTATCGTGAAATTTCTGATCAAAAATATCAATTTCTGGAAAAAGGTTGTGCAATATCCTATATCCATTGAATACTGGTAATCATCATCATTGTAGAATCTACGAAAAATATGAAGACATTCCTCCAGACTGTTTTGTAGGTCATCTCGAACAATGTTGAACTGAATTGAAGCTTTTGATCAATGTAGTAGATGAAATCACAGATCAATCTTGTGAAATTCTTGATCATTATAGTGGAATGAGATTATCTCAATGCATTCTGAAATTAGTCATAATGGGAATATTGATCAATGTTGTAAACTCCTTGATCAATAATTGTGAAATTTCGAGTCATCGAACTCTTGATCAAAGTTTTGGAACATGACATGAAAGATGTCTCCACCAACGGGAAATTTTGGTCACTTGTCCATTAAAGTCTCCCAAGGTCCTTTTAATTCGTCCCCCACGTCCTCCGAGCCCCAAGTTGGCAAAAGTCTCAGGGTCGGGCCGTTCAACCCTGCCAAGCTTCACTTTCCGAACCGTCATTAAGGCGATTTCAGATATTCAAAGGACGGAGAGCCGACCGAGTCGAAGTCGCTCGGAATTTTTATCGATTCGCCACACAAACATTCATCATCGGCAAATATGAGCCGCACACATATCGCGCGCGACTTCATAGTTACCCCCGAGGGGCGCCCTCGAATTCGATGAATGAGGCATGAATTTTTATGGCGTGTTTATGGCCGATTTAACCCCCTCTGAGGCGAAAAAACCCCGCACCCACGGATACAGGACTACCCGCGTTTTTGCGAGGGATCCGATCGCGGGGGCGGAAATGCGGAAATCGAAAGGCGGATCGGATCGAAACCGCCGAGAAACGTCATTAGAAAAAACGTCATCGCGGCGATCTTAACGTCTGCGGCGAACGTCTCGTCATCGTTTCCCCGATTCGAGATGCCGACTCGGCTCGAAATCGTCTCGCACGAAAAACCAAACCCGGGAAAAATCGCGGATTTTTCGGGGCGAAATGTGCGCCGAGGGAGGCATTACGCCTCAGATGCGGCCGAAATAAGAGTAAACACGGCGATAAATATTCGTCCTCATATAAGCAGGCGAATTATGATCGCGAAATGTTTATATTACGTATGCGGAACGGGGCGCGGGTCGTTTATTGTCCGAAACTCGGGAAGCGCGGCGAAACGGAGAGCAGGGGTGCAAACAGCGAATGTCATGCACTCAAACAATTCCGACGGCTACAATTGCGGCAGCGGGTGTGCAGATATTGCACACAATCGCCTGTCTGCGGGATTATCGCCGAACGGGCCATCCTACCGTGAACCGGCCCTGCACTCGTGATGGATAGGCGAGGGCGCCGCTCTATTTGCCGTAACAAAGTCGAAAAAGCTCAACGCATTGGTGTTTTGGGGGTTGCAGAGATTTTGACGTTTCTCGAGGTGACATTTCCGGTCTGCTGTCAAATAACCAGTGGCGGTGGCGATAAAAATTAATTCATGAGGCTTTAATGTAGTTTTGAACCATTTCAGAAAGGTTAAACTACAGATATACAGGCAGATTAGCTTTCTAATGAGGAACTAACTAGGAATTTAGAGTTGTTAGGTTTTGTCACAGGTTTTGTCATGGTTTTGTAACTAAATTAATCAAATTAAAATGAATAGTTGGCTATTGGCAAAAATATAAAACTTCAGAAAATTCTAGATTTTGACATGGATTGTCATTTAAATCCATTCCAAAACGAACTCATTTCCAATAATTTTCAAAAATCCTTAATAAATCAAGGTAAAACAACACTATGGAAGAAAAGGCACATCACTGCAGTACAGGGAAGTAGAAAATAATGAAAACATTAAGTTACAGGCACTTGTGGCATAGATTTTCCGGAAAATGTTGAAAAAAAGTTTAGGACAAATGTTTCAACGGAATTTGATCTTCAAGCAAACAGAAAAATACAGAGATGAAGTTATTTCATTGAATAAAGGACTGGATACTTTTGTATTGGTGAAAATTCAAAGTTATTCAAAAATGACAGAAAAAATAGCTAACCCAACTTTTAAAAGTCCAACTCACAGCAAACTTCAGGGTAAAAAGTCAGTGCACAGAGCAAAAGTTACTAAAACTTCAAAATCTAGTTCCTCACTACAAAGTTACGACTAGTATAGTACTATCTAAAGAAATCTTGATGTAACACACTTTCAATAGATATCATCCAGGGTGAAAAACTTGTTTTCCCTGCACCAGAGTAATTTTTCTCAGCCTAAACTGGCCTGAATGCCTGAACTAACTCAGCCTTAAACCTCTCATTAAATCACACATTGGAAATTTCCCATATTTCGTACAATTTCCAAACAGTTTTCTCCTGTATCCTCGTGGGTTTCCCGGGTTTTCTGCATGTACACATTTTGAGGTCATACAGAAGGTTTCCCTAATTATCCAGACCAATTTTGAGTCAATTTAGGTTTGCACAACAGCATGAATGAATAGATTTCCGATGTAGTTGGTAGTATTAACACACTGGTGTAACATAATCAACAGTTCGAGTGCCCCTAATCTCATGAATGGAATTAATCGCCGCCGCCACTGGTCCGTTTGACAGTTGACCGGAAACTCTCGTCCGCCATGATGGTTAGCGTGTGCGCCCCGCCACGTGCTTTCTTTTTGAGGTTATGTCGGCGCCGAAACCCGTTTTGTTTATAATAATAATATTCCGACACCGACCCGATAATCCGTAATCTACGACCGGGCCCCGTTTGATTCACGGCCCGGTTTGTTTGCGCAATGGCCCCGATTTGTCGACGGAAAGGGGGCGCCCTCGACATTTTGAACGCGCCGATAATTCACGGACGTAACGTGTGCACCCTGAATTTTTAATCCCGAAGCGAACGTATCGTTCTCACCTGGTAAGCACACCAATTTTTCCTGAATAACACCCGAAATATCCGATAAACCACTGGCATTCTCATGGAACTGGGGTGATAAGTTCGGAATAGAAGAAATTGGGTGCTTTCGCACTTATCACCTCGGAATAAGAATAAGTGCGTCGGCTCTTCTCTCTCGCCCCTCGTTCGTTTCCCAACACGAGAACGGATTCATTTGGCGAAAAGCGGCGAGAATATTAATCGACTCGGGGGGTGTGCGATGTGTGCGCTCTCTTTCGGAAAAAGGGAAAACACAATTAAGGTCTGGACGCTTTCCGTCGTTCATTCGCTGAATAACCAACAACACATCCAGGCGCAAAAAGTGATCTTTCTATTATTCCCTCGCCGGGCTCCGCCGGGAACGGGCATCATCAGCATCGGGGATGTTAGTACCTAGATTGCGATTTATTCGGCCGATTCAGAACGGATTGCTCATCGCGCCTCCTGCCGGCATCAAGTTTAATTGCATTTTAAACGCGAGCAGGCAGCCGTTCGGATTGCTCCTTTTCGCTCCTCCTTGTAACATATTCCGCATCCGTAACAACCTCTGCGCACACTAATAATGTTACATTGTTCGACGGTGCACGGAAACTGCTCGCTATCTGGAGAGAGCAACACTCCAACAAATTCCCAAGTACCTCAATAGATACCCGTACCTAAAGGTAATGCCTGCAAAGACTATACGAAACTTGTGATAATTAAGTTCAAACCCAGACGCTCTTCTTTGCAGGTAACTACGCGCATGTCGGTATGATAAAGATGAGTGACGGCGGAACGCGAGGCTGCCGTTGAATTATTTCTTGTGGGCACCTCTCTCCGTTTGGCGGAGGGTAATCGGATTTCTTGACGGTTTGGTAATCCGAGTTCGGTCGCGGAAGGGTCCGGGCTGACCGGAACGGCATTCAATATTCATGCGGGAAAGACTCCGGCATTATGATGGGCACGGATCGTTTGAATTGTTAAGACCCAATTTGGACCGCACAGTCAATGCCTCTCTGTTTAAACTAAGTTGGAAAACTTCATAAGCGGATGTGTTTACACTGGCGAATCAGGCGGGGAACTCCCGGACGAAGTTGCGGAATCGGGTACGAGATTCGCGGGACTCCTGGATTGGTCTACTGCGCAGTGTGAAGGAATTCCCGCCTGAAGTTGTGGAATTTGTTGCTGAATTTGTGGAACTTTTTACCGAAAAGTTGAGAGATCGTGGAGTTCATGGCCCAATGTTGTGGAATTTTGTTTAAAGTGGTGAAATTATGTTTATTATGGTGATATTCCTGACCGAAGTTGTGGAACTTGTCACTGATGAATCCAAACTTTGAACTATCATCAGAATTTTGAGGAACTTGGTGTCAAAATTTTGGAACTCATGACCTAATGTTGTGGAATCTTGTTCAACATAGTGAAATTTGGTTCAATATGGTAGAATTACTGACCAAAGTTGTGGAACTTGTCACTGATAAATCCAAACTTTGAACTATCATTAGAATTTTATGGAACTTGGTGCCAAAATTGTCGAACTCATGATCCAATATTGTGAAATCTTGTTCAACATAGTGAAATTTTGTTCAATATGGTGGAATTTCTCACCGCAGTTGTGAAACTTGTCACTGATGAATCTAAACTTTGAACTATCATTAGAATTTTGTGGAACTTGCTACCAAAGTTGTGGAACTCATGACCTAATGATATGAAATCTTGTTTAACATAGTGAAATTTTGTTCAGTATGGTGGAATTCCTGACAAAAGTTGTGAAACTTGTCACTGATGAATCCAAACTTTGAACTATCATTAGAATTTTGTGAAAATTGGTGCCAAAATTGTCGAACTCATGACCCAATATTGTGAAATCTTGTTCAACATAGTGAAATTTTGTTCAATATGGTGGAATTTCTCACCGAAGTTGTGAAACTTGTCACTGATGAATCTAAACTTTGAACTATCATTAGAATTTTGTGGAACTTGGTACCAAAATTGTGGAACTCATGACCTAATGATATGAAATCTTGTTTAACATAGTAAAATTTTGTTCAATATGGTGGAATTCCTGACAAAAGTTGTGAAACTTGTCACTGATGAATCCAAACTTTGAACTATCATTAGAATTTTGTGAAACTTGGTGCCAAAATTGTGGAACTCATAACCAAATGTTGTGAAATCTTGATCAACATAGTGAAATTTTGTTAAATATGGTGGAATTCCAAACCAAACTTATAGAACTTGACATGAATAGAAGGTTAAAATCGTAGGAAACGTTTAAAATTTAATGCAACTCCTCACTAAAGTTGAAGCAATGAGCGTTTCCCCAATATTCTGCAATTATAATCGCAAATGCTCAAAATTGATGATTCAAGCATTGGTGAGGAACCTCATCAGCCTCTTCCGTAACGAGAGATTGAAATAAACGAACTGGCTCAAACCCACAAAAATTTACTATCAGATAGGGGATTTGCTGTATGTGCCCCATAAAATCATGCTCAAATGCAATCGCACACTAATTCCTGCATACTGAAACTAAATATTCCACATAGATAGGCCAAAATGCCATCGAATGAAGATTGGGGTGTGATTGCGGTCGATGACATCATGCAGCGACAAAGGGATAAATAAATAAGGGCGACTTTCGCCTCCCCTCGTCACACACGGGCGGAATCGGAACGCGGAATCTGCAGGAATAGTGGCGGGTTAACTCTAGCGTTAATATTAATGCCGGGTCGAGTTCATATTTCAGTCGGGGCGCCTTTTATTATGGCCTCTCTGCATGTAATTCGGACGGGGCGGCATATTAGCTTTCTTTTTTAGCACCATCGGACTCCCTCCGCCCGCCATGGTACAACGGAGGGCGGCTCCCGAGCCGCTCGTATTTCGCGAGTGTAGCATAATTCGGGCGGCAAACTGGGCCGAAAACACAATTACTCAAATATTAAAAGGGCGCGCAGTTTAATTCGTGAGAGTGGCGCGGGGCTCTGCTAGTCCGGGCGCGGCAGGTATTAGAGTCACGGATCGCCCCTATCTTTTATTTTCCGGGGGAGCAGACGGCGCCGGTTCGGTGGCGGAAATACGGTCGACCTCCACCTCTCGATACCTGATAACTCCGGGAATCGCCGGCGGCATATCAACCGAAAAGTGGCGGGCGCATTAGGGCGGAATCCGCAGGAAATAAAATGAGTCTCGAGCGCGAGATCCGGAAATCCACTTGAATGCGGGGTCTATCTCACAATTAGAGGCGAATTAGCGGACTGCGGTAGACGGTGGTAAACTGGTAAAAAGTTTACGGGACTTGCAGCGAATCTAAAATATCCTAGGGGCACAGGATTACTTCACGAATGTGTAAAACTAATGAAATTTTCTAATCTAACTTGGAATTTTCTGTGTTAAACTCGGAATTTCTGACTAGAACTCGAAATTTTTGACTAAAACTTGTCTTTGTTACTTATTCATCCAGAATTTTCACCATTCGCATGGAATTTTTGACCGGAACTTGGAATTTTTGTTTGAATTTCGTGTTTTCAAATATATACATACACCCAGAATTTTGTACCTAAGCTTGGAATTTCTGACTTCAACTTGAAATTTCATGACTTGAACTTGGAATTCCTAACTTGAACTCGGAATTTCTATCTGATAGTAGGAACTTGCAACTCTAACTTGGTATTTCTGACTTAAACTCGGAATTTCTGACTGAAACTCGAAATTTTCTATTAAAACTGGCCTTTGTTACCTATTCATCTAGAATTTTTGACATTCGCATGGAATTTTTTACTTGAACTCGGTATTCCTAACTTGAACTCGGAATTTTTGACTGGAACCCAAAACATGGAAGTTTTTACTCTCACTCGGAATTTGTTACTTGAACTCGGAATTGTTGCATCCAGATTTCATAAGCTCGGAATTTCCGCATCAAACTCAAAATTTCTGACTGCAACTTGTCATTTTTGACTTTAACTCCTGACTTGAACTCAGGGTTTCTGACTGGAGCCCAAAACTTGTAATTTTTTACTTGAATTCGGAATTTCTGACTCAAACTTGAATTTTCTGACTTCAACTTGGAATTTTACACTTCAACTTGAAATTTCTGACTTGAACCGAGAAATTTGGACAAACGTTCAGAATTTTTCACTTGAATAGAATTTTTTTGGCTTTTTAGCAGTTTTGATGTCGTTTATTGATTGCGAGCCTCGATAACAAACAGACAAAGCGGAGTGGAGAATCATTACCGATTCCGTTTAAGTGTAATTCTCACTCATCCCCATTCTAGGTTAGTATTCATCGGCGGCTCTAACACAGGCTTTGTGGGGTGTATAGTGTTCGCTTGAGGATGCACAATGCACCACTGCGAATATGCGAAAATAAAGAAAATCGACCGAACCCTGCAGCACCACCGACCGAAATTAATCAGAAATCCGCTTGAGTTCGCCCCAATTTTTAACCCCTCTTGCTGCAGCCGAGATAGGAAATTAAACACGAGAAACGCTACGAAATCATGATAATGATCGAATCTTACCGTATATACCTAGCAGGAGAAAACCGTAAAGCGGAAGGGTGCCGAGTAATAAAGGGTTGATTTTCGGGGGACTTTTTACGAGGTAGGCAGGTCAAACCTGATTACCATGTAAACGACCCCCGTATTATCCACTCGGCAACGTTACACTCGTAGTTTAGTGCGTACAACCCTCGCAATCTTTACGAACTGGGTCATAAAAATTACCAACACTTTAGAAGCCGCAACGTCATAACCCTCTGCAAACTTTCCGGCAATTAAAAAGCTTTTTCGCATAAATAATCGAACTTTCCCCGGGAAATTTCAATGAGAAAAGGACGAGAGAGGGCCGGACGCGAAAAACAAGCAATAATTAAGGAGCCGGTCTTGAGCGCCAGGAGACAATGATCTATTTGCGTACTTATAATCAGCCGTGGGACGTTATTCGCCCTCAATTAGGGGACGCGGCCGTAAATCCCGGAAAAAAGCGACACCGTTTTCGGGGACTTTCACATTCGGACCTCTAATTGGCGAATGTGGTGTAGACTGGTGAAATCGGGTTGCATAACACACCTAATTCGTTTCTCTTTGGCAAACTCGCCCCGATTCCGTTTTAATTGGATACTTTCGGATCCGAGTTAATCCGGGGAAAGTGCGAGCGAGACGCCGTTTTGACTGATTACGCCTCGGGGACCCGATACTTCTTCGCTCATCCCCCGAGTCCCCGGAGGGCGAATCGATGGCGATCCCCGAAGAAAACGTTCGCATTTAAGAGCGGCGGCAGACGCCGTCGGAGATCCGCTGTTTATTTAGGTGCGCCGACCCATTCGTCGTCTGTTTGGAATAAAAACAGCGATTCCGTGCTAATAGATTCCTCGGTTCTGTGCCGTCCGTCTGCCGGAATTTTCCGGGGGGATGGAATCGAGTCCATAAATCCTCTGCCGCTCTTCATCTAATTAAACCCGAAACGGGCCCCGTATACATTTTAAAGGGTGCTCTGGAGCGATGACGTTGAGAGGACTCCCATTATCGCTCCGGATCGACGTCGTGCCCGAAATTAACGTTTATATTTCATCCAAGACGGAACAGATCTCGAGCGGATACAGCTTCTTCGTTAGTCATAATGGAGTGAGCCTGGATACGCGGAATCCCAGATTTTATTTCTGTGGAATTGATATTAACCATGACTATGGAAAAGATTTCTTCGAAATTTTAAAATTTCAATTTTTTTTCCAAGAGACACCCCCAATACTGGACTCATTTTCCTACTCCCGATGACTAAATTCGAAGCAGTTCCAAAATTTTCATCGATTTATCGACTAATAAGAAAGTTACGGTAGTTTGAAGTTTGCGAAAATCACTGAAATTTTCGTAAAAATTTGACCTCCGAAATGTCAAACGCCCGATTCTTGGTCAATGCGGAAGCTTTTTGGACATGTCCCGGCTTTTTTAAATGGATTTTTCGACTCTCTTTCTATTGCCAAGTAGTCCGAATCGATATCTCGATCGGTTCAAAAGTTAGACCGATTTTAATTTTACGAAAGTGATTTTTGGGTTATTTTTCAGAGGCCATAATTCGCATGAAAGAGTACCTTTTTCCGATGCGCTTTAGGGGCATTTCGTAGGTTTTTTTACGCTTTTTCGAATGAGCGCAAACTCATCCCGACCGGAGCTTCGGTTCAAAAGTTATGGTCGATTAAAAATTTCAACCAAAGTGGTGGATTTTCGAAAAATTTAGAAATCACAAAAAGTCGTCTAAAACGAAATCCGGACGCATTTCCTGATAGATTTTGAGCAAACTAAGCGATTCCCGGGTCGTGCGACTCGATAGCTCCACTAATAACGGAGTTATGGCCGTTTGAAAATTTGACTCTTTTTTCAACGATACGCCAATATTAGACGCATTTTTCCAATTCAGATGACTCAATTAGAACCCCATTAAAATTTTTCATCGATATCTCAACAAATAAAGAAGTTACAGCACTTTGAAATTTCTCAAAAGTTGAAAATTTGAAAATCCAAAAATTTGTTTTCTTAGATAAACCAGTACCGGACGCATGTTTCTACTCCTGATGACTCAATTAGAAGCCAGTTTAAATTTTTCATCGATATCTCGACTAATAAGAAAGTTACAACACTTTGAAGTTTACGAAAATCGTTGAAATTTTTGAAAAAATTTGGCCTCTGAAATTCAAAAATCACGATTTTTGGTCAATTCGAAAACTTTTCGGGTATGTCTAAGTTTTTTTAGATAGTTTTTCGACTCTCTTTCTATTGCCAAGTAGTCCGAATCGATATCTCGATCGGTTCAAAAGTTAGACCGATTTTAATTTTACGAAAGTGATTTTTGGGTTATTTTTCAGAGGCCATAATTCGCATGAAAGAGTACCTTTTTTCGATGCGCTTTAGGGGCATTTCGTAGATTTTTTGACGACCTTTCGAGTGCACGTCCGCTCGTTCCGATCGGAGTTTCTGTTCAAAAGTTATGGTCGATTGAAAATATCGACCGAAATTTTAACCCAAAGTGATGGATTTTCGAAAAATTTAGAATTCACAAAATGTCGTCTAAAACGAAATCCGTATACATTTCCTGATAGATTTTGAGCAAACTAAGCGATTCCCGGGTCGTGTGACTCGATAGCACCACTAATAACGAAGTTATGGCCGTTTGAAAATTTGACTCTTTTTTCAACGATACGCCAATATTAGACGCATTTTTTCAATTCAGATGACTCAATTAGAACCGTATTTAAATTTTTCATCGATATCTCAACAAATAAAGAAATTACAGCACTTTGAAATTTCTCAAAAGTTGAAAATTTGAAAATTCGAAAATTTGTTTTCTTAGATAAACCAATACCGGACGCATATTTCTACTCCTGATGACTCAATCAGAAGCCAATTCGAATTTTTCATCGATATCTCGACTAATAAGAAAGTTACAGCACTTTTTGAAAAAAAAAACTTCAAAATTTTAAAATAGCAAAATTTGTTGTCGGAGCGCATTCTCCTACTCCTACTTTTGTGAAATCGTGGACATTTCTGTGAAACCTTGGCCATTTTTGTGTGAAATCATTATCAATATAAAAATACTCTAATCTAAAATTGATTTAGGCACAGTTTCGTGAACAATCCGAAGTAGGTACACCATCCGAATCGAACGATTAAAATTCAAAACGGATGTCCCGAGATCGGTGCCTTCGCCCAGAGTGACACTAATTCGCCGGCTCGTTCGACCGAGTCGATACACCGCCGTCATAACGGCGAACAACAGCGGAGGGATATCGCCCTCGTTCGCCGCCGTAATTAGAACCGAATTCGCCGGATGAATACCTGATCAGTGCGAATGCGCGCACAATAAGTGCCGTTAATTAGCGCCACGGACGAAAGCTGATTACACCACACGCGAACGCATCCGGAAGACGGGGACAAAGGGCGGGAACGACGCGCCCCCGGGACCTCCGGAGCCCTAAATCACCCCCGAGAAAGACACCGACGGGGTCGACCCGATAAGGGCGGTCGCAAATCCCGATCGCCTCCATAACCATTATAACAGCACAGCGACGATGACCGATCGGCCCGCATTAATTCCTCACTCATATATGCCGATAGCGACTAAGGGATTGATGGGAATCACCGGTCTTATAGGGGTGCGAATTTAAGAGTGAAGACTTAAGACTGGAGACTGAAGACTTGAGGGGGAGGGCATTAGCGGATGGGACATAAATATAATTAAAACTTGCGCCCGAACCGAAAGTAAACTTATCCAATTTTCCTCTGCAGATTCCGGGGTAGGTATAGAAACCGGAGCAGGGTCGTACTGGTGACCGGAAAGCATTCCGCTGATTGGAGTCGCGAACTTGTTAGCAACAAACTGTTATACAAAGTAACCGGAGGTCGATTCGTTTGACGTTCGACCATCAATCGAGGGAGAATTTCGAATAGAGCGCGCTTTTTTCGTTGGAGGGGAATTTGGGGCGCAAAATTCGCAAATAAGCTGCGGATTTTACGGTTATTGCGGTGGGTGTTTGTTATCGCTCGTCTAAAGTGTCTGCTTTCTAGCGAAAAGAACGTCTCAACTTTCCGAAAAGTCGAAGGACGAAAAAGGACGCGTTATGCTGTCACACTTTCTCGGCGCCGATGATAAATTCGTTTATCGGCTTTGCGAGCCTCGTGTTTCTCCGGCGAGACGCAAATTCCTAGGCACCGTCATCATCAACACGATTTCAATGATCTCCGCTTCATTATGCCACACAAGAAAGTCACTACAAGGCCTCTCGGTTATACCGGGAGAGGATAATTGAGAAAGTCCGTTCGAAAGTTCGGAAGTTACATTAAGACCCTATCGCCAATTGTCGGCTATTTTTCCCGAGACCGATAATAGTTAAGAGCACGCAACTTCCGAAGTTTTTACATCCCGATCCGAATCCGTCCGAACTCCCGAAAGCTTCTTTCAATAAATCATAAGTAGTGGAAATGCGATTCCCGCTCTCCCAGTTCGAACTAATTCCTCTGAAGTAAGTCCGGTCCGCGACCCGGAAGTGATACCGTAATAGTCTGGAACTATTCCGGGCATTCCGGCCCTTTCCTCTCACCTGTGAGCCGGAGGACGCAATCGGCGTCGCTGGTGTAGTTCTCGTTGCCCCGGTTGAACCCGGGACTGAAAAATTCCCGATTCACCTCGTCCGGAATCGAAAATTGTTCGCAGGGATCCGGTTCGTTCGGATCCGTCGCCCTCCGCCTCCTTTGAGCCATCGGCGTCTTGTTATCTGGGAAATTCGATTGCAGCAGGACGTCACCTGAAACCCAAACAATGTGGAATAGCCGGGGGGCACGCGGAAAAACCGGGATCGATACTGCCGAAGCAGCCGTGAAGTACTGCAGCCTTGTTCTAGTACTGCTTCGTGCTTCTGGAAACAGTCAGCAGTGGACTGCATTTTGGGTGCATTATTCTGTGCTGCCGGGAAATTGAATAGAGGAACATGTGGCCTTTATCCTACTATGTAGGCATGAAGCTTGTTATAAAGTCTCCATTTTGTAGGTGTGGGTCTGGCGCATAAGCACCTCAATCTGGGGAATTATAAGCAATAAATGTCCGGATTCTTTGCTATAAAACCTCTTTATGTGTCTGGATTATTGGAACGGAATCGTAACTTTAGGCAAACAAAACCCAGCCAAGGTCAACGGTTTCATTACCCAAAGCTACACACGTGATTTTTCGAAATTATTCCAGTACTTGCAGCTCGAAATTGCATTCGATTTATGTACACATGCTGGTGTAATCGAACATCCTCAGGCAACTCGTAGAGGGTCTGCCCATGAATCTATCAATCGTAATCGATAGTGGCTACCTCGCCCAAAATATTACACATTGTTAATATGTTTGCTTAATATCGTTAACGAAATTACACGCTCCTAGGAATTTAATATTCATGTATGTATAAAGTTTCTCCAAATTATTGATAGATGTATGTGCAGTATTAGCTCAAGTCTCGAGTTGTGTTGAATATTCACGGACCCTTCCAGGATATGAGTTCCGGTCGATTTCCTGAGCCTCCCTGACCTCCCGAATCAATTAGTCACCTTCATAATCATCGATCCTCCATCAAACCGATTCTCGTTGAAACGAAAGTTTTCCCCGGATAGTTTGCGGTGTCATCATCGGTGATTAATAAAGCGGGAAATTCGACTCCGAATGGGCGAATTGTGCGAAAATTCGAGCGCGGATTTACCGTGAGAGAGGTCAATTAGCTCCCGATCACTTTCATAAACGCATTCAATTAACCGGACCTCGGTTCATAAAGGCCCGGTTCTCGATTCCGGCGGAATTTCACACTACGGTAGTCGGTTAGGTATGCAACCGGGTGGGTGGTGACGGTAAGTGGTGAGTGCATTGCTGATACGTCGGGGGACGAATTCGCCCTGAAAGCTTGTCGCGTGTACGGTCTTTTCTCCTATCGAGCGTTCCTAATCCCTCGAAGCTTTTAAACTTTCAAAGGACTCGCCGTAACACAAAGGGCCCCCGCCAGACACCTCCGGCTCCATCTGCATTCCCGCCAAAACCGACTTTAACACACTCCGGACACTCGAGAATTACGGTGATTACGTACCTGACGTGGTTCCCGTGTTGATGACGGCCTGATACGAGCGGACGTGCGAGAGGTGCATCGCGAAGACCACTGGAAATGAGGAAAATAACGAAATCAATCAGTCGTCTAATATGCGAGGCGGAATCGTCGACGGGGGATGAAAGGCGGCGCCTGAATATTTATGAGGTATTTGCGGAATTTCTCGGAAATTATCGACGATCTCGAGTTTTTAATAAACCGCAAGGAGTCCCGATATTGGATGAGTTTCGCAGTTTCGTACGAAATCAGTGGACGGGAAAATGCCTCGGAAAATTCACGAGAGACAACCGAAAGCGGTGATTCCCGGCAGCTACCCTATACAGTAAGGGGCACTTTTCCCAAATGGTGTCTTATAGAGTCTAGACCCTGTTCACCCAGGGGAGCGACTCGGCGTAGTGCTTTTGTCAAAGTACATTGTCATGAAGAGCATTTGAGTATTAGCCTGTCATAAATACAGGCTACCTATGTAAAATGTTGCGAAATATTGGAATATGCTGTAATATTTATCGCCTGGTATTTCCGCCTCTGCTTAAACCCTCTATCAGTTAACTCTAACTTTGAATGTGAGCCTTTATTATTCATTTCAACCGGAATTATTACAGTCTAAGGTTCCAGTTAGCTAATAGGAGGATAACCATGGATAGTTGGAAATACTGGGCCTAAGAGTCATGAAATACTGGCAAGCCATTTATAGTGATGATGTCATGTATTGAAGATTTATGTCGAGGAATGTTGAAAATACATACGTGAGCAATGTTTACGTTGCTGAAATATGTTAATCAATGAAGAGACATGCAAATTACTGACATGTACCGTTGAAAACACTGCTGTGAAACAAATGTTCATGAGGAATGTTATGCAATGTAAAGTACGTTCAGTAAATTATGTTAAATACTGTAGAAGGATGTGAAAAAACTGAGAGTAATGTGAAATCCTATAGAGTATTGTATAATATTGATCAAGAATGTAGAATGTAGTGGCGAACAATGTAAAATACTGTCGAATGCGGTAAAGACTGCTGTCTGTGTCAAATACTGGTGTCATAAAACAATCTTGAGTATTGTGAAATACTATCTAGCAGGATATAGACTATCAAGCAAGGTGAAATATTGTTAAGTGATGTGAAATACTGCTAATGTAAAACACTGTTGAATCATATAAGATACAGTAAAAAACTGCAGAAGAACTCATTAAAAGTGGCATATCCTGCCCAAGCTATTGCTCCAAATGCACCAATTGCTAGTTTAGATGAAGTTGGAGCCCTTGGAGTGTTCCTGCGGCAAATTAGAATAATTTCCCGAATGTGGGTCAGCATTTCGCACGGATCTGCAGAATCGGAGAAGTCTTCAATGTCAACAACATGACCAGAAATTGGGTCGCAGCGAAACCAACGGATTTGCGTCGATGTATAGCGTACACGCGCCTACAGCAAAAGTTTCCGTCTGGGTTCGGTTTTGTCGCCGGAGTGAATCTAATCTGCGAAATTCCCGGCTCGGGGAGGACGGGGCAAAAAGTGCACCCCCGTCTCCACACAGTCGCATTCCCGGCATAACAAACGCCCTATATCATAGCTGCGGAACGACGTGCCGGTCCTCCTCGACTGTGCGGAATCGCAAATCGGAACAACATCGGAAATTGATTGCCGATGGTGCAACTTCCCCGATAATTAATTATTCATGTCGACGCCGCCACTTCTTGCGTGATGCGAGCCGTTTTGCGATCACGATACTGCCGGCAAAAACATTGTTCGATCACTTTGGGCATCCATCGTGGATCCCATCAAAAATTCATCGATAGTGCGATGGGCTCCACTCGGAGTTTTCGCGAAATTCCCGGTAGACGGGCCGAAAACAGATGTCTTTAGGAAAATGAGAAAAGTTTCCGTTTTTGCCGGCGCGTGCATGTGTAGTGCCGTTTCGGCGGAACGGGGTCCGGGCGTGTTTCTGATGGACAGCCCCAACTTTCCCCGGTCAATTACCGGACCTGTGGCGTGGCGCGGACGGTTTAAACACTTTCCGTTTATTTTTTCCTCGGAAACTCGATGAAGACCCGATAACGCTCACAGACGACCGGTGCAGCCGCCCCGAGGGGCGCCGCTCCCTCGGAAAACTTTTCCCCCGTCTAAATAAGCAGGCTCCATTCTCTCGGCTCGATCGACGAAGAGGATCGCGTTTCAGCAAAGTGAGTGCAGATTCCTTCGAAATTTTTCATAAAAGCTAGGTGACAGAATGGGGGAAGTGGATGAAGCACACAATAATGGAATGACATTGTTGGAGAAATCAGGATATTGAAAAAACTTCTAGTTTACACGAAATTGGGTTTAAAATCGTCTGTTCCCGCTCAAATTTCGAAATATTGACTTTTAAATAGTGGGGATAGTGCCAGCTGACGACACTGGTGATGAACCAATCAGATCGTCGTCTGCGAATTCGATGCCAAGGATCTGTCAAATGTCCTAAAACAGTGCGTTCGCAAACGTCAATCTCCTGAGACAGTGCTCTGATGCGCCAATGGTTGCGTTCTAAAGCGAACGCTGATTGGCTGCATCAACCGGACACGCGGTTACGAACGGATTCGAGGACTGCGCATGCGCCTCTTCACCTGTGATGTAGATTTCCCGCGCAATTCCCTACCGTTTGAATTGTGAAATGGCGATGACTGAAGACGCGCGAATCCGTTTCGACACGTGTCCAGTCGTGAAGCTATTTTCGGCGGCAATTATTTCGCGTTTCGCCAGAGCGATGCAGCCGGGCCAACCAATTACCGCGCGAGACGAACGCGACATTGGACTAGAAAAACCGGAGACGGCATATTCAGTTTCGTCAACACCACATGGCGCCCGATGCCGAAACTAATAAAAATCGAAAGTTCGGAAAATTGTTTGTCCCGATTCCCGCGATGCAACACCTTGTGCCTCGGTTCGCGATCGCGACCCCGGATCAGACACGAAATGAGAGTTTGGCTTTTCCATGCAGCGAACGTGCCTCGAATTAATTCCGCCGGATCGAAGGCAACTTTTCGACTTTACACGACCATGAAAATGTGACTACAAGTTGCAGAATTCATCACCGATGAACCATTTGGACTTTTTCAACACAGAAGTTGATGCTGGTATTCGGATTTCGAGTCGTCTAAAATGATCCAAAGTGCGCATCCCTGGATATTACGCCAAAAAGATCTGTTAATAATAAATTGGCTCGAGCACAGAAGCTGTATGGAGAGGAACGCAAATGACAATATTTCAAAAAATAAAATAAACTAATGATCTATTTTAGAGACGAGTCTCGGTCGTAACCTATATATTTCACGAATTTCTTGGCACATTTCTCCTCCATCGCCGAAGCCCTCAGCTCGAACACAACAAAGACTTTTCTCTCGGGCGGGAATCACGAAATTTCCCACTATCATCATCGTCATGCATGTAAACAGGAAACGGCGCTCGTCCCTGGATTTTTTCCAATTTTCTCTCATCTCTCTTTGAGATGTTGTTGATGATGCTGGAATTCCGTGCCAGGCTCGCGTTCCTTTTAAAATTGTCTCTTCTGGAATCCTCGAACGCCTTCGAAATTAATTCAGCGAATCTACCAACACCAACGTCCTTTTCAATATTTCGCCTGTGTCTCGCTAAGGCTAAAGAAACATTCCATCACTTCATACGAAATGTCAGATACTTTGAAGATTCGTTCGATTTAAACACCGATTAGAGGAGATCTATGTTGCACTGCATTCAGGAAATGCATCTACTGCTGCTAAAAAAGCAGCATGTTGCTTTTAGTGAATGAAAAATGGTTTTTCAATGTCTGGCATTGGGCTTCACATATGTTTGAAAATCCTCAGAAGACAATTCCCGGATTCCGGCCGACTCCATCAATTAGTTGATTGCGCGACAGATCGAGACAAGGCACTCTGGTGATTAGCCAAACGCGGGAAAAACCGTTACATAAATTGAAAGAAGAAAAGCTCGCTCCGGAACGAGCAGGCAGACACGACGAAATATGTAAAAGTTCCTAATCGCATTTAACGACGCCGCTTGGCGCTTCATTCGCGACGAACTTATTCAGTACCGAGAGCATCGGGGACGAGGAGTAAAACGAGGCGATGAAGAGGTGGAGGGCCCCGACAAAACATCCGGCACGTTCCGCAAACTTTCCACCATGCGAATTCGCGATTCCTCCACATTGAAACTGTTCACTCAATGGTACGGCGGTGCGCGTTCTGCACAAAACGCAACTTTTAAAAGCGCCGTTTGGCTGCAACTTCTATTCACGAGTTCCCACGAATTAGCATAAGGGGACTGAATGGGGTACAAGGTAATGGAAGCATTACCAACGTGGCATAAGAATCGAACGTCAATTAATCCAAAAACCGACTTGAAGGGTATGAGAGGTTCTGCGAGGCGGAAATGAGTCAATCGCCCTCATTTCCCGGGCGATAATTCCCCCAGCCGAGCTAATAAACAGTAATATCTCCCCTCTTCGCACATGGATGGACATGTGCGCCGCTATCTCGAGCGGCAGTTAGAGAGCCGGAACTTCTCGAACATGTAGGTACCCGTTGACTTTCTCTAGTATTTCGCGGCTTCACGGCATTATCGGGTTTTGACGGTTTTAATGCGGCTTTAAAGCGTTAATCGAATGATGTGTTGATACGGCCATTACGGCTACCTACAAACATCGGCGCAAACGTGGCGTGAACTCGAGTGCCGCCGCGCTGTTTAAATTTAGATTATTAATCCGGCCCTGATGGAATTTCGAGTTTTACGAGCCGTAAATCAACACGCCGTCGATGTTAAATAAGCCGGATTAATTATGGGGAAAATAAAATCCGAAAGAATTTCCTCTCGGATAGATAATTGCGAAAATCTCCGGAGAGGGCGGGCATGAACTGAAAGCTCCGGGCTGCGAGGCTTGTCGCTTTCGCAGTTGATGCGGTTTCGTCCTATTTTCCGTTATCGGATAGACGAAGAGCAAGTTCCGGACGTCTTTCAATCGGATTTCGGCCCTCGATGTGATGACCACAATACCCACCCTGATTCCCGCTGACAGATATTTAAATTCGCCCCTTTCTCCGGCTTCTCCACACCCAATATTCATACGGTTTCGTAATAATAAGCGTGATATACTTCAGAGTTGGGATCCGTAACGAAAAGTCGAATTAATCAAAGCCCCACATCACAGAGGGAATGCGTAATACGTACAGCGCGTCTTGTATTTCCCGTGCATAAAGCGAATGCAGATCCTAGTTTTTACAATAAAATCTCAAAGCTTCGGAGCTTTCAGGGAAGATCAAATAGAAATTAAATCAGCGAGCCCGCCTCGGAGGTTTACCGTCATCATCATCATCGTATAACGAAATGTAGAAAACACTCTTTTAATTAAATCGGAGAACGGAATGAATTTAAAGCGCATGCAAATTAAAAGCAACGCAATTTCAAAGGATCCCTCTCCAGCCTAGACCGGCGAAAAGACCGAAAATCCGTAAACAAACTCAATTAAAGTGACGTCTAGTCTATTTGGAGAGCGTTTTAAAGGTCAAGTTGACCAAAACCCGAGCCGAAGAAGAACACGAACTGGTTCGAACGCGTTTCCGCAGACGACGCCATCAGCGCCCTCTTCAACTCGGTGTAACAACACGTCTAGGGGGAGATTCGGCCGTTTCTTGACCGCAGTATATCACCGATTCCCGTCTCTCGCTCGCAAACGGCCCTTCTCCCTCCGGCTAATGGCGTTTCCCGGCGGGCCATCCGGCTCGTAACTTTACGGCGTCCCCGCCATCATAACATCTTTCCTCGATTTCGGCCGATACCTCCGAAGGGATCGGCTTATGTCTTATCCGCGTAATGATTTTGCGATCGGGTCGTATAATAAAATGTTGATTTTGTGGACACGCCGCGCGCGATTTTACGTCCGTCCCGCCCGGAAACTCTCCCCGCGTTACAACTTTTGAGGGTTTTATGGGACGCCGCGGCAATATCGCCCGGTTTACGGCCGCGTCCCCGGCGAACAAGTCGGCGATAAAATCGAACGCTCTCGAAACGGACAGATTACGGACGACCACGTGGAAAGCCGCGCGTTTTTTCGAACCGCGCGCGTCCAATTAGCGCGCGAATTTTCGAAAGCGTGCATGAAATATTCACTGGAGACCGGCGGGGGGAAACGAACGCGGGTTTTCGCGGTTTCGCCCCTTCGTCGCTGGAGGTGTGCCGGCACCTCCGGAGAAAGGGTTCGCTTTTAGCGCGTGCACCCCCCGGAGCGTTTCTTTAAGTGCTCCGGTCTAATTTAGAGACTCGCTCTCCTCTATAATTACGCACGGCGCCGACTCTCCCCCTTTTGATGCTCGCGCGCTAAAGAGACTCTCCGCAAAATTTACTTTAACGCGGGCATTTCTCTCACCCTCGCTCAAAGATAAGTGATATGGGAAAAAATCGCGAGAGTTTTCGTCGCGAACGATGCGGCAGACGGCTGAAACCTCCAGATCTGAATAGGACGCAAAAACACACAGACTGCACATGCAGATGTTCTTTCAAGGCAGATGTGGAATTATGAGACCTTCAGTTCTAAAATGGATTCATCGTCATTTCCAGATGAATGCTATACTAAAAGTCCTCATTATTCCTTAAAAGGATAACTAAAACTTTAGTTCTGGAGGTGATTTCCTCACCGTCATTCCAAAATAAGAGAAATGCCATGAGACCTGCAGTTCCGAACTCGGTTCGGATATCAAAAACCCACAGTCTGCAGAAATGTTCGTCTGTAGGACTATGCAAACTTTGCATTTATGAGCCCTTCAGTTCCGAGGGCTTATAAATATACCTCGGGCGATACCTTTGTGTGGGGGTGGGGCTTAGGACCCTATCCTCCATTAAAAGGGCGTCAGACCGGAAACTGGACCGGTGACCGTGGTGATGTTCTCTCTGACTTAATTAATGATTCGGTTTGTACGGACTCTACAATAATTTCCAGACCGCATGACCGGATCTCGAATTTAATCAAACTTGGCACATCCGAAAGCAAAGTTCTTCGGTTATTCGTTTCAGAATTCGTCGGAGTTTAGGGATGATATCGACGTGTTTGTTGTCTTCGTGTAAGTACGACGTAAAGTACGGCGGATTTGCATCGGAGACGGCGTCTCGGTCGGTAAAATTACAAGTTCCGGGAGCGCCGCCACGTAGGGCTCCGGAAGTGATAAATCAAAAAGACGGCGCTGTCAAAAATTCGTTTTCAATTTTTGCCAAATCATCTCGGTGGTAAATAAGGGCCGAACAAATCCCTCAACCGCCCCAAACAATGGCTCCGGGCACCAGGGCTGTACCGGAAAAGGTGGCGGGATATACGTTATTTATGGGTATTTTTTCGACAGGGCTATTTGGCTGCCGCCTATACATGTAACCTCTCCACCCGTACGAAAATAATATCAGGAATAAATTTGTGTTCTAAATAATCCTACGGTTTTGGCATCACAAGCTCGGGCCTCGGTTTTTTTCATGTCGCGTTTGAGAGACGGAATACGCTCGAAAAAAATTAAATTTTATCTTTTCATCCCTTTATTACGGTTCGGTTTATGCGTCATCGGCTGGATGTTCGGTCTCGTTTACACGGAAAAGGGTTGCGAGCCGAAGTGTCCCTAATTACCGGCACGCCGCTCCAATTTGTCGCGACACGATAATAAGCAACGGGAATAAAATTGAAAGCCCCGAATTATTACGACCCGGATTTCGGGCCGGGCGAGTGCGTTTTCGGCGCGAACGTACCTCACTCAGGTCGGGAACTCAATTATCGAACCCGCAGGGAACTTCGTTCGGGCGATCGTTCGCAGGCGTGAATAGTTGCGAAGTGGAGAGAGGGTTCTGGGCCGGGGTGGGGACGAACGCGCCAATTTCCGAGCGAAAGGTATGCAACTGATGAACGGACGCATTGAAAATCTCTCAATTAGACGATATTTCGCCCGCGCCCGTTCATATCTCATCCCGAATTGCATCGGCTCAATTTCGCACCCATTAAACGCGCTGCGGTCGGCCCGAAATGGCATCCGTCAAATTATTCGGATGCCGGCGCGAAATTGCGAGATACAACTTCCGTAATTAAGATGCACAGTTGTCAGTCATAATATTTTGAGAGGAATTCCTATCAGTCTCGTGACCAAATAAGCGAGTAAGTACATTTTTACCCTGGAATATGCAATAAGACCAGCAAAACATAACAGTTCCTAGATAATCGGACAGTTTTGGAATGATGAGACCTTCAGTTCTGAAAATAAACCGCTCATTGATAAAACCTTCACATCCGGATCTCATTCACACAGCTCTTCTGTGTAAATGCAATAAGATTTACAGAGTCTAACAGGTCGTAAGCCATTTTGCTGTTCTGCAATTGAACCGTGTATTGTCGAGACCTTCAGTTCTAAACAGAATCCTTCAAGTGTAATTCTAGTTCACAAAATGCTTTCTGTTTCTCCATTTTCAGAAGTCATCTGGCAATTTCCAAATACAAGGCAGTGCAACTAAGATCCGCCAGTTGTTAGTCATAGTCTTGATATTTCGATGGAAATTCCTGTCACCTTCTTCACCAAGTAGTAGTTACTCTGGAATATGTAATAAGATTGGCAGGTCCTAACACTTTTTAGACAATTTTCAAGTTCTGCAACTGAGACCTTCAGTTCTAAAGATGCTCAATCAAAAGCAACTTTGATTTACAGATTTGCTTTCGTTTTGTCCAATTCCAGGAGTAATAATCCAGATGTAACTTGAACAGTTAAGAAGTCCTAGTTGTTATTTTCCGGGATAATTCAGGTTTCATTGAGTTTACAAATTGGCCCTTACGTAGGTGCTTCCCAAGGCCACCTGCGGGTGGGTTTTCAATAATTCAGGACGAAATACGTGGGTAATTCGTGCTTGTCACTGGGTTGGCGTGTCCGTAATACGTGAATTATTAAAATCGAAATTTGTAACGTGTCCCCGTTTTTTTCCCCGAGAAAAATGAGGCGAATTCCGCATACGTCTCTCGCTCCCGAAACTAAGTATAACAGAAGAAAAGTTCCTTAATAAAGTGCGCCGTAAATCACTTATTATAGTTATGAGTTTCAAATCGTTACAGTTCATAAAGCCGCCGGCTATTTTCGGACCGACTACACCACCATCAACGTGCTAATTGGAGTACGCGTGCGAACGCATTCGATTCGCCCATACCAGAGATGGAGATTAATTTCCACGCGCGATTCAAAAAGCCGTCCGTTCTTCCGCCAATTCCGGGGCGTCGTCGGCGCCGTGTCAAAATCGCATTACGCCACCGCCTTAATGCACTTTACACGACAATTTCGCGTGTTATTATGCGGAGATAATTGCGTTAAATACGCGAATAACTGGCAGGCTAACGGCAAAACAAGCCTCCCGCTTGCCGGAATCGCTCCACTCGAGCCGTACAGTGCATTCGCCCGTTTTATTATTCCGCTGAAAAGGTCGCGTTCCCGGCGTCTGGTGCCCCGGGCAGCCTCTTCGCTATTAGCTCCACGAAAACATCACCTGAGAGAATGCCGACTTTCCGAACTTTCCGCAGCCCCTAATAAGGGTTAGGTACCCAGGTAGCATACTCACGTCGATTTCCGCCATTTTTGCGTCATTTTGCGTCATCGACAAAAATTTGACATCATTACGGTCTTGAAATGACGTTAAAATGATGTCGTAAAATGATGTCAGTGACGTCAAAATGACATGAAACTGACATTCAGACGCCAGAAAATGACGTGATTTCACATGGCTGTGCCGCTTGGGACACTCCGCATCTTCCCCGTTCGGTGATTAAAACTCATCGTGTGTGTTCAGCGAGACTGACTAACGACAGGGTCTCGCTTAAGATCCGGCGTAAAACGGGGCGACTTTTGGCCCCCCCGCTAATGCCGACGGCGAATTATGGACCCCGTTAGGACGGTGTACACCTGTCCCGGTAACTTAGTTTGCTCAAGTTGCGGAAGGGGAGGCTTAAAAGTGTGTAGTCACTAGTCACAGTTTCGGGGTTGGCACAGACGAGATATGGAAATTTCCGGTGGTTTGCATCGGAATAATTGACTAATTACTATACAGCGGTAAAGTCGGTTCGGGGGATGTTTGAGGCTCGCTCGACAGGCGGCGCCGAAACGGAAATTACGCCATCTTTAACGTCAATTACGCGTCTTATACGACCGCGCATAAATTTAAAACTTTCGCGCGCCCATCACCTATAACTTTCGGGATAGAGAACCCAGTAGACGTAGGAGTGTCGAAATTCCGGCGGGGAATTTGACCTGGTTGTGCGAAACCCCGTGTCAGTACGGTTATGACGGACGGGTGTCTGGTGGTCTTCACGTGGAATTGTTTCCACTGTAATTACCATCGCGTAACGTGTCATCCGCCTCATAATCAAGCGAATTCCCGGAGTTTAGTTGCAACAATAAAGAGAAACGGTCTTGTTTTACTTTTCGGATTATGCAAGCGGAGGTAATTCGTGCGCTACGAGCAACGAGATAAAATCCCGGAGAGACTTTCAATTCAACAACCGGCAAAGATAGAACAATAAGAATTAATTAGCACCCGGAGGCAGCGCTTACTCAAAGCGATCAAAACGGTTAACTCCCTGCATAAAAATGCACAGTAGTTTTGAAATCGCCGCTCCTGTGACACTTTTTCTGCGCAGAAGCCTGTATTTGAGCGACATCTCTGGAAACTGATCCGAGTCAATAATAGTGTCTTATGAAAACGGATTCGAGTGGGAACAAGACTACGTATGGGGAATTTAAGCCGGGATTGGGAGTATATAGCCGGATGAGACTATTAGTAGGATAAATGGCGCTCCTTTTACTATGTAAGGAGCAAAAAGAGGCCTCGTGCGCCTCGTAAATCTCCCGGCAATATAACTGGATGTAGTGAGTGGCTCCGCAGTAGCAGTAAAGGAAACTTGGGCGTCTGCACGGAAAAGAAAACATAAAATCGGCATGACTGCTTACTGCACATCATATTTCTCCGGCATGTGCCGTTTGTTTAATAAGTTTTATGGGACATGATCGGAGTACGAACGACTTTAAATAAATAATTCCGACGTCGACCGATCTAATACTTTTTTCTCGTTTTGAACGAGATCGAATTGGAATTATTCGCTCGTCTCGTTTCCCGTTTTCGTGGGGTGATTTATCGTGCGACTGTCTTTAAGTAGGTAAATGCAACAAAGCTACTTTATTTCCTCCATACACAAGAAAATAAGGGCGGAAAACAATGAGTCACGCAATCTGACAGTATGAGATCCCGTGGAAAAAATACCACGCGTCTTTTTTGTTATCTCCAGATTGTGTGTCGTGACGAGCGAGTTCTCTTAATTGTACAAAAATATCAAGTCGAGTTCTGTAAAGGAGACTACGACGATGATGCGAATAAACGAAATGAGACTTTGCCAATTTTATTTGTATTCGCGGATGGTTGCCGGAAAAGTCGGCCCGAAATTGGGTCGTTTGAAAAATTATAAAGGCTGAAAGGTGAAATTCCGTTCGCGAAATTGAATAGACGGCTCTTGGCGCTTTAAAAATTCCGCACAACCTCTGAATGTCACTTTATCATCGCGTAAGAAAGAATCCGCAAATCGAATTTCCCGCGCCTCGGAGATCACGAGACTTGGCGGGAAATTTGAATGACCTATAATTGACACCTCGATCGATTCGTCCTCTTTCTTGCCACTCATTACGAGCAATTCCCGCGTACTTACTTACAATAAAATACGAAAAAACTTTCAGAAGTCTCTCGCTAAAAGCCTGGAGGAATTCCGAATGTGATGGAATTAGCGACTGAAAAAGACGTCGCGTCGAATCGAGAAGTGCATTATTGAAAAGTGCACCGGGTGTTAATTTTTCCGGGTGGAAATAAAATAACTACCGGATTATCGCGTGCATGAGCGCTCTCATTGTTCGGGAAAATTCACGATATGCCGACGTTGTAAACGTCGTTTCGGCGTGGAACCGTACGGTCCGAGCCCAGCCGGTGATGTTTGTTTATTACTCCGGGTTAATAGCCGTCGACGAAAAGGACTTTTAATGACTCGGCGTCTCGAAATGGGTCGAGATAAAAATATTCCGACACCACGGGAATTCGGAAACGAACGAACGTATCACCGATCGCACAGATGGATGTCTCCCGAGTCCCAGGTTAGACTCGGAAATGATCCATCATTGCGCATTTTTCGTCCTTTTGTCGACTCCGTCCTTCCAATGTGGTCCAGGCTCACGAAGGCCGATAATGGCCGATCGATTAATCGGCATCTGCCCTACATGTGCGGGAGCCGTGATTAAAACCCTAGGTTAGGGTCGAAAAGCTTGATTTTTTGCCATTTCCGGTAATATCCGCCCATAACTCTCCCGATTCGCGTTCTGGAAACGACACCTTATTCAACGGATCCGGACTTTTATTGTGCGCCCCGATCCGTTCCATTAATCCCAGTCGCGCCTAAACACAGTCGAGCCTCTAAAATTCGCAATCGACTTCATCATGAATATAAAACGAGCCGACCGGATTATGCGTACACGGTCGTGCATCACGCGGATATCTCGGCTATTGCATGCCCTACTAACATGTTGATGGCACTGTGCGGACGGTGGGGAGGGCACCGCACTGAATTTATGATGAACACAGTTGTAAAAGGAGATGAAAACGAGAATTCAATCATTCGGATGCACCTACGCGATAAATCTGTGTCTCTCCCGCTGTTTCTTTTTTTCTCTTCCACTTTGGAAGAGGATTTACAGCGAGTACCCAAATGGGATCATCCGGTGTGTGAGCCCCGAACTAGAGGACGTGTTATGGTCGAAAATCGCAGGTGAGAATCGCTGAATCGCCGGATTGATCAGTGTCGAGCGCGAGACCTTCAGTTCAGAACTGGGGAAATCTCCCGTGAAGTGTTGTGTAAACCCGTGCAAACTTTTCCATCATCCCGGTGTTGTTTCCAGGACTGCTAATGAATAATTAGGGCGAACTTTCGTGGAATTAGAGAGCTCTTGAAAGTAATTACCTGATGACGATGTTGCATCTAAAACTGATGCGTACTAGGTACATGATTAATATTAACGCGTTCGGTTCGAGATGTGCAGCCGGCAATTAAACTTTACGATGATTAGATGGAATTTCGTTATTCCTGTAGCGGGAATTGGGACCAGAAAGTCCTAAACAAGCCGACCTAACGTCCCGACAAACAGCGGCAAACTCGATTTGTGCGCCTCGAAAAAGTGCGCTCATTTCGTTTTGTCGTGCCGACTTTATCGGGGGATTCTTTTATCGTGTTGACCTTTCGCCCCCCGCACACAACCCCGAAAAAGCCGCGGGGCGACCCCTCCGCGAATACGTCTCTGTTATTGCCCCATTTAACCGGCGCCCTCCATATACCTAAAACCCGTGTAGTCCGGTCGGACACAACAGTTGGTCGATTCCGGAGAAAAAAGACTCGGGGGTTCGACCGATACTGAATTGGATTTTAAAAATGGAACTTATGTTGCGCCATAGTTGACCATTCCGCGCACGCAACACACAATGCAAGGGTGCATACGAACTATCTAGAAACTCGTCTTTTTCGGGATCAAATGATTGGATTTTAATTGGACATTGAGACGAAAACCTGCTCTTTTTCGAAGGGCTTTTCTGGAATTACCTCAGGGTGATAGTTTTCAATTTGCTCGCAACGGTCTTTCCCACAACTAAGAATTTCTTAATCTTCACCAGTGTCTGCAACCCATTACACTGCCAAGCCCTCACAACTTTGCCCCGTTTCATTAGCACAAACTCCACACTGTTACTTTTTCACCATACCATCGAGTGCTTCCATTATTAGGTGTAATACGTGAGGTGGGAGCTTTAGTCTAGTCTGGTTTAGTCCACGGCACACGGGCAGAATTACGAGCTGAATCCCATGCAGTGGCTTGAGGGTATTACGGTCGTATTTCATATCCGATGCGCATCCAGAAATTTACACGAAATCGAAATTACCACGAGAGGAGAAGAAGCTGAGAAAGAGGCTCCAAACTGTCCGAAATTTATTATTGTTGGCACTCAACCCCGAGCATTTAATTTCGCATGATTGTATCGGGTCGTGGAGCGTGTTAAAGAAGACAAATGTTCCCGGCTTATTCGCACCTTAATTGGAACGATAATTAAACTTAAACATAGTGAGGAAACGGAAGCCGGTGATTTATCTCGTCCCCCGTGCAAGTTTTTCGCCGCAAAACACGGAAACTTTCGGCATTCGCGAAATCTTGAGCACTTTCGATACGTTTTGAATAAACAGAGGGCGAGCTCGTATAACGAGGGTCGTTCGCCGAAACACCTCTTAACCTCGCCGTATACGAAACGTCAGCAGATTGTCTTATCGTTAACCTTGTGCGACATCCCCGGCTGAAGCGAAACGTGTGCGATTAACAATTTCGGACACTTCTGCGCATTAATTAAGTTTAAGGTTATAATCGATTCGCGCGCCGCTAATAAACTGCGAGAGAAATCGCCCCGAAAGCACTTATTGTCACATAAAATAAAATAAATTGCGTGGGGCGTTATTCTTCCCGGTATTAAAACCGAATTGGGGCGAAACACATCTATACACGCGTTCCGTTCCCCACCCCCGAAATCGTTTGGGGGAGAAAGCGGAAAAACTTCCCTCCAGGTGGAAATGCAACTTTCGCCGTATAATTAAATTGCGGGAAAAAGACGGGACGAATCCCCTAACCCAATTTTAAAGTGGTCGATTCGAAGGGGCGTCTTCTTTCATCTTCGGGCCGGGTTTTTGGGGTAATTAAGACGAATTGCGA
>OX460925.1:5047631-5081450 GCA_949788335.1 Salpingus planirostris | reverse complement strand
CTCTGGATTTGATCGGTATTGATCGAGGGATTATTTATTTAGATGATTCTTCTAGGGTTTTGTGGCTCGATACGGTCCTGTCGCGGACTGGTTGGGTCTTTAGCCACTGCCATCTGGTAATCTATTCGCTTCGACCAATGGAAGCTCGAAGGTCATAGGTTGCGACCAATAGCGGAACAGCTCGGCGTAAGCGGCCCCCACTTCGGAATAGACTTTCGATGCAGTGGTGAACTGTCAGTCAGTTGTCAGTTTGCTGTCATTGTCGGTGTTGGGTTATGGGAGTTCGTTGACTCCCTCGCTTTTGTGTTTCCCGTGGATTTATCGCCTGTAAAAACGTTTCGTCCGTGTTTTCGTGTATTTCCGAACCCGTTTTAGTGTTCTCTCATCATTTCCGAAGGGACTGATTGCGTTTTATCCGCACTCGTAAAGGAATATTACGACTTTTCTTCCCTCCCCTCATCATCGACTTTTAAACACGACATTATGGCCGGTAAATGCGACGAGGACTTTTTCGAACGATTCAAGAGCCAACCGCTGTCGAAAACGAAAAGATTCGATTTCAAGAAAGTCGTTAAAACCACCGAAATTACTCGAAATTCTTCCGACGATTATTTCGAGGTTAGGTCGACTGGAAGCGAGCCGCCTCGTACGATCGAAGAAGAACTCGGTAATTCTCAAAAGGAGAACGATAACAAATCGAATCTGCAAGGCCGTTTATCGAAAGCTCAACCGAAAATCAAACCGAAAGCCGTGCAAAGCAAATTGAGTTTCGGAGTCAACTCGAAGAAATCGAAAAGCCCCGAAAAGCCGAAATCTCCACCAGAGAAATCTCCCCCGGATTCGAAAAGGGCCCATAAAAGTCGAGAACCGGAAGTGGTGATCTTGGACGATTCGCCAGTCGTCGGAGATGTAGGGAAGGTTAAAAAATTTACTTTTAAAAAGTCAGCAATCAGTTTACCGACCTCCGTAATGGTCGGCACCCCCACCCATAAGAAGACACTAGATCAGTCTCAATTCGGTACCAAGTGTACAACGTTAAAGTCACCAAACGGGTCTCAATTCAGCACCAACCCGACAAGCTCGAAGTCACTAAATGTGTCTCCATTCGGTACCAACCCAAACAGCTCGAAATCACCAAACGGAATCGAAGTGACTGGCTCACTAGACATTTCCGGTGGGGATTACATGGACGATTCGGAATTTGAGAGGAGATTCCTGAGTCAGGCGAATAACGAAACGACTTCCGTTGACGTTACCAAGGCGATAATCGACGATTTCGATCTTAATTCGGTCGATTGGGGTGACGACGATCTCGTAGTACCGGGAACGTCAAAATCGGAAGAAACTCCGATCTTCAACGGAAGTATCGGCCGTAGCGACAATTCTTCAGAATTTCGAGGCCAATATGAACACACTCGCCTGCTCCTGGACGATCTTCACGACAAATTCGGGTTGAGGCACTTTAGGCCTCACCAAGAGGAGATAATAAACGCCAGTCTTTTGGGGCACGACTGTTTCGTCCTAATGCCGACAGGCGGCGGGAAAAGCCTGTGTTACCAACTGCCTGCCTCGATAGTGCCTGGGGTGACCATAGTGATTTCGCCCCTGCGCGCCCTCATCAGCGATCAGGTGGACAAATTGAACACCCTCAACATTCCGTCGGCGCATCTGTGCGCCGACGTGAAGAAGGACGAGGTTGATACGATTTACACCAAGCTGAATCTGCGCGAACCTCCCATTAAGTTGTTGTACTTGACGCCCGAGAAAATCGTGGCATCCGGGAAGATTCTCGATACGATCAGGTCGCTCTACAATCGCGATAAGTTGGTGCGTTTCGTCATTGACGAAGCGCACTGCCTGTCCCAATGGGGGCACGATTTTCGTCCAGACTACAAACAGTTGTCCTGTTTGCGGAGGCAATTCTCGAAAGTGCCGATAATTTGCCTGACTGCTACGGCAACGAAGCAAGTCCAGAACGACGTAGTCTCGATTCTCAACTTGAGAAACGTCAAAACGTTTATCAGGAGCTTTAACCGTCCCAATATCAAGTACAAAGTCGTCAGCAAGACCGGGAAGAAGACTCTGGATGAGATCGGTGCTTTGATCAAGCAGAAGTTCTTTAAAAAATCCGGGATCATCTACTGTCTAGGCCGTAACGATTGCGAAAAGGTCGCCCAAGACTTGACGAAATCCGGGATCAAATCTAAAGCGTACCACGCGGGGATGAGCGATGTCGCTCGCGAAAAGACTCAAAGGGAATGGATGCAAGATCAATTTCACGTCATTGTGGCGACCATCGCTTTCGGGATGGGTATAGACAAGCCGGACGTGCGTTTCGTCATCCACAATTCGATACCGAAGTCTGTAGAGGCGTTCTATCAAGAATCAGGGCGAGGAGGACGAGACGGAGATTTGTCTTATTCGTACCTCTTTTACTCGTACGGGGATGTAGGACGACTAAAAAGAATAATGCAGCTGGATCGCACTAATAAGAAGGCGCTGGAAGGGCATTACGAGAGTCTCAATCAGATGGTCAGTTACTGCGAGAACACTGTCGATTGTCGCCGGTATTTGCAGCTGATCCATTTGGGCGAAAAATTCGATCGCGCCAATTGCGTCAAGAACAAGACGGCGATTTGTGACAACTGCGACAACATGGACGCTTATCAATTCAGGGACGTGACGCAAGACGCTCGCGATCTCTGTCAACTCGTTCGAGATATCGCCGAAAAGGAGAACGTTACGATGTTGTTGATTGTGGAAGTTTACAAAGGTTCCGCAGCTAAAAAGATTATGGATAAAGGGTACAACAAGCACAGGCATTACGCCAAAGGGAGCGCGTTTGATCGTCACGACATCCAAAGGATTTTGGTCCACCTGGTTTGCAAACACTACCTGACCGATTTCTGTACTTTCAACGGTGAATTCCCGGTCGTCTACATCAAGCCGGGAATGAAGTTTAGTCAGTTGGGCAGCACCGATTTGAAGATTTCTATACCGGTCTCTACGAAATCTAAGAAAGCTGTTGCTAGCGTCAACACGAATGCGACTACTAGTAAACTGGCTAAACCTCTGGAAGACAGGCCTTCGAGTCCTTCGTCTGCTTCGAGCGGTGGGGACCAAACGACGAAATTGTCGGCCGCCGATTCGCACAAGGCCCGTTTACTGAAAGTGCATTGCCACGAAGAGCTGATCGAGGAGTGTCGACGATTGGCCGTCGAACGCAACGGCACCCTCTCGAGCATAATGAATTTGAGCGCCCTCAAAACCATGTCGGAAGTGCTGCCCGCCGACAGAGAATCGTTTATGAAGATCCAGCACGTGACCAATGCGAATTTCGAGAAATTCGGCGAGTTTTTCCTCAAGATTACGAAAAAGTATCGAGCCGACTTTGATAAGTTGACACCACCCGTGAGGTTCGAAAAGGCGGGTTCTTCGTTTGGGGCCGGTTCCAGTAATGGGGATGACGATTGGTTCGGAGGTGACGATTTCAGTTACACCAGTCCGAATTCTGCTTCTACCAGTTTTCGCGGTCGAGGCGGCGGTGGTGTCAAGAGGAAATCCAGGGGGGGTTTCAAAAAAGGCACCAAACGGTTCAAGAAGACTTATAATAAGAAAGGAAAGGGGAAGAGTGCGAAAACGCAGAAATCGTCAGGGAAGAAGTCTGCTGGGGGTGGCGGATTGGGGTTGATGCCTTTGAGGAAGTGATGTTTGCTGATGTTTAGGTTAAGAGCAATAGACTTTTTTAATGAAAATACCAGAGTTATATCAATTGACACTTGAAGTGTGAAACGTTTTGTGATTGCATGAACAGCAATGAATCTCTATGTCACTGGAGGAACGATCTTATTTCTGATTACGTAACTACTCTGAAGATCTTCTGTCTCTTCTAACAGGAAACTTGTGAATTATGTAAGACCTGATGCTATGTCTTTTCTGCCATTTTTTCTTACTATGTCTTACTGATCCCTAGCTCATTTCCAATTTTGCTTCCTCCCCTTTCCACTATCTGTCTTTCTACTTTTCTCTGTCTTTTCCTACTTTTCTCATTACTCTGCCTTTCCTTCTTCCTGACTCATGTTTGATCCTTATTTCTGTCTCTTCTCCACTCACTTCCTGTTCATCTTCCCATTTATTCATTTTCCTGTCTCTTTGTTTGATCAACGATTTGAAGAAGGTTTTGCTCGGATTTGGTTTCATTAATGAGAAGATCTTCTGTCTCTTCTAATAAGATATAATGGAGACATGTGAATCATGCAAGACTTTGCTGCCTCTCTTCCTACTCATCTTTTTTGCCTCTTTTCATTATTCTGCCTTTTCCCTCTTCCTAGCTCATTGTTTATTTTTTCCCATGTCTTCATTTTCCTGTCTCCTTGATTAACGAGTGAAGGCTTTGCCCGGATTCTGTTTCATCAACGAGAGTTTCCTTTGGGGTTGCAGAAACGTTGCTGCAGATGGACCGGCAGCAGTTGCAAAAGTTCGTCCAGTACCTGATCTCCGAACACCACACGGAAGTGCTACCGACCGCCCAGAAATTGGCCGACGAGATCCTGCAGCAGCGCTCCGAAATCAACCAGATCCCGGGCGCGCCCGATCCGACCGCGGGAGCGTCCGCTGACGACGAGCACACCTGGCACTTGGACGAGGAGCAAGTGTGCGAACAGGTCAAGTCGTACCTGTCGCAGGGCGGCTACTACAACGCCAACAAGCAACTCAACTCTCTCTTCTCCAAGGTACACGTCATCAACACCATCGAAAGTGACATAACCTCACTTGTGGCGTTCGGGTTTTTAGGTGCGCGAGATGCTGAGGGCGCAGGATTCGAACGGCGCCCGCATGCTGACGCTCATCACCGACCAGTTCCTGTCCGATCCCCGACTGCAAATGTGGCGTAACCAGGGTACACCGATGACTGATAAATGTAGGCAGCTGTGGGATCAGTTGGGCTCGCTGTGGGTGTGCATCGTCCTGAATCCGAACTGCACCCACCACGAGAAGCTCCAGTGGAAGGCCCTGCTCGAGAAGTGGACCTTGATCGATGTCTGCCCCCCCGAAGATCCAGATTTTCGGTTACAACAGGAGAACCATTCGCACAGGGATTCTGTACGTTTTTTGTAATTTTGGTGACATTCGTACCACTAACCTCACTTTTTTCTTTGTTTCGGCAGTATGTAAATAGAGATAGGGATAGGGATCGGTATTATCACGAGAGAGATAGAGACAGATACGCGGACCGCGAGCGGGACAGGCGGGACCGCAGGGACCGGGACAGGGAGAGGGAGCGGGACAGGAACAGGGCGGCGTACGATTCGTCCGACAGTTCAGAGGACGAGGAGGAGTACAATCCGAGGACGAACAACAAACGGTTACGATTATCAGGGAGTCATTCTAAGTCAAGCGCGCCGACGCTACCGAGAACAATATTCCACAGGTGATTGATCGACAGTTTGTGATGGTGGAAATCGTGACGTTTTATTGTGTGGGTTTTCCAGGGCTCTGGATGCTGTGAACATGTCGTGGGACAACATGCATCTGAAGAATATCCTGTCCAGTGATACGTACTGCAGTCACGTGCCGGATACGACCAGCGCGGGCAGTTTCAATTCGCAGGGGCAACCCCTGTGGCACGGTAAGGGAAAACAAACGACATTTGACAGACGACGTTTGATTTATTTGAGAGATTTGACAGCATGTGATAGTTGATAGGTATTAATTAGGTTGGAAGATTTGACAGTAGGAGCTCATCATCTGTTACCTAATAGACGAATTCGAGTTTGTTAAATTACTGCGAATTTAGTACAGTTGATGGATTAGTCTAATGACAGTTGAACGATTTGAAGATCCAAGCTCATGAAGGATTTGTCACATTTATTCAAAAAAAAAAAAAATATTGGAATTTTTTTTTTCAAGAAAACTTGGGATTTCGCAAAATTACAATTTGACAAATTCAGCAGATGTGACATTTAACAGATGTAATGCCAGAATTCTAGATTTTGTTGCGTTTCCGAAGTTTTTTTTCTCATTAAAGTTCTTCAAAATTGATCATTATTTTATTCATTTATACTATTTTGTCGTTTTGCATCTGTTCTTACTTTTTGGGACTCATAATTATCAATTATGAAGCTCTAAAATGAGAAAATTGAAACAAAAACTATTCGTTCAGTAGAATTCCTGCGTTACAATTTAAAAAATTTGACAGACATGATGTAAGACGATTTGACATTTTATAGACATTTCAGAAAGTCGATTTTTTTAGATAGGTTAATTTTTCCAGTTTCTCAACAGATTGTCCAAAAATGGCAGATAGATTTGACAGTTGCCAGATATGATGAATTTTACAGGAGTGAGAGGCGCGCCTGTCACCAGACAAACGTCACGCCCGACAATGGTCTTGCCAGACACGCGACATAATATCGAAAATGGCGGTTTTACCACAGTGTTGTCAACATCCCTCATTTCAAAAAAAGAAAAGTCCTTAGACTCACGAATTTGTCTGGATTGTAGTATTGGTTGCATACCTAATGGATACGTTTTGTAATGAATGAATTGAAATGTCACCTACTGCGCCTTAAATTATAAGCGTGAATATTCCCCAATTGGCTATTTATTGAATTTTAATTAATTTGTTGCAAAACGTGTCCGTTAGGTAGGCAACCAATACTACAATATAGACTAATTCGTGGGTCTAGGGACTTTTCTTGAAATGACGGATGTTGGCAATACTGTGGTAATACCCTACATTTTGAATATTATGTCGCGTGTCTGGCAAGATCATTGTCGGGAGTGACGTTTCTCTGGTATGACGAGTGACACTACAGGGCGCCTCTCACTCTTTTACAGTTACGGATATGACAGATGCCAATTCACATATTTGGCATATAGGTATTACCGGCATTACAGTTTTAGGAATTTGACAGGTAGGAGATACGACCAATCATATTTTTCACATTATGTCACCAGAGTATCATCTTGTTCTATACCACATCGAAATTTTATTGAGACATAACAAGAGAAATCTCAGGTGACCATTTGATAGGTTTGACAGCTAACAGTCGACATATCTCACAGACAAGACAATCGACAGTCGACTGACATATGACATCCGACAGTACCGACATGTGACAGTTGACAGGTGATTTGACAGTTTCGGTTGCAGAGTCGATCCCGCTGTGCGCGGCCCGCGTGGACTCGCTCCGTTCGCACGGGCACGTCGAGGCGGCCCTGCGATTGGCCGTGTCGGTCGTCAGGACGATGAAACAGCAGCAGCTCGTCGCGCAGCGACGGTGGCACGAGAGCCAGCAGGCCGGCACGAGCGGCACGTCCTCTTCCGCAGGGGGCAGCGGCAGCGGCGGCTCGTCCGGTTCCGGATCGACGTCGGCGAACGGCAAATGTCATCCGCCGTCTTGCAAGTCGACGCCGTGCACGTCGCGGTGCACCGGCCAGTGCAACGCGACCTCGTGCTCGACCACGTCGCCGACCGCTCCGGCTAATACGGAGTGCTGGGTCGGCCATCCGCTCGATCCGATCGGCTGCCTCTTCGATACGCTTTCCGATTCGTCGGTCATACCGGACGATCAGCGGCCGAGGACTCCCAGTTACCTAGGTACGTTCAGTTTTTTTTTTTTTCATCTTGTTAGGTTGGCCCCTCTGAAGGTGCTGTCCGATGTCATTTTCGTTTGACAGTCGGTGACCGATCTAATTTGCAGCAGTTTGTGACCGGTTTCTAAAGATTGGACCAGTTACAGCAGGGACACGGACTGTTTTCTGATCACTTTCTGACTGTCGATGACGGTCCGGTGTTCTTGCAGGAAACTTGTGATCAATTTCTGACTATTTGCAAACTGTTCAAGTAGTCTTCCGAAAACGCGTTTTTGCAACTATGATCACTTCCTGACCGGTCCCTCACTAAAATATCCGAAACCAGTCAGTGACAGTTTGAAAACCGTCTGCAAACGGTCCGCAATTGAGATGCACAAACAAACCTATTGTAAATTGAAAACGAAACCGGAAGTCGCCATCTTGAAGTCTGGTTCTGACAACTAGCGCTTTTGTTTTGTCATTGGTTGTCATGGTAGCAATTTTGTTTTGATTGTTGATTTGGGAATTTAAGAAATTTTCATCATTTTCTAACCGATTATACAGATATTTGGTCTGTTTTCTGTCAAATTTTCATTCAGCTAATTTTTTTTTATGTTCCAAGCATGTACAGTGTCTTGTATGCAAAAAACGACAAGTTTTAGAGTTTACAAAACGTTCTTTCGATTTAGTTTTTCGATTTTTATCAAAGTTTCATACTTTGCTTTCACTGTTTTGCTGTGCCTTATGTCATTAAGGATTGTTTTAAAATTTTGAAAATTTAGTCTGTCTTGGGAAAGATTCAAGTGAAAAACCATGACGAAACCTAGCAACACTAAAATTCAATTCAGTTCAATGGCGGGGTCCAGAGATAGAGAGACAACATGCTCTGCCTGTAGGGGATTTTCGGTTTATACTTCAGTGTAACCAACTGGGTTTTTAGTGACAAAAGTGTCAGCCAAACAATCCAGCAACTAGGTTTGAGTTTGGTTTTGATTTTTGACAATCCAAAGTAAGCGGGGCATGACATTTTGTGAAAGTTAGGTTAAGATTTGGTTACATTTGCCAGTTTCTCATCAAAAAAACTAGAGATGGCTAACCTGAAACATCCCCTACAGGCAGAGCATGTTGTCTCTTTTTAAACTACTGCTATCCCCGAAAGGCCCGAAAGGACTTCGCCATTCGATCATGCTATTTGCCAGTTGTCTGTCATTCCGCTATAAATGCTTCGTATTTTGACAGATATCGTCGGCATGGAAGAGCAGCACAACAACATCAGGCCGAGATATCACCATGTGCCTGTGGTGGGCTCGCGAGACCGCTCGGAAACATATCTAACGTTAGCTTTCGAAGTTGCCTTAGTAGGATTAGGGCAACAGCGGATCATGCCCGTCGGATTATACGCACAGGTATTCACCAAACTCCACTTACCCTGAACACAAACGTTTTTCCTGTTGAAGTAGCCAAAACCATCTCTCTGTCTCACTTGATAACCATTAGAGGGAAAGAGACGGAGATGGCATTCGACAGAACCCTCTAATCTTTTTTTTCTCCAGGAGAAGGCATGCAAGCAGGAGGACCGGCTGATAGCGAAACTGCAGGAGATCGAGCTGGACAACGGGCTCGTCTCGGTCCTGAGGAGGCAGGCGATCATTTTGCTAGAGGGCGGCCCGACTAGTGGCCTAGGCGTCGGCATTCATCCGGAGAGCATCCCGATGCACACGTTCGCCCGTTTCCTGTTCCTGTCGCTGTTGAGCTGCTATCCGGATTTGGCGTACGAGGTCGGACTGAGGGCGATGCGGCTGCCGCTGCTCGAGGAGCACGAGGACTCGGACGATCCGTTAGGGGCCGGTAATGCAGGGAGTTCGCTGATGATGAGCAGGTCGCCCAGGTGGTTCACTCTGGGGCACATCGAGACGCAGCAGTGCGCGCTCAGTTCCACCATGCTGAGCGCAGCCAAAGGTGAGATTTTTTTACTTTTCTGTTTTTGGGAACTTTGAGCTTGTGAACTTTATGTAACCATGATTGCTGTCTCTTTTTCGATTCGGTTTTGTTCTTTGTTCTCGGTTTTGTCCTTGACTTCTTGTTCTTTGATTAGTTTTTTCTTCCAAGGCTTGGTATTTTCACCTTTGGTTATCCTCCTGTTGGCTAACTAGAATCTCAGACTCTGGTAATTCTGGTCAAAATGAGTAATGAAGGGTCACATTCAAAGTTGCAGTTAGCTAACCGGAGGTTTTACCAGAGGTGAAAATACTGGGCCTAAGGCCGGTTCTTCAGTTTCGGTTACCTACTACAGGTTACCTGTCATATAAACAAGCGTAACAGTGAAAATCAACAAGAGTTTGAGTTTGGTTAAGAACCAATGGCCAGTTTCAGTTAAGATTAGTCCAACTACAGGTACAGCAATTTTAATTGCTATTCCAAAAGTTTCACTTTCTTTTTTCAGCTGTATTTGGTAGTCAAGTTTGTTGATTTTCATTGTAATTGATATTCCTCTTTAACTTCTCTTTTATTTTGATTACTATTGCAATGTGATTTTGTTATTTCTCGTTGAACACCATATTGCACATCCATTACTCTTCCATTTTGAAAACTATTTAATTATTTTGAGAAATTTTTGACTATGATAGTTTTCAGTTTTTCACGATTACAACCCTCCATTTCAGCTACTATTGCTATTATTGCTATTCCTTTTTGACTTCTAATCCATTGCAATTATGATTCTACTTTGACTCTTTTTCTATTTTGAGTACTACTTCAAGGTGATTGTTATTTCTTCTTGACTACTGTATTGCACATTCACTTGTGTCCCATTTTGACTACTATTCCTTCCACCAGTACTACTTTTCCATTTTAACTACTATTGCATTGTGATTAGTATTCTACTTTGACATTAACATTGTCATTTATATTCTACTCTTCCATTTTGAATACTATTTCACGTTCATTACTCTGCCATTTTGACTACTCTTCCATTGTGATTACTATTCCTTATTCCACCTTCACTACTTTTCCAGTACTATTGCAATGTGATTCCTACCCTACTTTGCCTACTCTTCTATTTTGAATACTATTGCATTATGATACTTTTCCAACTTTCAATACTCTCCAATTTTGACTACTATTTCATTGTGGTTCCTATTCTACTCTTCCATTTTGAGTACGAGTACTATTTCACGTTCATTGCTCTCCCATTTCAAGTACTCCTCCATTTTGATTACTATTGCATTGTGATTCCTCTTCCATCTTCAAGGTACTTCCATTGAGACATAATCCACATGCACTACTGTTCTATTTTGATCACAATTACTGAGTTTTATACCTTTTCCCCCCAATTTTCTCTACTATGTCAAGTACTACTATTCCACTATTTCACTAAAAATATGAGTCAAATTTCCCTAGAATTCTTCTGCACCTTGAGACTCCATTTTGACATTTCGACCACGGTTGCACTTTTTCACGAAAAATGTCGTTTCCAGGCGAAGTGATGCGTCTGCGCACGGTGCTCGAGTCGTCGCAGCGGCACATCCACAGCTCGTCGCACCTGTTCAAGCTGGCCCAGGACGCGTTCCGGTTCGCGACGCCCGAGAACGGCCCCCGCCACCCGACCCTGCTGAGCGTCGCCTTCGAGCTCGGCCTGCAGGTGATGCGTATGACGCTCGCCTCGCTCAACTGGCGCCGGCGCGAGATGGTCCGCTGGCTGGTCACGTGCGCGACCGAGGTCGGCGTCGACGCGCTCATCTCGATCATGCAGAACTGGTACCAGTTCTTCACGGCGACCGAGGCGACAGGGCCGGTGGCGACGACGATCATGTCGCACAGCACCATCATGCGGCTCAACCTGAGCTTCAGCCAGCAGGAGGAGCTGTCGAGCTGCGCGAGGACGCTCGCCCTGCAGTGCGCAACTAAGGTGAATATGCGAATAGGTCGAAGTCGGAAGGTGCGGGGCGGCCATCTTTGGCGGTTTTGACAAGTTTGGGACACTATTAGTAACGTGGCTTGTGTTTAAACGGGTTTTGAAGTCTGGGGTGGTCGTGGGGAACGTATGTCTTGTGATAGTTCGAACTTCATGAATAATCAAATTTTGGTTTTCTCGATTCTTTGAATAATTGCTAACAAAATCATTAATTTATATGCGTTTGAATTGGAATAACTGCACACCCTCACTTTAAAAATGTCAATACCGGTCTGGATTTACAGTTCTTTTAGTAGCAATGAAAATATGGTAAGTTTTACTACCAATACCAGTTAGTTAGGGTCAGGTATTTTTTTACCTCTGATTAAACCCCCGTTTAGCTAACTAGAACTTCGATTGTGACCCTTTATTGTTCATTTTAACCAGAATTGTCACGGTCTATCTAAGGTTCCAGGTAGCTAACAGGAAGATAACAAGATGTAAAAGAAACTGTATTAACAAATTTTACGCATGTTAATATTGCAAGAGATATGTCTCCTAAAGCACAATTTTCTTGGCTGATAAACAATTAAACACTCAGTATGAAAAAAATAAAGTCAGGATAAAGAAAGACCCCATATTTTCACCTCTGGTTATTCTTCTGTTGGGTAACTGAAACCTTAGACTGTGACAATTCTGGTTAAACTGAATAACAAAGAGTCACATTCAAAGTTACAGTTCGCTTAAGCCTCAGATGAAAATAACTGACCTGACCTGACCTAAGGCCCTAAGAGCCTTGTTTTTCAGAAATTGCATAAAAATTGATAATAAAATGTTTCCATATTTGAATGATTTACAATTTTTTCGAAAATTTTCAGCTTTTACACTTTTTGTAGAGTTGAAAAAGTTCCTAAATAATTTAATCCAAAAACTACAATAATCAACTGTATTTCTCAATTTTCCAAAATCAAATAAAACCGCCGCCCGAATCACCTAATCACTTGTGAGGCGGCCATCTTGGATGGTTTTGATTTCAATAATTTACTAATTTGGTCAAAAACTCAAAACTTTTGATCGGACTTGATGTGATTTTGATAAATAAATAAAAATAAAACCCTCAAAAATATCTAGCAAAATGAATGTTTTCAAAATATTTTGGAATTTTTAAGAAAAAAAGTATGATAAGGAAAAATGTGAAAATTGAAAATTGGCAAATCAATGGGAAATTCTCCGTTTTTGAAAGCTCATATATTTCTTTTAATTGCAATAAAAAGATTCGAAACTTCTAATTACCATCGAAATTTTAATCTTTTCGATAATAATTTTTTGATTTAGAAAATCAGGAAAATCTTAATAATGTTTTTAGTGTTTTTGCCAAATTTCATATAATTCGGCTCACAAATGGCAAAATAACAAACCGGAAGTCCTCTTCATACAATTGTCAAAAACGCATCAAACGTCAATTGCACAAAATCTCCTATAATAAGTTGTAGAATTGCGAGACGGCCATGTTTAACGATTTTGTCTTGTTGAAATTGATAAAAAATCGTCACAAATTCCTAATTCGAAGACACACAAGTCACCCGACTCACACAACTGTCAAAATCATCAAAAATGGCCGCCCGACAAGTGTGTGTCAAACTCGAAAGTCCTAAAACGGACCGAATTTCGCTTCCAGGACCCTCCAAATTGTGCCTTGAACGCCCTGACGTTGTGCGAGAACGAGGCGCTCGCCTTCGAGACCGCCTACCAGATCGTCGTCGACGCCGCCTCCCACATAATGACGTCCTCCCAACTGTTCACCATCGCCCGGTACATGGAGCACAGGGGCTACCCGACCAGGGCCTACAAACTCGCCATGCTGGCCATGAAGAACGTCCACCTCGCCTACAACCAGGTAAGCCTACCAAGAAAGCCAAAACCGAAATGTCGGTAATACAGTTTTCTGTATTTTTTTCTTTTAATCCAGGACACGCACCCGGCGATCAACGACATCCACTGGGCGTGCGCTTTGAGCCACTCGCTCGGCAAGAACGAGCTGTCAAATATGATCCCCCTGCTGGTGAAAAACGTCCAGTGCGCCACTGTCCTGTCGGACATCTTGCGCAGGTGCAGCATGACCGCCCCCGGGATGTCGTGCTCGCACCCGGCGCCACTGGACACCGGGAAGCACCATTCACACCCGCACAGGAGCCGCGGTTGTGGGGGCGGCGCGATTAAACCGCTCTCGTATGACAGGCCGCCATTACGTCAGTTACTGGAGGCGGCAGTTGCGGCTTATATCAACACGACTCACTCGCGTTTGACCCACATCAGCCCGCGCCATTATGGGGACTTCATCGACTTTCTGACAAAAGCTAGGGACACTTTCGTTTTGGCGCACGACGGGCACGCGCAGTTCACGCAGCTGATCGAGAACATGAAGGTCGCGTACAAGGGCAAGAAGAAGCTCATGTTTCTGGTCAAGGAGCGGTTCGGCTGACCGAAGCGGTTCGGGATTTAGGCGTCACAGTTACAGGTTTCTGCGTTGCCGGTTCGTTTCGGAGCCTCGGTTTTCTCTTCTGACACACATAAGGAACAGACTGATTTTTTGATTATTTAATTTGATGGCGGGATTTTTGAGTTCGATTCGTCCCGGTCGGCGCCTCCGTTTTTGTATATTTATATAGGTTAGAATGGAAGATGGAGGGGCGGCTCGGACGGGTCGGACTCGATCGCGTTTTGATCTCATATACGTCGACGTTTTCTAGTATTATTTTCGGGATGTCGGCGAGAGTTCGCGTAAGGGGATTACAGGGATCTTCGTTACCGTCTCGCGAAAATGGCCGTCGTTTTGGTTGAACTTTATTTCGTTCGTTTATTATTATTCAATTTGTAAACCAAAGATTGTTTGTTGTTTGTATTATAGTGATTTATGTACATAAACGCGCTGTAATAATACTAATATTAATAATTAATGATAATAGGTGTGAGTGAGACGGTCTGATTGGATGTATGCGCGAGCGCGAGCGAGAAAGATAGAGATGCTTTCCCTTGATTTTGAAGACACAATTACACAAGGTAAATGCTTCCTGTTACATTTATATTTATAATATTGATAATGATAAATAATAAAGGTGATGTAAAAATTGACCTAAAAAAAATGATGCAGTATATCAATAAGTACAAATACTTTTAAAAAATCGAAACGAGATTGTAATTGGAAATACGTGAAGACCAAAAGCTGTAGCGCGTTCGTTGTTGACAGCTGTCAATAATAGTTGTCATTTGTATTCCGTAAGCTACCTCTGCTGCTGCTACTACTGCAACACCACATGAACACAGACTCCTCTCTCCCCCCAGTCAACAACATTTTGACAGTTTGTCTAGACTATTCAACCAATAATATCGAGCGCTTCTCTTTTGTTTTGTTATCGACTGAATTTATTTATTGATTATTAGGTAATTGTAATGATTAAATCAAATCGAGCAATCATATTATCGTAACCGAATGGGGATGAGACTTTGATTTGTCGTGAGAAAACGTGTTTGCAATACTTGTGTGAGATTTAGGATCATTAGAAACAAAGATATGTCGCTGCCACTTACTAATTAGGCCTGTTTGTCATCCTGCACTAATGTAACCTGAAACTTTGCGATTGGTTAAAATCAATTTTAGAATTGTTCAGGTTGCAGTTAGTAGTGCATGATAGCGAACAGACTTATTGTTTCATTATTGTTTTTTCAATGATTAAACGTCTGTCTGTGATTAAATCATTCAAGTTTTGTTTATTAGTTTGTATTTCGTAGTAATTTTGTTCATCCAGTGCCACTACAATTGAATTGGAAGGGTTCAAATTTGTGCCCTCCTAATTCTTTCTCTTTATTTAAGTGTCAATGATTGATATGTTTGTTTTAATTTATTGATTGATTGATTGAATTGAAGTTCGGTAATCTTAAGGGATTGTAAATATTTAATAACCGATGATGATAACGATGATGACTTTTTGCCAAATTGGTACACGTTCCATTCCAATATGAGAAATAATTTTATATAATTCGTTGTTGTATTGTGTTTTTTGTGTATATTAAATTAGGGAAAATACTTGTGTACATATTGCCAAAAAATAAAACTTAGTTCATTATTTGTTAAAAAATGAAGCAGTTATTGCTTTCAGTCTGTCTGTGTATTGATAATTTATGATTATTTTTATGATGAATAAAAATATTTGTAATTCACACCGCCTATTATCGAAAGTCCCCTCAAAAAGCCAGTAATACAATTTTTCATTTTCCATTTTGATCCAGTAGTGCTAGTACGGTCCTGTCATTTTGCTCTAGCGAAATCTAGGGACTTCGGTTTTTGATGAATGGAAGTTGGGGATTTTATTACGTTGGCAGCAGTTGAATTTAAATAAGTGTCAGTTAGTTGTCAAACTTCACCGTCAAACTTTCCGAATTTGGAAAAAGTTTATTTAGTATAATTTCGAACGAGTTTTCATAGCTTTTCCTCTTCACAAAATGTTTAAATTATGTTCAAAACATCATTACGTCATGTGCAGGATGTTTTTGATTCATAACAATCAAAAGTAAGTGTTTATATTTATTGAGGTTATGTTTATCAAGGTTTTTTCCATGTTTTCCCAAATTTCTAGATAAACTAGCTAGAAGAATCCTCGAAAACATGTCAGGGGACATCCTCGCCCTCCTGGCCCAAGAGAGACGGTTAATAAAGGAAGAAAAACTCCGCCTGGGCCTTCTTCGGGACACCAAACTTCAGGTACTTAACCAAAACTTCCAGAATACCGTAAGAAAACGTTGAGGCAGGCGAAGTGGGCACTCGAGGGCGTTACGTAGTCACTCGAGAAGTTGGTGATTAAAGCACGAACCCTCGACAAAAGACGCAAATTGCTGAGATTTCGCCTTTTCTAACCTCATAATAATCCACTCCTTCGGGCGACACAATTACGCCACCTCGAGGGCGCCCACTACTGCCGTCATCACCCACTCTGCCCGCTCACCCTGACACCGTTTCCCCATCATCCCTTTTATTGGCCGCTTTCGGGGTTTTCCTCTCCCTTGCACCCGTATCTGTATAATTCGGGTTTGGGGGATTTTGGGGGAATTCGGGTCCCGCGATCAGTGTTGCCAACGCGAAGTCGGTGATATAATCGGTCCAGGGGCGTGCGAGCGGGGGCGTCCCGTCCCGTCGGATTTCCGACCTTGCCGGGGTATTGATTTTGGCGAGAGGGCCGCCACGACGGGGTGAAATGCGGTGTCTGTCGTCGTCGGCACACACGCGCGCGCCCCGGCGGTCGATCGCCACCCCTCCCGCCCCCGGTTCTCGATCCCGCCTCCGCGATGTCTTCGCCGATCCCCCGGCCGAAATCGGCACGGAACCCGTGATAATGAACACCGACCGCAGAACGACGACGTACGATCAGCGCCGCCGGACGGGGAGCGCCCTCGCCGAAGCCGCAGCGGGGCGGCCGACGACAAAGAGAACGTGAGCCCCCTCGATCCCGACGCTCGTGATGGAACCGAGGTGAGTCTCCGTTTCTCTCCCCCGATCCGATTTTTTCGCTTGTTCGTTAATCATCCCCGGTTCCGTTCTATCGTTCGTTGTAATGATTAAATTTTAGGTTGCTACCGCTTCTTCCTCTTCTAAATTAGAAGATAATCACGAAATCAGAGCTCGTAATAACAATAATAATCCTGCCCTAGAGTTGTTCAGATCGGTAAGCATGGTTTTTATTTTCTAGTAGTGTTTAGTCTGTGAATCCTGTTCTTCTTCTTCTTATGTGTGAATTTTACGGTGGATGATGCCTAAATAAGTGATCGATAAGTTAATTCTGATTGTGCGTCTGATTTGTTTGATCTCTGGAGCTTTTATGGCTTATCTTTAGTGGGCTGTTTTGCTTCTCATTACAAGAGCAGGCAAGATGACGTAATAAATTAAGAATGACCTTTCTTATTATTAAGATTCAATGGTGGTACAGGGTGTTTAATAACTGTCAGTGAGTTTATGGTGGTAAACATGAGTGAAACCGCCCATTTTTCGTTTTCAGCGAATAGTGAATATGGTGAAGAATGGATGATTTCATTTTGAACTGTCATTCGTGATTTTGGTACCTACCGATCGAGCGATTCTATTGGTCGAAAAAAACGACAGTGCTCTGTGATTTGTTGAAAAATCTATTGTCAGATGTTTCGTACCTAAAATGAAATCGTCTATCAGTTTTGAGGTTTTCAAATATCATCGAAAAGTGAGGCGAAAGCAATTTTCTTCAGAAATTTTCCCTCACTTCCGATTTTCCATGAAAAATATCATATGATAACAAGTCTTGGAAAAATTACTTACAGGCAGATTAGCTTTGTAATGAGGAACTAACTAGGAATTTAGAGTTGTTAGGTTTTGTCATGGTTTTGTTACTAAATTAATCAAAATAAAATGAATAGTTGGCTGTTAGCAAAAATATAAAACTTCAGAAAAGATCAGATTTTGACATGGATTGTCACTTGAATCCTTGCCAAAATGAACTAAATTTCTAATAATTTTCAAATATCCTCAATAAAACAAGATGAAACAACACAATGAAAGAAAAGGCACATCACTGCATTACAGGGAAGTAGAAAATAATGGGAAAATTAAGTTACAGACACTTGTGGCATAGTTTTTCCGGAAAATGTTGAGAAAAAGTTGAGGAGAAATGTTTTAACGGAATTTGAACTTGAAGCAAACAGAAAAATATAGAGATGAAGTTATTTCATTGAACAAAAGACTGGGTACGTTCGAATAGGTGAAAATTCAGTTATTTAAAAATGACAGAAAAAATAGCTAACCCAACTTTTAAAAGCACAACTCACAGCAAACTTCAGGGTAAAAAGTCAGTGTTTCAAAGAAAAAGTCACTAAAACTTCAAAATCTAGTTCCTCACTACAAAGTTACGACTAGTATAGTGCTTGTACTGAAAAAAATAGTCATTTCCGGTCAAATCGGAAGTACAGAAAATAAAAAAGAAACTCAAGATGGTCCATAAGTTTAGCGATTCCTCCTTTTCTCTTCTCAGTTTTCCTCCTTCGCTGTTTTCCACTCGGAAGATGTTGAATGTTTTTCTTTTTGTTTGGTGGTCGTGTTTTTTTTTGTGTATTTTGTATTGTAGGATGCGATTCGGGAAGGTAAAGCGATGTTGCGCTACGGCGAATACAGTCCGAACAACCCCCAAGTGAGGGTAACGGCCGCCCCCTACATCGGTTTGGGAGAATACGAGCAAAGGCGAAATTTCTTCTTGCAAAAGCAACGCGCCGATTATCTAGAACACCTGTCCAAGGTAAAACCCGATAGAAACGAAGCGTAATGAAGTAGCCCCCCTTTGAGACCCCCCGATTGACTGATGTAGTAAAAACCGCCGTCCGGCAGAATCGAGCCGCCGAAATCCGACTTCGGCCAACAGATGGCGCCGCGATCCTCCCATTAGTTTAGCGTTGAAAGTCGCAGCGCCATCTCGTGGCGAAAGTCGCTCGTCGCTCTCGGTCCTGTCGAAACGGCGCTCTAGATTTTTGTGGACGAGGGATTTATATTGGTGTTATTGCAGAAGAATGACGAATTGAAAAGGGTTAGCGAAAGTGTAGCGAAATACGCGCAAACGGACATACAAAATATCCATTGCCCTTTGGTAGTAAGTAATTTCGAATTTTTTGGGAATCGAGTTTCGGTTTTATTACCACTTTTGTACAAAGAGCACTGAAATTACTCTATTAGGGGAAGGAAAAGGAACTAATCCTTTGATTATTTATTAATTATTAAAAAATCGCTGAATATAGAGCTTTTCGCTTCAATTTTTTTTTAACGTTGGTATGGTGTGGTTGTTTATGTGGGCAATAAAAGCAACAGGTCGCTCGTCTCTCGCTGTCGTGTGTACGTTATTTTATTTATTCACAAATTCTCGCATTCCATCATTGCTGTAAACGGGTAATTAGCCACCTGTGCACGGATTTTCTTTATACGATAAAACAGGAATCTGTAACAAATTTCGTCGGGCGAATGGTGGCGCCCTCTAGTAGCAAGTAGCGAAATTACAATCTCGATTTGAAATCCAAACTTGAGCGCCATCTATTGAGAACTGAATCAGTACAATAGAACAGTGACATCTAAGGAAATTTGACGAAACTATTCTATTTGTAAATATTTTCGCAATTTGCAGTTAAATACCCATTTACAACAATGATTATATACAGGGTGGAGGCGATTTCCATTGAAAAAAATATTTGAGGTTATGTCCGCCCTGTATGTATCGGTAATGCAGGCATTTTAATCTAATCGTTGCATAAATATTTATTATTCGTAGGTCGAATTGAAATCGAGTAGATAATGTCGATGAGTGTTTGCGAACGTGAAACGATTATGGTGTTCTCTTCGTAGGTCCAGCATGAGCTGGAGTCGTACAGTAACAGCGTCATCAGTGGCGGCGTTCCCGGTGGAGGCGGCGAGATGTACGGCAACGGGAAGTTCGACAGAGAGCTAACTTCGCCGCGGTACGGTCGTAATAATCGCGCGGCGTTCGGTAGTTCGGGCGTCCCGATGCAAAACAGACACTTCGTGCCGTCGTCGTCGTCGGCGCCGGCCGGCTGTTCGACGTCGGCGTCGACGTCGCCGTCGTCATACCGGCTCGACCAGAGACTGACCAGTGCTCAAAATGCCTTACTCATGATGGACAGCAAGCCGAAGAGCATCCTGTCCAACAGGCGCACGGGCAGTCCCAGAGGTGAGCCAATGCGAAATTACAGGAAACTGTAATCTTGTAGTTTTATGAGAATAATTGTCCCATCTACGTGATGGGACGTATTCCTACTATAGTATTTAGGACGATTGTGGCCTTTCAGAATGGTAGACATACTTGTTCAAATTTCACTATCCTCAAAACAAGATGTATAGTGATAGAGAAAGTCACCCAATTAGGTACTTCAACTTCACTATACAGAATATACAAATGTTATTCCACTAAACTCTGATTTCTTGTCAGAAACTCTAGTTTAGCTAAATATTTTGAAAAATTAATTCAAGTTCGTTATTTTGAAATTTGCTAACTCTTTTGTTTCACTATACGTTCAATTTATAATTTCTTTGTAGCGAATTTCACTATTCATACACTTGCGTTTTACAATACCGAAAACATTCCATTTCAATTTTTCAGAAATTCTACTTCTACTGTACAGAAAACTGTGACCTTACACTACTACTATATTTTCCAAAGATTAGTGACATTTTCATTATGGCAAAAATTATTTATGACAGTTAAGTCGAGGTTAGGCTGAACTTGGTTTAAATCTGTAAAGAAATGGCATCGTTTTAAACGTTTGTTTCATAAAACACCATTTCACAATACAGTAAAGTGTAAACTTTGATCACACTACAGGAATCTGTAATTTCACTATAATAGAAGTTCTAATTTTACATCGTTAAGGAAGACTACATTTTCTCTATACAGAGGAACTGACACTCTACTATACAGAAGAGTAATTTCTGAATACTCTGTAGCAATTACTCTCAGTTTCAGAAAACAAGAATTGTAGGAATCTGTATTTCACTAAATCGAACATCATATTTTTTTTCATGAAAAACTGTCAAATTATCATCTGAAAACACCTTCAGAAGAGTTCAAGATACTTGATTTCACCAAAACTAATAATATTCTGAAATTCTTATTCCCTTTTGAGGTAAACTGTAAACTTTGAATAGTCCAATTTTACCATGAGAAATGAACGAGTTCGGCTCTAAATTAGATTGAATTGGATGTTTTAAATCACTGGCCAATCACTGATTCCATATTTAAAACTGAAGTAGTCCGTTTTTAGTGACTAGAAAACGATAACACACAGAAAACTGTAATTTCACAATACAGAAACCTGTAATTTCACTACACCGAAAACGTGAAAGTGACAACAATATCGAAAACTTCTCCTTCATCCAGAACTGAACGAGTGTAGCGAGCACGAATCTTATGTCACAACAATTTCAGCACTCATGAGCAGATTTAGCCTTGCCCTGATTTCGCAATGCCGAAATCTGAAACTGGGCAAAATTTCGATTTCAATATCGATATAGGAAACTGTCATTTTGGAATTCAACTGACTGTAATTTTCCCAAGAACGGTAATTTCATTGCACAGGAAACTGTAATTTTACAATACAGGAAACTGTAATTTCACTACACCGAAAACCTAGACCTGAACAAGTGCAGCGAGCACAGATCTTACATCACAACAGTTTCAGTACCTATCAGCAGAATTCAGCCTTGCCCTGATTTCACAATGCCGACATCCGAAACTCGGAAAAAATGTCATTCCTCCTTACAGGAAACTGTAATTTCAGAATTCTGACCTGACTGTAATTTTCCCAAACTGTATAATTCCATTGCACAGAAGACTAATTTCAAAATACAGAAAACTGTAATTTCAATTTCACTACACCGAAAACGTGAAAGTGACTACAATATCAAAAACTTCTTTTTCACCCAGAACTAAACGAGTGTAACGAGCACAAATCTTATGTCACAACAATTTCAGTACTTATCAGCAGAATTTAGCCTCGCCCTCATTTCACAATGCCGAAATCAGAAACTTGAGAAAAATGTCATTCCTCCATACAGGAAACTGTAATTTCAGAATTCTGAACTGGCTGTAATTTTCTCAAACTGTATAATTCCATCGCACACAAAACTAATTCCAAAATACAGAAAACGGTCATTTAAAAATACAGAAAACTGTAATTTTAATTTTACTACACCGAAAACGTGAAAGTGACTACAATATCCAAAACTTCTTTTTCACCCAGAACTAAACGAGTGTAACGAGCACAAATCTTATGCCACAACATTTTCAGTACTTATCAGCCGAATTCAGCCTTGCCCTGATTTGACATTGCCGAAATCCGAAACTCGGAAAAAATGTAATTCCTCCATACAGAAAACTGTAATTCTCGAATTCTGAAGTGACTGTAATTTTCCCTAAGTGTCATTCCATTGCACAGAAAACTGTAATTTCACAATACAGAAAACTGTAATTTGACTATACAGAAAACTGTAATTTCACAATACAGAAAACTGTAATTTGACTATACAGAAACCTGTAATCCCTCGAAAAAAGGAACCTGTAATTCGACCGCATACCGTTTTTTTCTTCCAGAGCGCCTGCTGTCCGACCTGAAGCACTCGTACACGCCGAGCTTCCTCGACGGCTTCGGCCACCCGGACCGCGCCGACGAGCTCGAACTGGAGCGCCTCAAGCGCGACGCGTACCAGCACGAGCTGCGCGCCCAGATCGACGAGAAGCGCCACCTGCAGGCGCTGCGCGACGACCAGGAGCGCCGCGAGCGCGACCTCGACGGCCGCCGCCTCGACGCGCAGCTGGCGCGCATGCAGGACGAGCGCGCCGCCGACGAGCGCCGCCGCGACCGCCGCCACAGCGACGACCTGCGCCGCCACCACCACCGCCCCTCGCGCCGCGACGCCCCCGACCCGCGCCCCCAAAATCGCTTCTCCCGCTACGACTCCCTGGGCCGCATAGACGCCCTGGAGGGGCGCATGGAGTCGCTGAGCATCCAAGATGGCTGCCCCGGCTCCTACGACTCTTACGGCTCTCACGGCTCCTACGGCTCTTACGGTGCCTACGGCTCGGGCACGGGGAGTCTGGGGTGCGCGCAGAGGCGGCACAGCGCCACCCAGCAGGATTTGAGCGTCTTCCGGAACGGGCGCAGTCCGAAGGCGCAAAGGCGGGGCAGTTCGGGTCGGTTCGACGATTCGCTGCCGATTCCGGTGTTGAGGGTGGCAGCCAGGTCGCCGGTCGCTAAAGACTTGAAGAACTCGGTGCCGTTCGATTCGAGCAGGCACAACAGTTCGTCGGATGCGGTCAGGCGGCTGGAGGACAAGTGGCAGGTGATCGGATTCGTTCGGGTCGTGGCGGGGAGGTCGGGTCGCAACTTGACGCGTCGATTGTTGCGTATTTCACTATCAGGGATAGTTGTATTTCACTATCAAAGGAAGTTGGATTTCTTTATCAGGGAAAGGGGATTTTCACTGTTAATGAAAAATGTATTTCACTATCAAAAAATGTGTATTTCACCATCAAAAGAAGTGTATTTCACTATCAAAGAATGACGAATTTCACTATCAGACAGTCATCTTTCATTGTTAAAGAAAGGTGCATTTCACTATTAGAGATCGTTGTGTTTCACTATCAAAGAAAGCCTCAATTCACTATCAGAGATCGTTGTATTTCACTATCAAAGAAAGTCGCATTTCACTATAAAACACAGTTATCTTTCATTGTCAAGGAAAGGTGCATTCCACTATCAGAGATCGTTGTATTTCACTATCAAAAAAAGTTGTACTTCATTATTAAGGAAAGGCGAATTTCACTATGAATGAAAAATGGTATTTCACCATCAAAAGAAGTGTTTCACTATCAAAGAAAGTCGCATTTCACTATCAAAGTTATCTTTCATTGACAAAGAAAGGTGCATTTCACCATGAGTTGTATTTTACTATCAAAGAAAACCTCAATTCACTCTCAAAAAAAAGAGTTAAATTTCGTTATCAAAAAGAAAATCACATTTCACTATCAAAAAAGTTGCATTTCAATATTAAAGAATGTTACATGAAGAAAGGTGAATTTCACCATATGCATATTTTACTATGGTTTCGAGAAGCGAATATTACACTTTTCACAAAGTTTTGATATTTCACTATTAGGGATAGTTGTTTCTCACGATCAAAGAAAGTTGTATTTCACCATCAAAGAAAGTCGCATTTCACTATCAAAGAAAGTTATAATTCTTTATCAAAGAAAGGATAATTTCACTATCGAAGAAAATCACATTCCTTCATGAAAGAAATTGGTGTATTTCACTATCAAGGAGAGTTGTATTTCGCTATCAAATAGAGTTATATTTCTTTATTAAAGCAAGACGAATTTCACTATCGAAGACAGTTGTATTTCGTTACCGGAAGAAAATCGTATTTCACTATCAAAGAAAGTTATATTTCTTTATTAAAGAAAGACGAATTTTACTATCAAAGAAAATCGCATTTCATTGCCAAAAAGTTGCATTTCACTATCGAAAAATGTCGCCTCGCTCTCACCATCAAAGAAAGGTGCATTTCACCATCAAAAAGAAGACGCATTCCACTATCAAAGAAAGTTGTATTTCACTATCTTTGGTCGAGAATATTTTACTGTCAAAAAACTGACATTCGTCATGTATTATCCAAAAATGATCTAAAACTGAACTTATAGGATACATCAAATCACAAACTGATATTTCACTCTTCCGGTAATTGGTGTCATCACACAAAATTGCAAAAAAATGACATTTTACTGTCCACAAATAGTATTTCACTATCCTATATGAAACTAACTATCACCATTCAACGATCTGAAATGTCATATACAGTAAACCATAGTGAAAAATAGTGAACGGAGCATTTGCTGTTGTGAATTCTATTGACGAGTCAAGTTGCGAGCGGCTTTCCTTTCCGAGATGGTCGCGAGTGTCGTTTCAATTGATCTGTCTTTTTGTTACAGATCCCTGCAGTACAAAAGAATATAGTTGTTAATCATTCAGACCCGTTGCGAGACGGTAGGAGTATACTGACTCAGTTGGGTGCGATTAGAATGCAACTCCAACAGGAACAGCTTAGGATGGACGAAACATTACGTAAGCGCGGTTTAACACAATCCAAGGCTGTTGATTTCCATTGACATTTACCCGTTATTATGATTACCGTTACTAGAAAGAGAATCATTATCTTTATTAACGCAGGGATAGTTTTTGTGTATAAATATCTAATTGCGGGAAATTTGACAGATTTATCATCATATTATACCTACCTATCTACCTAACACACATCGAGTTACATTATTGAAATTGATCGATAGTTATTTTATATAATATTGTTAGAATTCGTCTTTATATTTATATTAATGATGCATTATTATTAATAATAAATAAATAATGAGAGGATTATAGCGTAGAGTAAAGTTGGATGACTATAAAATATAAAATGATTACAGTTTTCTTCTTTATCTTTTCAATTTATTTACGGAGGCCGATTTCAATGAAAAGCGCGGTAGAGTTTCTAAAGTTTAATCAGGATAAGTCACATTTATAACATAAGGTACACGTAAAATATAAATTCGAGTCTATAAACATTAAATTGCTGCTGATTTGATATAGTAATCAGTCTAAAATCGAGAAGAACACTTTGTGAGATAGATTGTTACATTACGATATTAATATTTGGTTACGGTTTTAAATATTATTATCATGGCACTTAATTAAGTTAGTAGGCACAAATCTTGTGTAAAAACTTCATTATTTCGGAGTTATCACAGACGAATAAAAATGATGAAATCCCTATAAGTACAAAAACGCCGAGACCGTTGCCAAATCTCATTTGTGTAAAAGATGGTCGTAAGTCTCGTTGCTGACGCAGTTCGGCTCGCACTCTTCGAACGGCATCGACTCGTAAACGTTCCCGTTATTTTCGTCGATTTGCGCATCGTTCGATCTCCTGTTCCGCTTGCGCCTTTTCAGGTAGCGATAAACGAAAAAACCTGCGGGAATAAGCAAAAGCAACAGCAAAAGGCCCCAAAGGTGCCGGTATTGACTAGACCCAGAAGACGGTACCGATTTCGGCTCCCCCTGGTCCAAAGTGTGGAACTTCTCGTAATAAACCACATCGTGTTCGCCATCTTTGTACCGATTAGTCAGGATGAAAGTGACGCAGTAATCGCTTTTCGGCTCTAAAACGACTTTATCGTTAACCGGAACGGTTACAGTCTTGTCTGTGGTATTTTCAGTGACCTCTATGATTTGAGAGACCCAAGTTTTGCCGAAATTGTGACACAAATCCCCAGAGAGGTTCGTATTTAATGCGATTTCTTTCGGCACTTGAACGGAACTGTCAAAATCCTGCACCACGACCGTCAATTTGTACGATTTTAGTCTCGGGTCCAAGGGCGCTATCGAGAATTTGACAGATCTGTCAGTTTTCTCCACGATTTTCGGTTTTTGATCAATATGATCGCCGATGTCTGACGTTTTCACGTGAACATTCGCAAAAGGACTCTTGAATTTCGCGTTCACCGCCTGCACGTACAACTCGTAATGCGTACTGTACGGTATAAACTTAATCTGTCAAAAAAAACTTGAAAATTACCTCAAAAATAGGAAACTGTAATACCGACCTGATGCGTGTACTTGGGTAGGTACGTCTTGTTGTCGACTTTGTACAACTCTCTGATTATTTCCTCGGTTTCGTTATTGGTGCGGTTCAGGACGAGGCTGAATCCGGTTATTGTGGCGTTTTGGTCGTGCGGATGCAACCAGCTGACGTTTAAATGACAGTAGTCGAGTAAGTCAGTGCAGCCAACCGTGCGGTACGTGATGTTACTAGGCGCGCCCGGTACTGGAAACGTCAAATTTAAAATTTCAAAAAAGTGAGGTTATGTGCGTGTTTTGCTTAAATACTCACCCCTGTCTCTTGTGTAGCCTTCCACATCGGTCGGCTCCCCGAAAGCGGGCGTATTGTCGTTTTTGATGCTCACCCTAAAGACGTAGGCCTGATTCGACATTAAATTGTCGACATCTATGCAATATTTGCGAAGGAATAATTTGCACAATTTCAGGGGAAGAGGAGGCGAAGTTTTGCATTTTTTGAACGATAGGGGGTTGCATTTGGTGACTTGTACGAATTTCGGTATTCCGCGGTTTCTCTGAGGCAATTCGAACCGCAAAGACGCGGAATTGGCGTCGATCGAGTAAAGTTCTAGTTTATCGACTTTCGGGGCGATGGCGGCTTTCGTGGTGAACGGTATTCGCAATCTCAAAACCGATAAATTATTGTCGGTGTCGTTTTCGAAATCCTCGTAACTTCTGGCGGTCGCGATTTCGAGATTGTGCAAAGTGAACGGTTGCAAATTGTCGATTTTTATGGTGTTCTCCGTTTGCACTTTCATCTCTTGCGTTTCGTTGGTCAAAACGTTCGTCACATTGATCGCGTACAAAATGTGCCCATAGATTGACATGCAATCGAGTTTTTCCCATGAAACGTAAGCCGCGGAATCGGTGACATGGATGTGCACTTTATTCGGGGATTCTTCTGGAGTCGGAACATCTGTCAAAAAAAAAATTAAATTTTTTAAATTGTCCTCCATTTTCTTCAATAATTATTTACCTGATTCTAGCGTAGTTATGGTCAATTCCTTGTCGGTATCGTGCAGCATGCTCGAAAAGGTGACGTTGTAGGTGGTGTAGGGCACTAGATTATCGATGGTGATTTCGTTGAGTTTGGTCATCAGGAATCCGTTGCTTTTGATGCGTCTCAAATTGTGCGGTTCTTGGGTGCAAATGTCATTGGCCTATAAAAATTGTTATTGTGTCATTAATTATAATTTCACGCCATTGCTCGTTCGACTGATTACTTGGTAATTTATGAAGTAATTTATTTGGTTGCTTGGATCCTCTTGGGTCCAGTTCAGCTGGATCGACGTGGAATTCGCCGAGTTTTGGATCGTCGGGAAGTCTGCAAATGTCACAAATTGGAACAAAGCTACCATTGACATTAATTGCTTCCCCTCATGCGGCCATTTTGAATTTGCCTCCCCTTGAATATTGCAGACGTTGCTATAGGCTGAATAACTTGCCTCCCCTAACGCGGCCATTTTTATTTAGCGCGAAAATCTCGTGGTGGGGATACATAAACACGATTTACTTATTTATTTTCCTTTATTATAGATTACTCATTCGTATTTTACTGTTAGTCTAGTTGGATCGATCGCTGACAGATTTAACTGATGTATTAATTCCGTCTGTTTAATGTTTACGGATCGATATAAACTTGAACTGGGTTAATAACCGTTAAAATTAGATTTAATTGCGTCAGATGACGGTTTCATTGCGTTACGTCATCGCCGAATTACAATACGCTTTTACTTATCATAATCGTTACTCGCTTTCATGGTGGGCAAGCGCAAAAGCGTAACGTAAAGAATTTGCATTTCAAGCACGCGAGCGACCCAATTTTCTCCCGATCCGTCAAATTTTACCTTGAATTTTGGGGTAGACCAACTTTTTCGGCCTCCATTTCGGATGCTTGACCACCTGACAGGAGATCTTGTCGCCCGCCTTTTCGTCATCCGCGATTTTCTCTTTCGATTTTAGCAGACTAACCTTGACTTCTGAAAATGAACAAATTATATCATTCTTCCTATCCTCTTTCCTACCGGTATTGCAGTTCGCTACGTTACCATTTTCGTGACACACCCGCACGTCGTCGATGGCCCAAAAACCTTCCGTTTCATTTTCGGCAGGATGCGCGAATTTGGTCTCGACAAAAATGTTCACCTTCGAAGTCAACACGTTCTGATCCTTGAGCTTGACGTGGACCCATTCGTATTCCTGCAAAGTTCCCAAAAATCTTACGTTGCGGTTTACGTTACATCTTACGTTGTGGTTTACGTTACGTCATACGTTGCGGCTTACGTTACGCCTTACGTTACGTCTTATGTTTCGGCTTACGTTGCGGTTCACGTTGAGCTTTACGTTGCGACTTACGTTACGCCTTACGTTACGCCTTACGTTGCGACTTACGTTACGGCTTACGTTGCGACTTACGTTACGGCTTACGTTGCGACTCACGTTACGCTTTACGTTGCGGCTTACGTTACGTTCAATTTGATTGTCGAATTAACGCTACTCACTTTGGTGGGTGGCAATTCCTTCAGGATGACTCGATCGTTGCCCCGCATCATGATGAATGTGGACGCGCAATTCGCGCAAGTCGAAATGTAAAGGGAAACGCACAAGTCTTTCGATGCCAAACTCAACGTCGGTCCCAATCTGGAAATTTGCGGGCTCTTCGTGAACATGAAGTCGTCTGGAAAATGAAATTTTCAGATAATTTTGAGGATTTTTGACTCATTTTTAGCGTAAGTACTTTGGTGGATTTTCCATAATGCCGGTTGGACGCTCCTCACGAGCAAATAGAGCGGTTTTATGGCCGTTTCTTTGGTGTCTTGAAAAGAGAAAACGATTTTATCGTTCACGTTCGTGTCCGTGAGTGAGAGGACGCCGTCAGCGTCGAAACTGACGACGAAATTCCGCCATTCGTCCTCTGTCAAAACGTGAGAAGACTCCTAAAAATTCAAAAATTTCTAAATAATTTTTTTTTGTGGACTTTCATTTGGAGAAACTCGCCGTGTTATTTTTTATGGGCTTCAACGCGCCGATTTCGGTGGCGTTTTTGGGCAATTTCCCGTCGAATTGTCTCAGGTGGATCTCGGTGGTGCTCATGTTGACGTGGTAGCAGGGGTAGTTGTAGGGATTCCACCCCTCGCACAGGGCCAACTCGACGGAATCCCGCGCCCGCACCGAAAATCCCAGGCGGAAAATCGGCGTCAACTCGATGCGCTCCTTGAAATCCTTGGATTTTTCCGTGAAAATCGTCGGGAAATCCTCCCATCTCGAGTCCAAAATCGTGTCGAGGAGGCGCGAAGAGTTGTCGCCGCCTATTTCCCAGTTTTTGATCGTCCAGACCGAGTTGCACTTTTGGTTCTTCGAGAATTTGCAGTCGAAATTGTTCGAGATCGACGGAATGAACTTCGTGGCTGTTGAATTAATGAAAATTAAAGCGCATTTCGCAACTTTGTAATGATCGAGAAATTTTGATGGTGATTTTTGCTTTGTAACAGCGGCTTTTCACCCTCAAGTTTACTGTGACTACTGTGAGTTAGGCTTATTTTGACAGTCGGGTTAGCCATTTCTTCTGTCATTTTTGAATAACGTCGAATTTTCACCAGATTTTCACTTATACAAAACATTCAAAAGTACCCATCAGGTTTTGGTTCTTATATTATCTGCTTTATTGAAAGTTAAATTTCAAAATTATGAGAAATTAGTTCATTAGACAAAATCCAGAATTTTTGACGTTTAACAACAGCCAACTATTTGTTTAATTTCGGTAATAAAACCACATGACAAAACCTAACAACACTAAAATCCCAATTATAGTATCTCTTTAGGGTACTCACTAATATTAGGGAGGTTTTCCTCTCGATCTGGGATGGGGTAGATCCACCCTATCGCAGAGTATCTTTCGAGGTCTTCTGCGATGCAATTCGGGTGCAATTTCCCGTCCTCGCTTTTCAAAATGTAAGTCAAATTGATCCCGTCCGAGTTCCGGATGAAGGCCAGGAAGCTGAGGAGGACCACCAAACTCAACATTTTCCTCCTCCTGACGACGAGAAACACTATGAAAAATACCAAAACCGCTGCTGAATTCGTGCCAAAGCTGCCGCCGCGACCGCAGTAAAGATAAAAACCGAGTATTTGCGTGAGTAATCGTACGAAAGTTACAACAATGCCCCTCTTCTTCCTCCCGCCCGTTCACGAATGAAGTAACAATTATGTAAGCATCACCGGAGACTTACTTGTTTTTCCGCACTAATCGGTCGAAAATGTTCATCCGGTCGCGAAAATCAAAATGGGAACCGAGGGCCGCGAGAAAAGTGACATGTTTTGCCGGACCGCATTTCTCGATCGCTTTTGGAATATAAATAGAAAATTGAGTCCTTGATGCGTTCACACGGAGCCGGACCGTACCATCGCATCGCGTACGACTCTCGCCCGTTTATGAGATCATGTGAACAGGTTTCCTTTATTTATTCACGGCGGATCGGTTTTTCGGAGAGTGGGCCGAAACAATAGGCAACCTGTTTAACCGACAGTCACTCACCTTTGTTTTGTGTCCGATTTTCACAAAATTTCGTCCAGTTTACTCGAAAATCTCGCCCACTCTTATTTCAAAGACGATGCGATGCGGAGATAACATTACTGGCTTGAGTGAGCGTCTCTGACCCAACATCAACATTATCATCTCCAGTCTACTTGACGAGATAAAGTTAAATATTTACGCAAGTTTCTAAATTATTACGAGTACACGTTAATGACTGATAAAAAACGAGAAACGTGAACCTCCCCTCAAATCGCCATTTTGGATTAGTACGTTCACCTTACCGGAAGTGGGCGTGACGGTGATAAAAAAGTGCCTCCCCTCATATCGCCATTTTCTTTCGCTATTCCCCTCACGATTGAAAATCTGAGTAATTTAAATTTACTTTATTAATCTTAATCTTCTCAGAAGTTATACTTAAATTGATGTATTTATATAAATTATTCAATGTCAATAAATTGCACATATACAAAGGCAGATAGCATAAATGTCAGAGCAAAATTATTAAATTAATACAAAAAATAATACAAATAATCGAGTTTTTAATAGTTAAGACTAGATTAACGATATAAAATATTAAACGATTAACAATAGCAGTCTAAACATAATAATAATTGGAGGGAATGAAAATATCAGGTCAACAAGTTTCAAAAATTCGAACAACCAATTAATAAAATTAAGTGCGGTGATGAAATTCGCAAAACATAATTAATTGGTCCAGTAATTTTTCCACCAGTAAATATCTATAAAAATGTACAAAACCGTAGTAATTTCGAGTGAGTAGCAGCGACCACTTTTCTTAATCAAAATAAACAAGTACGTCACTCTCGTTACTACGGCTACGCATGTAAACACAACAAATAACAAACGCCAGAAACGAGGGAATTTAAAAGTCGGCAGTACAGTGATCGATGAACGAGACAAAATGGCCGCCCTGTCAAAAATCATTCGCCAAAGTCCGGATCGTCGTTGGAGGTCGACGGGGCTGACGTGGTCGGCGACACCCTGTGTCATTCGTCCAGCTCGTCCATCCTCGACCTGACCTCCATCTCGACCACTTCCAGACTCGGGTAGTCCAGCTCCTTGACCAACCGCAGGACCGCAGACAGGATATTCGAATTCTACAACAAAAAGTCAGCAAACGTCAGTTTATTGACGGATCTGTCAAGTCGCGTTACCCTGGTGACGGGCCGTCTCACGAACGGCGGCCGATTGTAGACGGCGGGGCACGAGTACCGGCTGTCCCTGCGGTCCGCCGGTTGCGCAGAAGAAACGTCACTACCCTCGGTCTGCTGCTGCCGGTAGTGCTGCTGCTGCTGCGTCTGGACGTACCTGTCACCGTTGGTGTATTCCTGTAATACCGACCGATAAGAAAACGCCAAAAGTGCGAAATTCGTAGGTTAGATTTTGAGTGACAGATGACAGACCTTTATGCAGCTGGCCGATTGGCTGTTAACGATTTTGACTTCCCTAAAGTTGTTAGTGGTATCACAGGTCGATGGGTTATCCTCGTATGAAATGTCGCCTCCTGCCGGGCACCTCTGTTTTCGGGTTAACACGTGAATCGGTTAAGAAATGTGAGGTTAGAAACGATAATGTCATACTTCGCAATAGGGCGCCGACTGTTTCGGCGATTCCCGCTCGTAGCTGTTCCGTCTGCGTTCGGCGTAGGTCGGCTCGGGCGAGTAGCTCCTTCGTACCGGCTCGGCTCTCCTCGGCGGACTCTGTTTTTCCACAATAACGAGATTAGACGAAAGAAGTTGACAGTATGAAACAGTGTAACAGTGCAATAAGTTTTGACAGGTAAATGACGGTGACATATTTAGCGATGACGTTTGTTAATATTCACCTGTCTGGGCGGGGGGGTATAGTCTTTACTTTCTTCGGACACTTCGTCGCGGGGATAGAGATCTTCGCTGACCGCTTCCTCGGTTTCGTAAATTTCGGGCTGGCACGGTTCGGGTTTAATGTAATTAGTTCGATTGAAAAATGGCTTTTAGAGGTTATCTACTATCGATAAAACAGTAATCTGGATGTTTGCCAAAAGTGACACATACCTCTTGGCGCGGGGGAGGACTCCTCTGCGAGGGACTGTATTCTTGATCCGAGTACTCTTGTTGATATCTGATGATGAACAATAAATAATCATCAAAAAATGAGAAAGAGAGAGAGAGATGTGATGAACAGAGAGCAAGAGAGTAAAAGAGTTGAGGTAAAGAGAGACAAGAGAACAAAAGAAATAGAGAAAGAGACTGAGAAATAACTAGGAAAGAGGGATACAGAGAAGCAGTCAAAGCGAGAGAGGGAGAGAGAGAGAGAAACATGGCATTGAGAAGAACGGAAAAAAGGAGAGAGTAGAGAGAAAAAGAGATGAAGAGGAGAAAAGATATGGGGGAGGAGGGAAAGGCATAAGAAATTGAGATGGAGAAAAGAGAGAAAAGAGAATGAGCAGGAGAGGGAGAAGAGAGAGTGGGGAAGAGAAGAGTGAGAAGAGATCAAGCTCGAGATTAAGGTGAGAAAAGAAATTGAGGAGACAAAATGAGATTGAGGATAAAGAGAGAGAAAAAAGATGGAGTAGGAG